>CM059587.1:16762500-17122500 GCA_030407085.1 Trichopria drosophilae | reverse complement strand
CCTAAACATCATTATCTTTGATTTTCCAATATTTAGATTCAATCTTTTCTTTTCTAAGTACGTTCTTAGACCTCGGATCATGTCCGCCAGCGCTTCCCCTCTTCTGTAACTACCACTATGTCATCAGCATATTCCAAATACCCACTCCTCTTCTTCCCTTTTTCAATTCTTCCTCTATTTCTGCCAAATATAGATTAATCGAAGACGGGATAATCGTGCAACCCTGTCTTACTCCCTTTTCAACCCAAAACTCCATTGATATCTTTCGTCCAACTTTCACTACACTCTTCATTTCATCTCTTTTACTCTCTTTACTATCCCTTCACTTACCCCTCTTGTCCTCATCATTTCCCATAACACCTCTCTAGCTATTCTAGCAAACGCTGCCTTCAAATCCAAGTAGAACGCCTATACTTTTTTCTGTATTCCCTTAGTCTCGTCCGGACTATCTTCATTGTGATTTTCACATTCTCACTGTGACTCATTTATTTGTGAATCCTGCCTGGGATCTAATCCATCCTCCCTTTTCATCCAACTCCTTTCCCAATCATCTGTTAATAATACCTGCATTGACCTTATACTCTGTACTTCTTAATTTCACCCTCTATATTTACCCTTTGCCTTCCCTTTTCACAATTAGAACCACGACCCCCTTCCATTTGTCTGAGAATCATTCACAATCCTATACCTTTCCTATAATCCTTCCCAATTTTCTCATGATTCTCTCCTTTCCATCTCTCGTTTCTAATTTCATCAGTTACTGTCGCCTTTCCATTTTTCAACCTCTTTATTCGCTCATTACTTCTTCTACCCTTATCCCGTGCACCTATTTCTCACCTTCACTCTGTCCCTCCCACCCTCACCTTTTGCACTCTCATTTCAACCCAACTCCGTCATAAAATATCACCCATTCAACCTTCTTCATTGCACTTGCAACAACCAGTGTAGAATATGCCACACAAATCCAGAAAAAATACTAATATTTTGGAAATAAAAATTGCGCATTATGATTACTTGATTTAAAAGAAAAGAACAGATGGCGTGTCTAACCACATCAAGGATGGGAGACGCACATATTGACGTTGATTTCGACCTTCATTTTCAACAGGAAATAAGATTAATATTGACTTGAAAGTGACCAACTACAAAGTGCATTTAAATTGCTTTAAAACCAAATATGACGCATTTAAAAAAAATGAACAAAATTTCGTGTGTTTCGTTATTTGTGAATTTTTGTTCATATCAATAATGTTGCCGTATCGATGTCTTTCTGCAACCAAAAGTGCACAAAATATGTGAACTTCAACTAGGAATTTTTTTGTTTTGCCCCGAATCAACCTAACCTCTTCAAAACGTCAATATCTCGAAAAAAATAAACCTTATTCTATCAATTATGAACATTATTGATGAAATTCGCATCTCTAGTGGTATTACTTTCCCTAAAAAGGAGGTCCAGGGGTTTTCGAAGTTGCTGATCAGCAATTTGAGGTTAGATTTTTGAAATTCAACATGGCGAATCCAATATGGCCGACCATATTTCACGACATAATTCAAAATCATGCGGCGATAGTTTATACGGGAATTTTGTGAAAGAAAATTGGTTGTTTCCGTCCGTTAGCTGTTTCAAGTAAACGTTTCCCAACTCAAACCACGTGGAGGTGGACGGCAAGAGTTTTTTTTAATTTTTTTTTTAATTCTTTAATTTTTTTATTATTTTTATTTATTATTTTTTTTTTTTTTTATTTTTTATTACATTTTTAAAATTCTTTAACTATTTGTAACATTTGTTTATTATATTTCTTTAGTTTTTTAAGTCTTTTTTTACTGATAAATTTGTACATTACTGAACAAGCATGTTATCTTGGATAAGATCTTTGAAAAAAATCTAAAATATCGATAGAGAACTTCTATTTTTTCACTTTTGTTTCGATATTTTCGTAAAAAGATTTTAGGGAAAATAATACCACTGGAGATGCGAATTTCATCAATAATGTTCAAAATTGATAGAATAAGATTTATTTTTTCGAGATGTTGACGTCTTGAAGAGGTTAGGTTGATTCGGGGCAAAACAAAGAAATTCCTAGTTGAAGTTGATATATTTTATGCACTTTTGGTTGCAGAAAGGCATCGATCCGGCAACATTATTGATACGAAAAAAAATTCACAAAAAACGAAACACACGAAATTTTGTTCATTTTTGTTTTAAATGCGCCATATTGGTTTTTAAAGCAACTTAAAAGCAATTTTGACCAGGCCAATCCAAAGAGCATACTCGAAAATGGTAGGTTTGTTCACTTTCAAGTCAATATTAATCTTATTTCCTGTTGAAAATGAAAATCGAAAATCAACGTAAGTATGTGCGTCCTTAATGGGTTAATATCAATTTAGAAACGAACATTAACACTTTTTTTTTGGCCAAAAACTCACAAAATTAAAAAAAGCCACCCTAATCTACGTATATTACTACTTTTATTGCCACTCAAGTATTCAAACATTATGACAAATTATTATCTACAAATTAATTTCTATTGCGAATAAAATTTAGTACAATTTTTCTTCTGTTTGCAGTGAGACTTCTTATTTTTATCCATACCGGATTTCTTACATGTGGTATAGTCCCATCGGATTTTGCATGACATTCGCGGTTGGATTAATCGTCAGTAAAATCATGCGAGTGATATCTCGAGATAATTATAAAGAGTCCAATCCGGAGTTACTTTTTCCATGCATAGCCAATCGGTTATCTAGAAAACGCAATCTTGCGCTACGTGATGAACTGTGATATATAAGATAATGAAAGTATATATAATTAATTATAAATAGAATAATTTTAGTGTAACAGTTTTTACAAAACGTATTTAAGATTTTTACGCGACCATGTGCATGCAACTTTTGTACTTTGTGAATGTGGTATATTTTATAAATATTTTAAGGACAAAGGTTAGGTTAGGAATGTTATTGTGTAAGATAATGAATTGTAACATAAATTGTGAACTAGTTTCAAACGAATTGTAACATAACCATTAAAATTGCAACATTTTTCATTGTTAAACATTACTAAAACTTGAATTTAGTGTCTTTAATTAGTTAAAATAAGTTTCAAGTAATAAAGTTAGAAATTTTAAACTATACTTGTATAGTTACTCATTATTAGAAAATGTACTGGCTTATTATATAGTGATAGGTATCACAACAAAATATGGGGTGGTAGATATTTTATTTTTGTATCTAATTATCCTTTAAATTATAAGATAAGAGAGCATGGGTTCAATAGGCGACGAGCAACCAAACTTTCTGAGATGCATTTCAAAAAATAGAATATTATATAATAGAATTATAATAGAATAATAGAAAATTATTTCAGCATTTATATCTGGAATTCGTGTATGATCCGCGCAGGATGTTAATACATTCTTATTGGTGATTATGAATTGGGAACTTTTATCAACAAAATGGTGTATCAAAAATGGTGGCGAAAATATCAATGTGTACAGAATATTTGTTTAATGAAAAGTAGAAAATTACCCTTTCGTAGTTAATACATTGTTATTAGTTACGAAAATACAACCGATACAATTTTGCTGACGAAAATGAACAAAATGTCGAACTATGGAAGTATTTTCTTTGTCAATCGTCTTTAGTCGTTGAGGTATTCAAAGTTTGCCTATTCTCACCACGAGGGAGTAGACGAATATTGAGAATCATTTTGTCTTTTTAAAAGATTTTTATTATTATTTTTTTATATGTATTTTTGTGTTTCTTTTAAATTAAATGTTTTTTTTTTCATGAATTTTGTTGTCTGTAATTGCAGTGCGCCGCTTGAGACATATTATCTAATAAATAGAGCCAGCTATAAATAGATAATTAATAAAGTTATCTTTGTAAAATAACAAAAATCCCTGAAATTTTTTATATTTTAAGGGCCCGCTATGCTGTAAAATAATTTTTTCCCTTCACAACACTCTGGTAAACTTTCCGGTCTACTGATCACGTGCAATAGAAATCGGTGGAAGGGCACACTTTAGTCATTTTGAAAAATAAGATTCCCATTTTAGATTTGCCATTTTGAATTTCTTATTATTTTTACTACAGATTCATGTTTGGCGACCTCGGAAAAGTAAGGACAGTATGTTTTGGTCGTAATGTAGTGTTATAAGATATGTTTAAAAGCAAACCACCAAACCAAAATTGGATACAAACAACAGGTGTACACTTATAAAGGTCATATCTATTTAAGCATATTAAGAGTCACTTTGATTATTGAATTAGAAACGTCAATCGAACGATAAAGAGCTTTTTTCGTGTTTGAAGACTGCAACATTCTTAATCATATTCCCTGATGTTATTTTTATGTAATTGTGGATGAAAAATACATTTGAAAATTCAGGTAATAAAAATTTGATTCAAAATAGGTAACGCATTTAATAGTTTCTGAAAAACCGTCGTCGGTGTCGTTTTTGAATTATTAGGTCTTCAATTTTTTCCATTTTTTAACTAAATAAAATAAAACACTTGAAAAGCCCCGTTTATGTAGACGAAACTTCATTAAATCAATTTCTTGAACTATATGAATAGAAATTTTGTTGTTGCATCTAATTGTGTTTCCGATGTGCATATTGTGACCTCAAAAATAATAAATAGGTATCTACTTATCGCTCCTCGAACAAAACATAAACGATAATAATTCTCAATTTTTTCTTTCACTGATAATAAACAGGTGCATGAGATTACCACATTATTCAGTTTAACAATATAGTAAACTGTACACCGATATTGTACTCCAAGCACAATAATAATTGATAAATGTGCAATCGTACAGATATCTACTTTTTAGAAGCTGCAAAGTGTCGAGAACATGGCGCTTTTACGAGATTTAACGTTTTTATTTAGATATCAAAAGTACACAATCCATATATAAAAAGGTAAGAAATGGAAAAAAGAAAATGGTTGCCATTTACCTATTTAAATAAAAAATTTATTTTGCTCCAAGGATTCAGCATTTTTGGTACTCGTAATATGCATATTCGAAACGGAATTTGATGCTGGAAATAAATGTTCTAGCATACAATTAAAAAAATTGTTTTAGCAAAGTATTTTATTGTATCTGGTTAAAAAAATGGGAAAAATTCAAGACCTAATATCTCAGTTGGAAATTGGCTTCCTACTGTAAAACATAGGTCAAATTCGTAGAAAAATGCAGGAATTCTATAGAATAAGAGTATTTTGGGTACAATTTTTATCCATATAGTTAAGTATCATGTCATAAGTAAAAAAATATAATTTTAATTCGTTTGCTAGAACTGAATTTGGAAGTTCAGGACTTCCACCGATTTTTGGTGGTTACAAAATAGTATTTCTCGATAAAAGGCCGTAAAACCAGTTTTTATGGATCGTATGAGGCCGTATCCAACATTATTTTTCGGTACTGAAAACTGTGACATTTCGATTTCGTGGAATGCATTTAGTACGGGTTATGTTTTTGACAGCACAGATTCGGGTTACATGTGATCCGTAAAATTTCATTTTACGGACTAAAAGTAGGCCTTAAAATCGGCCGCAAAATTTTTTTTTTACGCAACTTGAAACAGAAGTGGAGGATCTTATAGATTTTTGGTCACTGAAAACGCATTCTTTGTCAAAGTTAACTCATCGCGTCAGATTTTTCAAATATTCTAACCTTAAATTGCCAAAAAGTATATTTTTGAATATTATTCGGATCAGATATCCTGACGTTATGGACCAAATCGAATAACGGATTCATTCTCAGCGGTCAAAAATCTATAAGATCCACTATTTCTGCTTCAAGTGATCTCCAAACAAATTTGTTTTGTGGTTTTGTGTAAAAATTTGATCTCGTCTCATTAAAATACAGCAGAAGCTTACATTTTCACAGTGTAAGTAGATTGAAAACACAATTGTTTATAATGTTATGACATACCAGGGTAGTCACACGTTAAAAAATAAATAAGACAATTTAATTTAAAATTTCAATATAAATCTGTTGTATTAGTACGATTATTAACTTTTATTTTACATGGTATTTATTTCAATTAAAAGTAATTATCGGTTTCTGTTAAGTGAAATCCATGAACTTTTCGCAAGAGGAAAATCAGTCTTCAAGATTATATGACATACCGTAAAAGTCTATGAAACCATTTTCACAACAATAGGACTAACTTCCACCTATGAAACATTTGTTTAACTCATAGCAGTAGCATAATTAACAGCAACGAAATTAAAATTCTATATTTCTTCAGCCACGGAACGTTACATTTCCATTTACAATATGAGGCTTTACATCGAAATTTGTAATCGGTTTTCATTTTCACAAACTATTATGAATTATTGGTAAGACTTAACAAATGTTTCATCAGTAATTATAAATTACCTGACCTTAGAAGCGTCTGTGTATAAATAAAATACCGTTATATTAGAAGAATTTTAATAGTTATCTTCTCATTCTCTTTACTAATCTATTGGTTATAAATTTAAGCATCAACATCTCAAAGAGAGACACAGTATTCAAACATATTCGAATCACTAATTGTATTGGCCCAATTACATTTCGTTTAAAAATGCTTATGTGTGCTTGGCTTACTAATAATCTTATATTTAACAGCAGGTTTTATATTTAGAATACTTTTATTATCAGCTTCATTACATACCTGTGTTTCGTGGCTACAACGTTTTACTGCAAAAACATGTTCTTCATAAACGCCGATTATTCAAAGGTATTTAAATACGATTAATTAAATATTTTAAATATTTGTACACTTTTTAATATATTACAAAATTGCATGATTATTAATATACGAAATTACATACTTTAGTGCACTTCACTTGTTATATGATAAAACAGCGGATAAAGTTTAATTATGCACTTTCACTTTTTGTTTGAGTTAACAATTTTCAGAAAAACAATATTATAGAGTAATCCAACTTTTTCAAAACCCCGCGTTAGTAGTTTTGGTACTTATTTTCTATTTAGTATTGTTTTTTTTATATCTCTTCTGAATTGCATATATTTTATTAAAATTCTGCCGGTATTTATCTACTTTTGGCAACGTTTATTAACTTCGATTAATGCTTATTACTTCTTATCAAATTTTATCAGTCCCTGCGAACAAATAACCTATGTATTTATAAAGGTGTTTTGATGTATATTTCCATTTTTTTTTTGTTTCGAATAATATTAATATTGTATTTATATGATGGGAATTTTAACGTGAATATTTCATACCAGAGAATTCTATTATCCCGTCTATTAGTTACCTAACCTAACCTAACTCAAACTAACCTATAATCTTACCTAATAATTTGCATTGAATCTAACAATGTAACTACATTGCAATATATTGGTTTTCATCTATTTTTCATTCAATATTATTTCCGTATATTTTGAACCATGTTCTTGGGCCGAATATATTGCAATTATCATCAGTGTTAATTATCGTGACATTAACCTTGTTATTATTATCGACAAAACAATGAAGCATTAATTTTTTATTTTTTGGTGCGGTTAAAAAACAGATTAATCAGAAAGCCCACAGATAAAAAAACCGACAGTCAAAAAGTTGACAGTAAAAAAAGCCGACCGCGAACAAAATAGACACATCGACAAGCGAACAGTCATTTTTTGACGTGTCAGTTTTTTCACTGATTGTCGGTTTTTCGACCCGTACCCGTATTTTTTATTAAGAATTGCAAAGGTTAATTTGGTCTTGTTCATTTGTTATTCCATCTAATCATCCTTTGAAGTACAAATTAAGTGTAGCGTACGATCCAATAGACAGAGCATTGCAATTACCTGAAATACGGTTTAGAAAAAAGAATTTGAAATTAGTGAAAAATATTTGATATGAAATTTGTTTTCCTGTTGATATTATTACAGAATGTATCAGTTTCAGAGTAAATAAATGTTATAATACATTAACTTATTATAAAAGAAATGAAGAAATTCACTACAAAAAAACAACATCTATGTTGGTTGGTTGTTTGGTTGGGTGCGTACATTGAATTATTCCGATTTTTATATCGGGGAGAATTTCTTCCGTCTTTTAATATATGTTTTCCTCCTAATTTTTAATTGATTTTTGACTTCCTGGAGAGGGTCCAGACTAATAGGCCGAAATATAGTCTTAATTATTTATTTATTTGTAATTGTGTTTTTATTTGTATTTATTGAGTATAGTCCTAATTATTAATTTAATTGTAATTAATTTCTCTTTGTATTTGTATTTGTTTTGGTTCTATAGTGACTGTTTATACCGAAAATTTAATTAATAGTTATATTACACGGTAGACAAATTATTTTTACTAAATTGTTATTCCGTCTCTGATTCTTGATAGTTTGTTTTCATATTCATCCACTTTGAGTTGTTTTTAAAATTTTTTTAAATGTGTCAAAAATATATGGTATGTAGTTCTAAAAAATGTACAGTATTATAGATTAGTCCAGCGAAAGTATTCTTGATTATTTTTTGCAACGAGCATTATAAATTCTTTTTCACTTTCACAATTGCTGGAAAGAAAGAAGAATATTTACTAAATTAAATCCTTATTAAAACGTTACTTCTTTAACGCAAAATAACATTATTTAATTAATTACTTAATGTATACAATCATTCCTTTCTTGCAATTATGTAATATACCAATTAAGTATTTTTCAATTAGATTACTGAGTACCGTGAAGCAAAATGGAAACATGTACAAATCTAGAGAATGCTGAAGACAATAGGAATAATTATTCTAGAATTTGGATTTCTTAGTTGGAACTTATACTAATTCCATATTTAATGATCAGGAGAAAATGTTACTAATTCAACAATTATAAATGTGCAAAAGACGGACGTCTCTTATTCTAAAAATGGCAGATTGTAAAGATATAAATAGAAAATCTGATTTCGATTTGGATGAATTTCTTGATCAGTTGGACAATTGGATAGAAACGAGTGTTACTTCAGATGAGGAGGAAGACCGGAATAGATCCCAAGTCAAAGTGCAGAAAAAGAATTCGGCTGATGAAAATGCAAATGTCAACATTGGAAACAATTCTGTTTTTCAACAGTTTTCAAGCATTCTTGAAGCAAGTACACCAGCACCAGAACACATGAGTGACAGTTTATTAAAATGTTCAAAAACAAGTAAAAAAATCGAATCAAGTGAAATTAAGAATATCCAAAATTTGAATTCTACAGAATCGGTTTTAAGTGTAGATTTGAATGAATGCAAGTCAACCGTAAGAACTAAATTAAACATCGCCAAACGTAAAATTGAAGGTATAAATAGATTAAAAAATGTGCAAAGAAAAAATGTAATGAATTCGAAGTTGAAGATTCATAGGAAATGTAATGTAAGTAATTGTACGCTGGTTAACAAAATATTATACGGTAGGTGGTCTGTTGTTTTAACCAGGTTAGAAAAATATGGGACATCAAAATTAAATTAGAAATTTATAATAAAAGTTCGAGTAAGGTCAGAACTCCTCCACTGATAGATAGTTTTCTTTAAATTATGTAAAAATTGTGTTATATTCTCTAAAAATTGTAAATAATAGATTAATAGATTAAGGATTTATATGTACAAGCTAGTTTTTATGTTTGAAGATTCCAGAGGATCCTCGGATTGTATATTTATGTGTTCAATAAAACTAAACTGCAAATATAAAGAATATTAAGTCTGCAACTACCAAAGTTAGTAACTTAAATTTCGTACTATTTTTCTGATATCGAATAATACCTATATATAGGAAATAAACATGCCAACAGATGTCGTTGCACGTAAGTTATATTTTATCAATTATTTTTATATGGAGAACAAAAATTAAAAACTACGAAATTTGTATGTCTGATGTAATAAATCTTGGATTCTGTAAAGCATGTAAATAGATTATACTAATACCTAGTATAATTAGAATACCATCACCTAAAACCAATACAAAATATTAAAATATTTAAAGGAAAATATAGAAAAATCAATTTTTAATTAATTCTTAATAAATTTCTGTTATTTTATATCATATCATGTATAATGGTGTAGAATTGCAGTTGAAGAGCGCGAATTTTGAAAAATCGTTTGTCATTTTTAATTTATATTTTGGCATATAGATTACTACGTTATCAACCGAGAATTTTAGAAATATAATAAAAATATTTTAAAGAGTTTTGAACACTTTATTTAGACAATGTTTTTTACATTTACGAAAATTCTGTTGAATATTTTAAGCAATTTACTGAATTTTAATAGCATTCTTTAAACAAAAATGCTTTCGACACTATAACGTTTAAATTGATCAATCAATCTGAAAACGCTTACTGGACATAAAAGTTAAGAAGCATATATATTACGAATATTTTTGGTTCAATTTCACCTTTTTTAAATCGGTGTAAAAATTTCTTCTTTACAGTGACATTATCAAAATTGTTAACTCGTACTTTAATTACCATATTTAACAAATAAAATCGCTTTGAAAATTTAAATAAAAATTGTTTGAAAAAATATTAAATTTATTTGTTACTTTATTGCTTGCAGTAAGAGTTATCTGAAAAGAAGGTTAAATTTTATTATTTCTTTTATATACTGTTGTGTAAGTTTTTATTACTTTTATTATCAGTTTATAAGTAGGTATCAATCTTAAGGTTACATTACTGTTAATGGTTTAATCGTGATTTTCATTTTTGGTAATAAATGTAGTTAATCATATATTTGTCCTTATTATTTTTTATCTATACTATACATGTAGATAACATTTCATACAACTGTGTTAATGACTAACAAAGCTGAAAAGTCGTATTGCTTTTTAGGTGTTAGAAGAGAAAATACTTGACACTTACATTACGACATTACGCGCGAATTCTAAGCAATTAAATGTTGCAAATTGTTTCGATAGTCGGTTTCTACAAATGATGCAAGTTTCATTGTAAACAACTTAAATGAAAAAACACAAAATGTGCAATATATTGTAAATATGTATGGAGTTCTATGATCGATAGAAGAATATAAAGCCAATTCGGCATATTTTTTATTCATTAAATTTTGCCAAGTGGATTAAGTTAAAGTTAATACTATCTAAGCTTTTTGAATGCAGTCAGATGAAGAATTAATAGTTACGATTTCTAGAGCTATTATGAGTCATTATGCAGTGCAACAGACGAACAGTACTCGTGGGTTTTCTAGGTAGCTGCTTATGAATCCGATGTCAGTTTCTGAATTCAAAATGGAGGATCCAATATAGCAGACGAATTATTAAATAATTTATTGGATTTGAAACTTGTTCCTCGGGACGTTTTGGGTTCGCAGATTGACAAATTGATCATAAAATTGATAATAAAAATGGTGATTCCAATATGATGGAAGAATTTGTAAAAATCACCTTAAATTTGCTGGAAACTATACGGAAAGAAAAAAATGGTTAGTGTAACCAAGTAATTAGTTGTACCAATCAACTGGCTTAATGTGTTCCCATCTAGACGAAATGGGTTGGGGCAACCATTTACTCAGTTCAACTTGGAAGAACCAGAGTTCTGTCAAATAGGTTAATTTGCATTATCGGTCTTTTTCAAAGTATTTGAGCTCGTGCAGTTAAACAATTAAAATTTGTACAGTAATTTGAAAACAACATTTCTAAGATATTGAAGCCATGAACAGAAAGTTGAATAATTTACTTGTTCCAATTTAGATTTTAAAATAAATAGTTAAAATGATTTGAAAGAATTGGTTCATTAATTACTTTTTTAAATGAAATTTTAGTTAACTAGCGCTTAGAGGTTACGCTAGATTTGAGGCATAGATCAGTACAATAAATTGAAAAAAGTTGTTCAATCTGACAACCTGCTATCAAATGTTCTCAACCTCCCTGCATTTAATGGCAATCGATAATGCCCAGTACCTGCTTTCGTTTTCTATTAAATAATGAGTATTTGCTTCATAGAGAAACTTTACTAGTTTATCTATATTTTATTTTTTATATGGCAGCTGGAGAGAAAAATAATATCCGGTATCTTTGGAACTTACAGCTCTTGATAAGGAATAAATACCATTCACAAATATTAAAAATACAATATATAAAAAAATGTATAATACAAAAATTCATTCCCCTTTTCAGGGGCATCAGATTCGGAAACTTATCATTATGAGATCTTTATAAACTCATGTCCAGAAAACTGAGAAAGTGGGAGATTTTACTTCTTTTAGAGCACATTTCGAAATTCTGAACTATTTTCTGTTTCGCTGTCTGGGTATGTATTTGGTAAACCTTGGTGAAGACGTTTTCCCTCAGAAAAAATCATAACTAGATGTTTCTGATGGATTTTTACCTTTTGAATCCGAATCCGATATTAAAATGATGGGGTCAGAATATTACAGCCGCTATCTTGAAAAAACATGCTTTTTTGGAGATTTTGTATTTATCTTGAAAACTAAGGGTCTGACAAAGAAATTTGTCTAACAAAAAATGTAGGGTATGCAATCATAAAAGGAAACACGTAAAACAGAGATGAAAGTCGGTGATCATAAGGCAGTCTGGCGCCCCATAGGCCTAGGAATTGATAATAATTATAGGGATACATACTGCACGTGGGTTTTGTTACTAGTAATATCTGTGGGTTACAGGTTACGTTAGTATTAAAAAAGAGGATTTGGGTGGGCTCAATACATGACAATATAAGGCAACACCCACCCAGAGCCAGTCCCCCCATTACTGCGCCCCGTAGAGCCACTTGACCCCTCTGTATAGCATTTGCACGGGGTTTGGAAAATCTACGGAAAACCCAGACAGATACAGTCGACGAACTGCTTTATCATCAGAGGATACCATCATCAAATGGGTGCTTGCGTGCTGGAAGGGGGGGGGGGGCGCCCCAGACACTCTTTTTTAATACTAGCGTAACCTCCAATACCTTCGATTATGGATGTAATAAAAAAACTTAATTAAAAGCATTAAAATTTCGAAATCTTTTACATTCTGAACATCCCGTCAAACCAAAAACTAATTAAAACGTATTAAATTTGTTTCGACTTTAATTAGATTCATTTTATGCCTTGTGATTTGGATTCTTCTAAATTAAATAAAACAGACAACCGTCTGTGCGTTCTAATTCGTACAAATTCATATTTAATCATACCAATTTATTTTGACGAATTGCGATATTGAGACTATGTATTGAACGTCATTTGATTTTTAATGTGGTAGGTTTATTAAAAAACTTTGAATTCTTTTCCATTCACTGTATGCACTGTAAAAAATAATTGGAAAATTCCCACACAAAAGAATCGGAATTTTTCCATGTCCATAATCTCTAAATTTCTAGGAGTGAGAATTCAGTCTTTGGTTAGTGAAAATCGAGCAACTCTCGTGAAAGAGTGAATATTCAACTCTTTAAGAGTAAAATTTCAATCTAACAAGAGTGAAAATTCATTCTTTCTCTCCGAGTCATGGAGTTGACAACTCTGAAGGAAAGAGTGAATTTCCACTCTTAAAGAGTTGAATTCTCACTTCAAGAAATTTAGAGTGTAAAATTGCCATACATGTGTTGAAGTTTTTTCTCACAGATGTGGGAATTTTTCCATTCACCGTCATAAATGCCTGAAAAATTCCATATTGTACTGGAATTTTACCATATTTACATGTCGCGCATGCGCTCATATAGCACGCAGTACCCATTACTCTCAATAGATGTCGCTTCTACTAACAAGTGCGAGGGGCTTCATATTGTTAGTATATAAGAGTTATTCCAGATAACGAGTTCGCTTATAATTCTTTTGTAACCATTTTTTGTTAATATTAAATGGTTGACGGAGCACAGACAATTTTATTGCATACATAATTAATTTTATATAAATTTTTATCATAAAATTCATATCAAATATCAAGTCACGAAACTAATCTTAAATAAATATAATAAAATAAAGGGTACTACTTACTCACCCACACCGCCACCCACAAAACCGGAAACGCCACCGATCCTTAGAGATCTTCGCGACACAAACTAACTGATATTGATCAACTGCGTTGATATTTATACAGTATCATGCAGGTTTGTAAACAAGTACAATAAATATAAACAAAATAATTGAAAGATTCCTTCCCTATCCCTTAGTTTTCTTTATATTCTATTAAAATACCACCACCTCTAAGCATGGTGCCTCATAACAAAACACGCCGTTTCACTTTCTATAAATAATTACATGTGTTTATAAAGTATGTAATTTCCAATTTTTCCTATACTTGTATGGACATTTTTCAGTGCGATTTTAGAAAATTTCCAAAAAGCCATTGGTATCATTTCTTCCATTCATAACAAAATTATTCCACATGTATACTGGAAATTTACTGGAACGTGTATGGAAAATTTCCTTTATCATGTTATGGGAAATTTATCATACCGTGTATGGGTTAATTAGTCCTGTACCTTTATTCATACTTATTATCTTAATTTCTATCAGTACGTGGCGTTGAGGATATATTTTTCTATTTATTTCAATTGTTGACTATATTTTGATTATATACATTCCTATTAACGCATTCAGATCAGTTTTTTGCTATTTTCTCTTACATTTGTGATGAATGAACATATAAAAATTGTTAAGAAGACATAATTGTTTATTGTTTAGATTGTATAAATAAATAAAGATGAAAAAATAGCGTTTTTTTTCGAAAGAATTCATTATTGATGATGTTTTCAAAGCTAATATTACTCAAAATTTGGTATGACAATGTTTTCGGGGTCGCTGATTACGAATCTGACGTCACTTTTACGAAATTCAAAATGGCGGATCCAATATGGCTGACAAAAATGTTAGTAATGCCTCCTTTTTAAATAAAATTTGTTACTCGAGGGTTTTCGGGGTCGCTGATTACAAATCTGACATCAGCTTTACCAAATCCAAAATAGCGGATATAATATGGCTGACAACAATTTTAGAAATGCCTCCTTTTTTAACAAAATTTGTTACTCATATATTTTATGTTTAACACTTTCAGCTTACCCCAGGACCACGGCGAGGACGTAGTGATAGATGGTTACATTTTTTTTTCCGTTTTTTTTTTTTTTATTGTAATTTTTCTGACTTTTATCTTTTTTTTGAAGATTATTTTCGTTTGAATTTAATTTAATTATTTAATATTAATTAGTTCCTAGCTGGTTTACTACAGGTCCCGGAAGAGGGGCCCAAGTTGGCACGGAACTTCGAGTATATTTTTCAGTCATAACTAGCGTTGGCGTGGTGCCTCGCTCGCTTCGCTCGCTCAGAAACTTCGACCCAGTGGAGAGTCGGCTATTCCTTAAGATTCGTTTGTTTACTAACAGCTTTCAATTATATTATAAAATTACATTGATATTTGGGGGTCCAATCATATTTAGCTCCAAGTGGCTTCGATAGATATGTTACAACAATATAGTGTTTCTTATATGTATGAAAATTGGAAATGAGCATTTTCAAAACTTCGACCCCGACAACAGGCCAGCCGAAGTATTAATAAATAAAAGTTGCAAAATATTTACTTCAAGCACTTTTATTGTAATAGACTATTCGATGCATAATACATGTTTACAGTGTTTTACTAATTACTGTCTGTATCATTATGACCTTATATATACACAATATACAGGGTGTACGAAAAGTCCCGGGACGGTTGAATAACTTTCGAAAGAATAAAAATTTCAAAAATCGCCGAAATACGTGATTCGATTTTTCAAACAAGCAATCTTTTGAGAGGGGGTTTCGGCCCCCCAACCTCAAGGGGGGCGGGGGGCACGAGAGGGGCCAAAAATCTTAAATGGCAACATGGTTTGAGTGGGGGCTCATTTGAAAGGTATTTTCGAGACGAATTCAGATCACTGGTCATAGAGGGCGCTGCGATCATTTTTCGGAGAGATACAAGTAAAAGAGCTTTTCAATGTAACGTTCAGAAACGGGTTGACACCCGTTTAAGAATATTGAATTACACGATTCGGCGACTTCGAAATTTTCATTTTTTCAAACGTTAGTACGTCTAAGATCTGAAAAATGTCAAAAATATCTGCGAAAAATGATCGCAGCGCCCTCTATGACCAGTGATCTGATTTCATCTCGAAAATACCTTTCAAATGAGCCCCCACTCAAACCATGTTGCCATTTAAGATTTTTGGCCCCCCTCGTGCCCCCCGCCCCCCTTGAGGTTGGGGGGCCGAAACCCCCCCTCAAAAGATAGCTTGTTTGAAAAATCGAATCACGTGTTTCGGCGATTTTTGAAATTTTTATTCTTTCGAAAGTTATTCAACCGTCCCGGGACTTTTCGTACACCCTGTATATACATATAATTCGTCAAAGATATCTTGAAAGTGTCGAAAAGATCTCCGACTATAAGACATCTTTTAGATATATCGAAATAGTTATTTTCGTATCAAGGGCGTAAAAGAACTTTGTGCCCTAGGGGCTGGCCAAGACTACCCCTGGGGGGTAGGGGGTCGAAACGTCGAAATTTGATGAAAAACTATTGGGTAATTTTTTTGCCAAGGTGACCAAATTCGATACTTTTTCAGACAATAGTCATAAGCATTGGAAACCAGTTTTTATGGCATTATCATTGACTTTAGGAAGAAAATGTATAAAACCTTTTTTGTAGAGAATTTCATGCTCTATCTTTTTTGTTTGAAACATTTTTAAATAAAATTTGTATTTTTCAAAATAAATGCAAAAAACTACAATGATCTGCGCCAAAATCTAATCAGATCTAAGTTATGCCAAGACGCGTATTTTAAAAAAAAATTTATGTCAATACGCATATCCGTTCGCGAGTTATCGCGAGACAAAAAAACGTACGTACAAGATCACGGACACAAATTTTGTTGATTTGGGTTCCTTAGGGTCTGAAACGTCGACATTTGATGAAAAACTATGGGGTAATTTTTATGCCCGAAGTGACCAAATTCAATACTTCGTCCAGACTTAGTCTGGGTCGAAGTAATATAAGATATAGATTCAAGTAAATTTATATTCCAGGTATTAAATCCGCCTTTTTGGATTTTGAAAATTTGGTACTAAATTTATATTCTGCCACCCTCATAATCTCCCGAGTAAGGAGAATTATTCAAGTGAGTTTATATTCCAGGCATTTCATCCACCATTTTGAATCCGCCATTTTGGATTTTGAAAATCTGATGATGGATTCGTAATCAGCGAACCCAAAAACACCCTAAGCGAATATCTCCTTCCTTTGTGATTAAAAAATGTTATAAATCGAATTCTACATTTTGGCTGCCATATTGGGTCGGCCATTTTGGATAATAAAAATGTGCACACGGCATTTGATATCCCTTATATTTTTATGAATTTTAAGCTTTTACTCGATCATTTTCATTGAAACCAATTTTGGGTAGGCGGGTTCAATGGTTGACGGAGAAAGACCCATATATAATCGGCGTAAAGTGACATTTTAAAATTATTTATTACATATGACTTATAAATTGCTTCAATTTTTACATATATCCTTCACATATATATATTTTAGATTTGCGGGTAACATCGCATTCACAATCAGCTACCTGAAAATGTCTGAATATCCTTCAAATACAGTACTATTTTAGGTACATTAGATATGAGATTTTGAATTTCAGAGAACTAATTCGGATACATAATCAGCGACCCTAAAAATCCGCGAGTAACACATTTTTTTCAAATAGAATTATTTTTTAAATTTTTGTGCGCCATTTTGAATCTACCATCTTGAATTTCGAAAAAAGAATCTCAGATTCATAATCAACGACCCCCAAAACCCTCGAGTAACAAATTTTGTCCAAATACAGTTATATTTAAAAATTTTGTCTGCCATTTTGGATCCGCCATTTTGAATTTCACAAAACTAACCTCGGATTACTAATCAGCGACCCCGAAAATCCCGGAGTAACAAATTTTGTACAAATACAGTTATATTCAAAATTTTTGTCCGCCATTTTGAATTTCACAAAACTATCCTCGGATTCGTAATCAGCGACCCCGAAAACCTTCGAGTAACAATTTTCAGCTAAATTGTACAAAAGGAAAAATGCGTGACTGAAGGGTTAATGTTGAAATTAATATACAACCATAGACACGGTAAATGAATAAAAGTTGAAATAACTATAAAGAATAGTTGTGAATACTAATAAATACCAAAATAAAAATAATTGAATTCGATACAATGTGTCTGAATTATATTTAATGCGTTTTAATTATCACCTTTTTGTTAGTGGTTTTAATTTATTTATACCAATTAATTCGTACAAATTCATAGTAATTACTGAACATTAATTTTGAATGTACAATATTTCCTCAAAACTCAGTCAAAAGTCTAAAAATGTTGAATTGTTTTGAATTCATTTTAAGGCTACGGTTCTCGTGGTTATGGTAATGGAAAACCCCAAAATAAATTTGATCAGGGTTTCGGAAATCCCATGGACGCTACTGAAGCTGATGATGCGCATGCTCGTAACCGGTGGCAATACTTTGCCCTCTATTGTCGACTGCTAACCGAAGTCGTCTTCCAGCTCCCAGTATATGTGCCACTATTTCACGTGCTTACGCATGTCGTAATGGCTCCTCGTCTACATTGCGTGCGTCGTTTTTTCAATGTGATGTGCGAGTAAATTGCATGCATACCTTTGCAAGCCTGTAGTGCTCCGAGGAGTACAAAAGGAGTACATAAGTGCGACAGCAAATGTAACAACAATTGTCCTGAGCTACCGAGCGAAATCGGTACTTTACGAAAATTTTACCCTGAACCCGGGTAACAAACTAGGTAAGAAACGAACTTATAGTGTGTCTCTGCCGGCATCTCGATCGATAACGTCATTTTTTAAAAATAATACTAAAATTTATTTACACCGTGAAAATTGTTCATGTAGCATCATTTTATTGCTTAAATCGTTGGTTAGGTTGCTTTTCCCTCTCTTTCAGCACAAATTCCTACTTGTTGCTTCAAGCACGATACCAGTGAATTTTCATTAAAATCCTAAAAAATGGAATATATTAGTTAATAACGAGTGCCAATCAAAGGACTTTCGTATTTTAAATATATCACGTGACAAATATTAACCAATTGTAACTGACCTTTACTGTTTTGTGCGCAGACTCATGAGATCACTCTGCATACTTGTACATGAAGTATGTTGGAGTACTTTTTGTATAATTAAAGTGAAAGATCATTTCGTTCCAAACGATTTTTCATTCCTCTTTATGCTTTTTGATCAGATTCCAAGATCGTAGCTAATATGTACTATGTTGTAATAATACTTTTGTTATCTTCTATTTTAACACGTGCCGGTTCGCCACCGCATTTCGACTATTTTCATTAGATTCTAGTATTCTTTTAAAATGAATTAGTGGCATTTCGTTGTTATTCTCTGAGGATGAGTTTGTACCTTTTCAATTTCTTTTATTCTTCTTTATTTAGCATTTAAATAGTGACTTTTTATGTCAAAATAACCTAAAATATCAGAGTATCTACCACTCATTGGATCTATATTTAAAATAGATTAGAGATTCTAAGTATTTATTTGGATTAGATCAATTGTATGTGATAAATTTCGACAACTCATGTTTATTCACTAGTTATATGGGATTAAAATAGAAGAACCCGTTGACTAACGATATATAAATATACTATTCTTATTTATTATTTGTTCAAATAAATCATTCCTATAATTTCAAAATAGATCGCTAATTAAAGCGTTGCTCACGTATGAATTAAGTGTGCTTTGAGAGCAATCAAAAGCTAAAGAGTTACTAAACGTCAATGTCTTTATAATGTGTTTATTATGGAATGTGTGTGATATGCTATCGATGAATTTGCGCATTAACAAAATTCTTTCGGATAGTTTGTCATTCCAAAAAAACATTATTTTTATATCATTAATGAAAATGAGAAAACTATAGCAATTATTTATTCAGTTCTTAAATTAGAACATTTAAAAAGACGACTTCCCAGCTGCATAGTTTAGATATTGAATTATTTACCATCAACTTTTCAGCGTCACCAAAATTCTCTTGAATTCCGACGAAAGAAATCGATTTTTCAAAACCGACTAACATATTTGTCCCACCAATTGAAATTTTGAGTAATCAATAACTCCAAAACTCGCTCGGATCACTGCAGTTTATTGATTAATTTATTTTGTTAGGGTGTGAAAAGATTAATCGAAGAACGCACGTTTAATTCTAATATTTAATTAAATCTATTATCCAAAAATCATGGAGATATGAGCACAGGAAATCGATATTTACTTATTAGCGTCTCACAAAAAATGTCTAATGTGTTTAAACAAGGCAAGGGTTAAGCAAACCTAGAAAATAATTTAAATTTTCTATAAATATAACTGAAATAAACAAGAAATATTTTTTTCATACATTTTTTGCATAAGTTTGTAATTTGTATTCGTAAATATTTTTTAGTGCAGATGTTAGCAATGACAATAATTATGCACTTTTTTATTTTTACTTTTAATTCGAATATTACACAAAAATTTAAAATATTTAACAAACAATGATATGACAATTATCCATAAAAGACAAGAATAAATCTTTTTGCTTGCCATCAATTCGTATTATGCTCAACATTTCAACAAAAATTTTAATAATAGTTAGTATATTTAAGTGTTTGAACCAACTGAAAAAATAGTAAATTCAGCTAGAACTGTTGGGTATACCCAACTTTTTTTTAGTAGCCTCAACTATTTCCAGTTTGTTATTCTATAATCAAAAGTAATAGTTCAAATAACTATTTGAATTCCTCAATTGAACTATTTCAATTAGTTAAATGGTAACAGCTCTGTCCCGTTTTAGCCACTTAAAATAGTAATCACGACTATTTCAAATACTTAAAATTAAAAGAAAAAAAAGACGAAAAAAAATTGTGTTATAGTTTTTTAGTTTGACTTGCTGAACTAATAAAACTTTCGATCGGTACTACCGATTATTTGCTTCGATATCAATTCCTTCATCACAAATATTGAATAGTAAACCCTAACCTCAAATTGTCCTCTCCTCAGATAAATGCATACCTAATTTCAAATGATTAAACATGTTCTACCATTTCCCAAATAACTAAAATTTAATACTTAGTTCCATGTTACATAACTTACGATTATTGACATCCGGCGGTGGTCTCCACGTGACTTTTATTTACCGAAAAGGTCGTATTTACAGATCGGTAGTAATAAATTCTATACTATAAATATTCTACCGCGATTCCGTATCATATTGCCCGACATCGACCAGGATGCGTTCATATTTATTATAGAATATAGTTATTAAATCTACTAGAAAAATAGTAAATATTTATGAAAATAGTTCGTTCAACAACGGTAAAAACGGAACTTATTTTTTTAGTTGAATTATGTAACCAGCTAAAAATAGTTAAACTGATTACATGACATTACTGAGATATCGAAAAAGCTTATTAATGTTACCATTTCTTATAGTTAAAAATTTAAAAAATTTGAAATAGTTCTTTCAACCATAGTTGATATATGGTAGACAAGTTCGTTGCGTTAGGAATTTTACGAACAGCAATTTTTCAGATAGTTAAATCAACTATTGTCTTTTTTAAAAAACCACCACCGGATTTGTAATCAGCCACCCTAGATGCTCAGAATAACGCGATTTAGTTGAATGCAGTTTATTTTTAAAAATTAGACCCCCATTTTGGATTCGCCATTTTGAATTTGTTTGGCCAATTTTAATTACAAACAGTAACGTATAAAACATTTAAAGAGGGTTGTGTTACATATGTTGCTGCAGTGTCCGCCATTTTGAAAATTAAAACAAGTGCCACTATGCTATTGATTCTAGATACAAAATGATAACATTTGCGTGGACTCAACTATTTGTCTTGGAACGACCCAAATATATTACAAAATCATTGGAACCCCGCAGAAAAAATAGATTTTTTGAAAAATTGTTTCACGTATCTTTTCTTTCAAAAGTTACATGACCGTTTCCAAACTTTGCGGACACCCCATATATTGTTTACAATGGTATAAATCATCTTATGATTTTGAATCCAATTTTATCATAACAGTTAAAAAGATTTAAAATTTTGATTCTCCTTAGTAAATAAAACAAGCCAAGAACATTTTTATAACAAAATTGTGGGGGAAAATAAACGGAATTGGACTATTTTTTTTTAATAAACGGAATTGGACTATTTACTAATACTTTTCATTAAAACTATTTGGAAATTTGAATACTTTTTATTAATTTTTTATGCGATGAATGAGTATTTTGCACTATAACATTATTGAAAAGTATTAGTAAATAGAATTCAGAATTGTTGTCTGACATGTTCTCTCTTTGTTTTGTATATTTTATTCTATTTGATTCGTATTTAATTTCTGAGCATTGAATTCTCTAATGTATGGGCATGGTCAAAAACTGAAAAGAAAGTGTTAATATGTTGAAATCTCTTAAACTCTTATTGTGTTAATATATAAAAAAAGAATTAAAATGTACTCAAAGTTATTCAAACTCAATAATCTGAATTCTATCATTTACGTTTCGGTATTCTTACTATCGTCAATTTTTTCCCTTTATTTTAATAAACTAAGCGCTAATTCTTCTATACGTTCTAATTTACACATATTTATATCAAATAATAACAAATTATTTGTAAATTTTAATGTACATTCTGAAATAAGGCAGCTGGCATGTTATATTGAATTCTCTTCAATTTATTGGGTATTTTACTATGTTTATGTTCAATCGTGTGCTGTAAACTATTGCACTAAAATACGCTTTTATTAGTTATGTATGTCTGTTTATAGAAATAATTACTTTTCAGTCATTCAATAATTAAAATATAATCATTTTTTTTAAATTTTAATAGTATGTTCAATTTCCGGACCATATGGTGATTTTTTAAAGACAAATTTCTTCAGTGAAGTTTCGCATATTTCTGAAAATAATAACATTCCTTTTTATGGAATTTACTGAATAAGCTCAATCCGTTTACTTAATTACAATATGTGACAAAATCACGAAAACTGCAACTGTTGTGAAATGCGCATACCAGTTGTCCTAAAGTTTTCCAATTAAAATAACAAGATAATTTATAACTATAGACTTTTATTATGCAAAAAACGTCATTTTATGAACTAACAAGGAATACGCTGTTAATTAGCGTGAATTTATTACTTTCAGAGAAAAGCCATCAAATTAACTAAATATTGGTGTCCTGTATTCTGTTCTGTGGGTTTGTTTAAATCAAATATTAAATAGGTTGTCTTTGTGTACATATTAAATATATGATTACTTTTATGATATTCAATTGTTTTAAAAAGTGGCCTTAATAACTACTTAATAACAGTTTATTATATATTACTCAAAATTTACTATATGTTGATGAGTGAAAGACAAACATTCGAAACAAACGTTGTTTTTTAAACTTGCTTTTTTTTAGAATTAAGACATCTCAATGAGAACTGGATGGTTTAATAAGCGTTTAATTTATAGCATAAATCTAGGATATAAAACGTTTTTAAGTTACATATAATTCTCGGTGACCATTTAAAAAAGTCATAATATGCCGGTTTTTAAACGTAGTCTATACTTGAATATAAATATATACGTTTTAAACTAGTGTATCAAATGCGTATATATTACCAATTGAATCTCCGTATATAATATGGTCCCATAATACGTATTTATATTCGAATTGTAAACATGTTTTTTATACGAATTTTATGTACGCGTTGGTAAGATATTCTAATGCTATGTATGATCTCCGAATAAATATCAAAGGAATTTGTCAATAATTGACAGACAATTTTTCGGAACAGATGATTTTTCTCTTTTCCCGAAAATTCTCAATTAATTCTAGGAAAATTCCTTTGCCTTTATTTGTTAAGAGATACGATATGTAATGATCAGAATTTTTAGTCAGGGCCCGAATTTTCAAAATCAGTCACGTTTAATTCTCATTTTTACCGTGAATTACTACCTTATCGATCGGAACGAATGGAATTTAACGCAGTTGTGTTATCAACTGAACGTTCCCGACGTCGCTTGTTCGAATCCCCGTTTAGCCATTTTTTCTATTTAGTCTAGTAAAGTATTGACACTATGAAAAATGCCGACCTGTATACTTTGAAATAAGTACATATAAAAGTATCAGCTGTTTTTATTTATATTCAATACATTTTTCAATATTTTCAGATGATGAACGCATTATGTAAAAGAATATTTTCTAAGCATTTTTCAAAATGACTTACTAAACTTGTAAAATCTATATTTTTTCACATTTTACATATTTAAATTACAGTGTCGTATATAAATTATCGCAATACATATTTATAGTAGAGAAATATAAAGGATTTTTATATTTTAGTATGAATATGGTATTGTAATAAATTAACCCTTTCATTAACCTTAAATAACCTTAAATATTATAAACCATTTCCAATTGTTCTTATTCGATATGTACATTACGCGATTATTATACGTTTTAAATACGCAAACTCACATGCGATATTTCACACGTTATTTTTAAAGATTTAATAAGATCTGCATTATATTCTGGGATGGGATATAATAGATTTAATATTTTGATAATAAATATGGCATATGTCAGTTTTATATACATATAATAGCCTCTGATAATAAACGTAGTATAAAAGTGTTTTTAACCGGTTGTATTTTCATAGATTATAAACGTTCTTCAAATATGTTTATTGAACTTGGAAATTCAACGATTTTTCTACGTTATACATACGTAAAATATATTACTGCATTTCATAAACCATATTTTTACGTTTAATAAACGTAGCGTATTATATGTCAGCTGTAAACGTATTTTATGCTACCATTATTTTATAGAAGTTTATCACATAAATGTATATACCATATGCGTATACCACTTTTATACCATTTTTACTTGTAATATTCGTTTATTAAAGCATCGAGTTCTTATTGGGATATGTCAGGAGTTAGCATGTCGTTTGTTTCATTATACAATAATTTTATTAATAAAAATAGACCGTTTTTCAGTATAACCTTCAAAATGACAATTCGATAGTTAGTGGATTGGACTAAACAATTTTTAAAAATAACCTCTACGCTCTAACCGATACGTCATTTTTCGATTCTGCGAATTCTACTTCAATATTAGAAGAAGGCACTTTAAGAATTTAAAAAATACGGGTATTTACCTTAGAAATTTATAGCATACATGTGATAATATACGAAACAAAAAATGTCTTTTTTAAATTTAAAAAAACCGTTTATAATATGCAAGGGAAAATGTTCAAAAGAAAATTCTGAATTGGCCATGAAAAATCATGAAAGTAATGACCTCTTCTAGTTTATTTTTGATATCAAGTTACTAATGTCTTGTGGTAATTTTAAGCTGAAAATGAACATAATTGATGGAGGAAATCGGAAATTATATTAATTTTTTATTTTATTTTTAAAGTTTTTGGACATGTTTTCTCTCAAATAATTATCAAGAAACTATTTATTGCTGTAAAATATATATTTATTAACATTAAAATTAAAATAACCAAATCATTTTATTAAATATAATTGAGAAAATTTTCTAAAATAGTTGTAAAACGTGAGATTTTCGCGTTTTTTTTAAACAACTCTTTTGCAATTTCTCTTGCCAGAACTTGTTTATCTCTTGTTGTTACTGACTTATGGTCATATAAAGTTCAGTTTTATAATGACAAATTAATTTATATTTGTCCTTAAGTTTATATGTAGTTTTCTTTGCGAACTTTATATTAAAATCGTAATACTCTGTTTAAAAAGTTTAATTTCGATGCTTAACTTTTAATGCCTAAGAGATCATATTTACACAATATTGTTCAAAATTAAAGATCCTTACACAAACTATATTACGATGCTGCTCAGCAAAAAATAATCACCAAATAAATAACAAAAGAAAACATATTTCAATTAATTTTACATTAAACCAGAACTTTAAATGAATATATTTCTGTAACAGCAACAAATAGTTTTTTAGTTATATGGAATATGAAATAATGGAAGCGTTAAGTGATTTAAAAAAGAAGGATAAAAGTTCCGTTTTTACAATCATTTTTTTAAATTTTCTCAATTATATTTAACAAATAGATTTGGTTTTTAAAAATAACATTCTTATTGTTAAAATATATATATATATATTAAGTAATTTAATATTGTTTTAATTGTTATTTTAGAGAAAATATGTTTAAAAACATGAAAAGAAATCAAGAAATCGATATCATTTTAATTTCCCTCCACCGATTATTTTCATTTTTAGTTTAAAATGACCAAAATACATCACTAAAATTAAAAATAAACTGGAAAGGGTCCTGACGGTTGGGTTGAATTTCTTATAAGCTCATCGTACGGCATACTTGGATTTGTAGTGACAGCAACAAAATCGATGATATATGTCACCAATTTCAATAAAATATACTTTTAACCTGGGGAGTTTAAGACTTATCACTAAAATATTTCTTAGAACAACGCACTATTAACACGTTGGTTTGCCACAAGAAGAATGCTTTTACCGCAAGTCTAAATCCTCTTGTCATATGATCAAGTGGATTCCATCTGTGGTAAGTGAATTTCTACTTGCTGCAAGTGGATTCCACTTGCGGCAAGAGAACTCATGAGTGCCATTTTAAGAGTTTGTGATAAAATATTAATACTAACGTTTATTTTGATAAATACCATTATTTCCGTCATTTTTATACACTCTTAAAACGTCCGTTGGTTGCGAGCGGAATCCTCTTATCGCAAGTGGAAATTTTCTTGATATGTGATCAATATAGGATTATTCCACATGCGGTAAGTGGCTTTTTATTGACCGGAAGTGGATTCTGCTTGCAACAAGAGTACTCAAGAGGACTATTTTAAAAGTGTATCATTACGTTTGTAAGTAAACGAAGCTATAAATCCAATTTTACGAATTTAGCAAAGAGACTATCATTATTATTTCGTATGTCATGTAACTTTTTCGAGTCATTCAATATCTTTAATTTTTTCCTCGTCAATTGTGCAAATATCACCAATACTAAATTTCGAAAATAGTGGGTAAAGTACGATTTTACACAGCCATTGAAGTCAACACGAAAAATTAGTCGATACAACACCGGTTTAGCGGCGATCTTATAGGAGTATATAAATCTTATTTTGTTGTCGTTAATACTTTATGCATTCCTCCACACCGAAAGGTGTAATTAATTTTTACATGTTGAGAGACCAACAATACTATAGTCTATTTCAAATTGTTTTAGATAATTCAGGTCGTTAATTTCTTCCAAAATTGTTATTCTTAACAACGACAATTTCGAAAATTTCAGATATGATTTGAATCTTATCTTATTCTCAATCCGTCCCCAATAAGTACTTTGTTAATTAAGTAATAATATTTATTGAAAACTTGTGAATATTTAACTTAATCACTGCAAGAATGTGAGCATGGTATCGATTACTTCATATCTGTTAATAATGCACGACTTTTCCGACTTGACTGAACCAGTTTGCTGAACTGTCATTACAATGGTTCGATGTGTATGACATATTGTGTAAACGCATATTAAGACAAATTGTTTATAGTCTCAACGCTGCTTTGTATTTATCACAATTATTCTATTCAAAAATCTGTTTTATATATAATTATGCAAATATATACCATTTTATTAGCTATTTACAAAAATTTT
The DNA here is from genome assembly GCA_030407085.1 of Trichopria drosophilae. NCBI lineage: Eukaryota > Metazoa > Arthropoda > Insecta > Hymenoptera > Diapriidae > Trichopria > Trichopria drosophilae. The sequence goes on along the minus strand of CM059587.1, from coordinate 17,094,841 downwards.
CCACTTTTTACTGGAATTTTGATATTATTGTACTGATATGAAAACCGCTCATTAGAAATGGACACTTAATCGCTTGGTGTTGCTCAAGAACGGTTGTAAAGAAGATTCAAATGAGCATTGGGAGGGTTATGACGTAACGTCTGACATATCCCCTGGAGTTTTTAGTGGTATATAAAACAAAATGTAAATAAAAATACTGATTCGCCGTAAAAGAGATAATATTCGTGTAGTTTTTTGGAAATATATATTCAATTTTTATTTTTTATGATAATATTTTGTTACACTGTATGTACATAATATTGGTAAAAATAATCACCTATATACAGTTCAAAACGTTTTGACAGTCTGAAAGTACATATAATATTCGATTAGCAATTGAAAAATTGCGGATTCGATTCTCGGCACATCGAATTTCAAGAGCTCAGTATTATTTTTTTTTAAATTACAAGAAAAAAATCGTAAGAAATTATCGTGACGATTGAAAATTTTTCAAAATTTTGTAAGGCAATTATATAGATTATTTTTAAATGTAGAGTATAATGAAAGTAGAATATAATTTATTTAGTACTAAGAGAAAATTGAATTGCAATTAACCTATAATTAACTAGTATTTCTTAAAATCAGTACGAAACATTCATTTATGAATATCGCTAGTCTATTTGATTCATTTTTGGTAAGTTATTGTTTTATAAATATTATGGTTCCTTCGATGTATGCTTTAATGAATGAAATGAAATGAAGGAGATTAAATAAACACGTCATGTATGTTTGTAAATCTCATTAAGTAACGTAATCTTTTATTGTTAGTTTTGATATACGCGATGAAATGAAACCCAATACATGCAAATATTATCAACGCAGTCATGTTTACTACTGCTTTGTATATTTAGTAGAACACTATCCTCCTATTAAAAATAGAGTGTTACCTATGTTTTTTAAATTAGTTTCTTATTAATGTGAAATCTTATTTAACAAAAAGTTTTCTACTAAAAGAAAAAATTTGTAGTTTTAAATAATTTGCAGGAAAAACTGAAATTGTCACTATGCCGAATGACAGATAATTTTTTTGTGGTTTTTAACAATTTTTTAATGCATGAAATAAAACAATTAGCACCGTATTCGAGAAATTCGATGTTCTGCGCCGGGACTTGAACTCAGCACCTTTTGAACGCAGTCAATATTATGTTTAATGTTGTATTTATCAGTTATTTATGGGGATTCACCATGATAGCATTTACTCAAATTTCCAAAAAGGATGATTCATTTTAAGCACATCATTAACATTTACCGTTTAAAAAATTGGTTTCATACAATTAAAAATGCTCAAAGCACAATAAGAAAATTTAAAAAATGTTTAATGCACAATCACGTTCATATCAGTATAATTATAAGAAATGGCAAAAATGAGTTTTTGGTCCAAAATTGTTCTCCATTAATAAAATGAAACAACTGTTACTATTTATAATCATCAGTCACAATTTTCGTGACATCTAATATTTCGATTGGGTCCTAAATTATTTAAAATATCCAAGACAAACTAAAATGTTAAAATTGATGAATAATTTGGACAATTTAATTTTAATACTTTTCAATCCATGTATATATTCCAACAATTTATTCTGTACGATAATATCTAAAATCTCTGATATTCAAACGTTCAAACATCCCAAAAAAAGATTGCTGTCTCGATGTATGTAGTTAAAATTCTGTTTTTTTTTAAATATAAATAAGTATTCTAATATCCAGTAATAGAGAAGTTTCTAAATAAGTTCAGTCGAGATGAAATATCCCTTTGCTTGTTAAAATGTTTAAGGATTTTGTGAATGATTTTGATTGATAGTTGATTTAAATTATAATTTTATTTTTTTGCTCTGCTGTATTCACTGTTTACTTTAATACGCCTCGTGTTGTTGAAAATAATTTTTTTTCAAAATCCACTAAAAAAAGGTCAAGTACATTTTATTCTCAATAATTTTGGTCACCGAAGGGCCAGGACTGATTATAATATTGAAAAAACAATTTAAATGTAAGCCGCGAAAGAAAAGTGACAAAAAAGTAGAAACTAATTTGGTTATAAATGGATGGGTTCATTACCCACTTCTCAGAATCTAAGATATATGAAGGAAGTTTCAGATCTTATTAGATCTCTAGAGATAGGCAATGATTTAGAAAATAGAATAAAGAGGACGAAATTACGCAAGACGGGAAAGAACATTTCTCTTTAATTCTGCCAAAAAAACACTTTTAATATATCTTTTTTAATGGATGATACCATCTTCACTCATGCCAAAAAATTAACAATATATAATTTGAGTGACTCATAAACAGTTAATTATATTTCAAGGAAGATATTGTTCTTGTTGAACGAGTGGTACTTTTATTACTTCAACAAAGGACATTATTTAATAAAATAAAGTTTTGTTGTTACTTTACTAAATTAATTTGTTTAACAGATCTATGCGGTGTTATCAATTTAAGAATTGTTGGTAACGAAATCACAATATATTTAACCTTATTACTTCGACCCAGTTCTACTTACAGTAGATTTCCGGTATATTTACCCCAGCTCCTCGCCCTCCCCTGCCGTCTCGTTATATTTACCAAAAGAAGGCGAGCGCCGCATCTCCCACTTCCGTCAGTCGCGTTACGTTCGTGACGTCACAGCAGGCCCTTCCTGAGGCCCAAGCCCGCAAGGTGGGGGAAAAAGAGATCGGCGACAGGCAACTATATCGTGACTCAGCGTGGCAAATATGCTGGGATATAAACATAACGAGATACAATTATTATACCAGGACTCTACTGTATTAAATTAAATTACTATTATTTTGGCATCCTATACAGCCGGAGCAAAATAACATGTTCTCTTCTTAGGTTGCAAAAATATGTATATCCCGAAGCGATATACATATTATAATTGAACTAATTATGCACAAAACAATATTGCAGATTGCAAAATTGTTTACTTTAAAACTATCCGACACGACTTTCAGGTTGATTATAATTCACTAGTTTTCATTTTAAATATTTTTTAGAAAAAATACTAAGAACGAGCCGTTTTTTCTTTTGGCGTGAATCACCATATATTGAAATGTAAACAGGTTGACCAATTGTTTTGTCAATAACATGTAGTAAATAAAATGCAACTTTTCTTTACAATGGTAGTAATTCTGTTTATATTTGAATGTATGAAGTGCGAAATTTCATCCAAAATAGCCGAGTGTAATTTTGAGATAAGACAAACCAGGTAACAGAATATTCGTTTGGCTCGAGCGTCAAACTTGCAGTGGTCGGCAAACAGCTACTTTGCTCCCTAGTTGCACAATGTACTATTATTCTTCACATTTGTATATTTGTCACAGTGAAATTCAGTGATTTTTTTCATGAAGACTTAGAAATCTACTATTTAATGTTGATTTTAACAATCAATTTATAAAATTCTGGTCACAAAAAAGATCTTTCCGTATTAAAATACTTTACGCATTAGTGGTATAATGTTAGTTTCATGTAACAAAAATGATAAAGACTATATATGATATCATCGTCATCGGTCCCTTTATTTTAATATTTTCATAAAATTGTCTATGACACTCTATTTTGACTGCAGTTTAACAACGTAACTATTCTATACAATAATTCTACATTAATAACATTTACCATTGCGAGTTATATAACAAACTAATCGATTAATTTATAGGTAAGTATAAACATTTAAAATTATTCATGATTGGCAATTTATTTTTTTTACAATATTGTTTTAATTTTACTATACTTAAAATTCCTGCTTTATGTTTCATTAACCCAACGATAATGACGTTGTTATTTTTAAATATAGCTTTTGATAAGTTGTCAAGTTGTGCCTAGAGTAAGTTTTTCAATATACATTAAAATATTACCTTCATATCTATGTTTTGGTTTGTTGTTTAAAACTTATATTTTGCACATTGTTAAAATTTCACACTTGACAATTTAACAAATTTATTAAGCAAAATTTTGGTTGATGCCTCTCACTTTATACAATTTTACAAATATTTTATATAAATTTAAAAAAATTTTTAATTTATACTATTTGCAGCAGAAAGTCAGTAAAAAATCGTGCAATTTTGGAGTTAACTGATTCAAATCGTATATGTAAAATCATCGAAAACAAGTGTCACATGCTAATGCAGCTGAATTATATTTGTATTTCGTCACTTCTGCGTTTCGTCATTAATGACTTCGATAAAGAGTTTCACGCAAGCGAAAAAATTATTTTTTTAATCCATCTGTCTTTTCAACTTTGCTTTTTTAATCGTTCAAATAATGATTTTTCAAACGAAATCAAGTTCCTAATCATTGACCTGAAGAGATGTCACAGGCGATAACAATTTGAATTGAATGACCCTGAAAGTGTTCAAGAAAAGAAATCAAATCGGTGTGTAAAATGGTGTAATATGCGGTGAAAAATAAATGTTAGTGATTTAATTAATTATGTTAATTCCTACTTAGATGTTTGCAAAAGTGTTTAGAAAAGAGTTGGAGAATTCTAAGTAAAAAACAAACATTCTAGGAAATGTTTTTTTCAAATGATCTTGAATAAACAAATAAAATATTGACTTTTCATAACCTGTGCTTTCCAGTTTTAATTAAATATTTTAGAAGTTAGTCGACTACAATTTACCTCGAGTGTATTTGTTGGATATGTTTATATGTATTAATGTGACCGTAATAATTACGAAACAAAATTAGTCGCAATTAATTGGTGGAATAGTTCCATTTTTATAGTTTGTATCTATGTCAAATAGGTAGAAAATGTAATTTTGATATTATACTTCTTAATATATAAAATAAGGTATTGATAAAAACTTATTTGCACTGGTATTATAGTTACTTCAGTAGCGAATTATTGAATGTAATATTGACATAGAGATATAAAATAGTCAACAATCTGGGGTTATAAAACATCAGAAATAGTGATAAACTTTCATGAATCCGAAATATCAATAAAAATTAACAGTTATAACCATTCTTTTGATGGTTGATTTAGTGACTAGTCAAGTGTAATGATGAACTACACTAAACGTATTTATTTAATTTATATAACAGTTGCTTTAATCTACGTTTATTATTTATACAATAAAAATAAGTATATGAATGGTTGAATTGAGAAATCTCTAAGAATACTTGTGTTTGTAGAAGAGGTCAACATACAAATATTCAGTTGAAGTAACTTGAATAAAAAATATGATTTTAAAAATATGATCCTCTGCGATAACGGATCTGACCATCTTCTTCTGTCAGGTGATGCCAGGAATCATATTGTTATGACACGTGCCTTACCAGTCAATTAATTGACATTTTTTACCGAACATTTTTGCATTATTTTCATAGTCAAATTTCATCAAAGTCAATTAATTATTATTAATTATTTTATAGAATATGTTTGTTAATTTGTTTAAAAAATTTAAAATTTTTAATGAGTTTTGCATTATGTTTATTAATAATGCAAAGCAATGAGCTTATGCCATTCTTGTATTTATTACAAGGTGAAGAAATTGCTGCATCATGGACAGAACTTAAACGACTTCGTGACAGTGACTGTTTATTTCCATTCCTTAAGTAATTTCAATGTAGATTGTTTGCCTATGACTACAAAAGCGCAAATTCAAGAATCTAACGCTATATTAAATCCTGATTATTATTTCCAGTTCGTTACGTTTTAACATCATTTTCCCGATATTCATTGAAGGTTTTAACGTTCTATAAATTCTTCTAATTATGTAAATTTTCATTTCTGCAAATGACAGTGGTAAATATCAATGACAAAATATATTTAATTAGTATACAAATAAATTAGAAGATAACTATTAGTTTTGAAACCAGATTCTAATGTTTTTTAAATTCAAAATAGTGTAAAGAGTAACTAAACTTGAATCGTAACAATTATTTGTATTAATTATATCTCAACCTTTTTCGTTTAGTAGGTGCTTTTCATAATAAAAACAGTTTTTCGGAATAAGGGCGTATCTCGAAATTCAATGAATTTATACACTTGACCGTTTTAAAATAAAAAAAATTGAACGCGATTAAACTCGATTTTATACGCCTTTTCGACAGGGAAATCAAGAAAACAATTAATAAAGATTTATTCAATTTTATTTCGAATTGTATGATTGTTTTGTAAAATTATACGGAGTTCATATTCAAAATAAACAATACGGGAATAAAAAACATTATACTTTATAGCTTCTGATCAATCATCGAATTTTTGAAACATCGATATATGTATCCCGTAATATTAGAAGACTTTTGACATCATTAATTTTTACTAATTTTACGTCAACCTTAAAACCAGGATTCAGTTCAAATTCATTGATAGATGTTTTATTTCTGCATAAGCAAACATCTCATAAACTGGATTATAATATTAGCCTAAAATATTTGTTTACTCTCGTTTTTCAAAATTTTTTATGAATTATTAATTCTTTTTATTTGATTTTGAATTGAAAAGCCGCAAAGTTTTTTCCAATCTTTGAGGATGTTTTATTACTGTTTATTATTATTATTGTTTACTATTTATAAAATATCGTTATTGTTATTCGGATTTTGTTCTTGTTATATAGAATCTGAAATTAATGAATATATAGGGCGTTCGACAATAAATAGAATTAGGAAGGAAAAATGCGGATTTAAGCGGGTTTTCGCATCTAAATAGCTACACTAGAATCATGTCACAATAAATTGTAGAGCATGAAAAAGCAAAACATTTGATCCCTTACGTGTTCCTTTCTGATGAAAATTGAGTACACAGGAAGAACTTTAATGTTGCAACATTGCCGAAATAGTACTTTTTACACCAAGGGCGTGAAATGGTCGTTTTATGCCCGTGGTGCAAACAATATTTTTCGATTTAGGGAGACTAAAATGACCATTCATTCTATCACACAAATTAAAGATGTTTCACTGCGGTGCGCAACACTGACTAGCGAGTTTATTTTTCAATCAGTAATGTTTATGTTTATAATGGAAAATTTGTGTAATACCCCGCTACTGCGCGTTTATTTGTATTTACAAATGTCATTTTCTATTGTCTCCCACCATTATCATAATATATTGCAATGTAGAAAATTATAAAAAATTGTATTTATCGTTTTTTTTTTCGAAAAATCGTCCATTTTAAGTCTATTGTTATTTCGCATCCCCAAAATGTGGCGTATAATGGTCATTTTACGACCCCTGAATCGAAACATGGATTTTGGAATGACGGTGCCAGTTTGATGTCGACTTCACGCTATTAAAAGGCTCCCTGTAAGCTTAATTTCCAGTGAAACATAATATGCAACGGGTCGAATTCTTCGTTTTGTCAAGCTTTGCAACTTTTGTTTGCATTATTTTCATGTAACTATTGAGTAAAATGAATTAGACGTAAAATACCACATAAATCGACATTTTTCTGCAGTTTTGGGACTATAACAAGAGAAATAATCATCGTTTGTCATATTATTTCATAGATAAATTCAGCTGGTGGATTTTAAAATACGTCGAGCGAGCGAACAGTGCTATATAATAAATAAAAATATAGCGAAAAATGTTAAGTTCGAGATAGAGCCGTAAGACAATAACGCGGGCGCCAAGCGCTTTCGTTTTAAACATTATAGAATCAAAATTTGTGGTTCGATTGAATTGATATTTTCCAGAAAACTTCTTCAATCCCAGATGAACAACTTTACCTTGGAAGTTTTTGCAAACTTAAACTTTGTAACACACTTTTTTCCGTCAAAGGTGAAAGATACAATTTCATGCGCGCGGCAATTTGTTATTCAATATTAATAAACAATTGATATGTTTAATAATGTAATAAGTATACCATACAAATTTCAAGTGATTTGGTGCATTTTTCACCGAACTACGTCGAGTTATGTTAAAAACTTTATTGATTTCGATTACTGAAAATTGTGCTTTTCATTCTTATCTTAAAAACTACAAATCCTAGAATATATAAAAAATTTATGATTCAATTAGTTCTACAGGTTATATTTTTTATTCTTCATTTTGACACATTTACTTTTTACCAAGTGTCTGACGTTGCTTATACCGTCCGCTCAATATTGTAATATTTAACAAATTTGTTAAAATGAGCCTTCATTCATTGAGAAAATTTAAAAACTAACGGAGGTATTGCAAAAAATATGTTTTTTTTTTAACAAATTCAAATGCTCGACGTTGGGATAGTATTTCGGTATTAAACTTTTTTGCTTGAAATGTTGTCAAGACTGTAGGACCCTGTATATTGCATTGTTACTATTGAAAAATTGTGATTTTACCGAAAAAGTGCGCTTCTCGACGTATTCGCTTCTTTCATAAATGAATAATTTTTTAGCCAACTTCAAGCTTTCAGGGTATATAGGAAATTCTATAGAACTTTTCACTTTCGAACAAAAATAAGCCGGGGAACAAAGATCCGAAAACCAACTTACCGAAAGGCCAACATTTCGATATAGAATGGCTCCAGCGTAATGTTCTTCACTTTGTCTTTGAAAATTTTGCAAAAAGAAAGCAAATTAAAATACCATGGACTCACGCAATATCGAAATTTTAGCCTTTCGGGATTTCGATTTTCGGAACTTTGTTCCCCGGCCCAAAAATATACATTTTTTTTAAGGCACAGTTTTAAATTTTATTCCTGATGCTGGATATTACATTCCAAAATGCAGTTCCATGCGCGTAATTTAGTTTTGGCGGAGGTTCGTGGAGTTTATTAGGACTAACATAAAAATGTTAATCGGGATGTGTTTCTGAAATGGTAACAACTCCAATTTTTATTGTAGCTATGGTTTCCGATGTATTTTGGTACGCCGTTTATGAATATCATAATGAAAATTGGCGACAAGCTCATTTTAAAGAACAAATAAAAAAACATCAATTTTTCGACATATTTGCATTTATTTTCGAAAATGAACATCTAATTTTGATTGTAATTACGAGATTTAATACACATGGATGTGAATATAACACAAACAAACACGTTTTTTTAATTTCCACAGTTAAGATGACCTTGTCGCCAATTTTCATTATGATATTCGTAATGATCGCGTAAAAACCATAGTTACAATAAAAATTGGAGGTGTTACTTTTTCGGAAGTACGCTCAAAATTGCTAGTTATTACGCGAAAATGAAATCTAGTATTTCTGTTGGATTGCCAATATCTAATGTGGAGTCGAATATAACCACTTGAAACACTCGTATGAGGATCGCATACCCTTAAAAAGGAAAGTGTCGATATTTACGTCAAAATAAAATCTATTGCGTTTATGAAATTACTGGATCCATTGGATGTTGCTGGATAATTTATTATCAACTTAAATAGGTATCATTAGCTGAAAATTAATGAGTAGATCTTAGAAAATTGAATTTACTACACAGAGAAAAGTGTTTTTTACCCAGTATTAGAATCCTTATGCCCCGTAAAAGATAGTATTTTACGGATAGGGATTGCCATCTTTCTATTACCTGTTAAAAGACGAAGATTTTAGATTATTCTAACCAATATGTCAGTTTATTTTAGCCTTTTCTCTTTAATTAAAAGCAATTTTTGTTTATGGAAATTTATCTAGCAAATTAAAATATTAAAAATGCCTTCTTTTAGTCATAATAAAACATTCTTTTAAAATAGGAGAGTTTAATACAGTTTCGTATAACCTGTCAAAAACAAATGCTGAAAGACGAAGGATTTTACTAGTTATAACATTTCTTTTAAGGGCTATAATACACTTTTTAAAAGCCAAGGGATAGTAACTGATAAAATACACTTTTCTCAGTGTATCATCGAAAATATAAACAGACACAAGTATAATGGCTTTATTATTCGTACAAGGATTATCAATGTGGATGGTGATATTATCAATGAAAATGATAAAAAACGCACATGATTAATATTTTAAAAATGTTTCTAAAATTTATTATAAATTAGAAATCATACTGTAAAACCTCATATTCTCGGAATTCTTAAAATTGGAAAAAATACTTTAATTAGATGAACATACGTCAATGCCAAAATGGAATCTGAAGTCGACGTCCAAAAATATATACTGCGTGATCATCTTTAATCATACGGCAATTTTTAATTTTATAAATAAATTTATCTACTTTTCTTTTTATTGCTTTAAAATAAGAAAAACATATGGTATACACGTGATAAATCACAGTTACCATAAGATAATGAGTCAAAAATCTTTTACAATCCGTCTTAAAACAGATGAGACATAACTATGGAATTGTGCCGAAAAAAATAGAAGATTTTTCTTCCGAATTACGCGAATATTCTTCATTTTCTGGATGCTGCCATTTCTATATTTTTGACAGCACACGTTTCATTGACGGCTGAATTTCTTTGATTTTATAAAAACTGTCTAATGATATAGGTAGTTTGACGCTAAGGGGAGAGTTCAGGGCCAAAAAGTGGAAAAACTAAAAAAAATAGTATTTGACAATAAATTGGCGCCTCCTTTTCGAAGGTGGGAGGCCGGTCAATATATAATAAATGGATGGGTTGGGTACACGTTGAAAAATTCAGCTGCAACAAGGTAATAATAAAAAATTTAAGAATAATTAATTATTGCTAAAAAGGGAACAGAGGGGGGGGGGTAATTTAGTCTCATATATAATATATTGAAAAAATATGAACCGAATTCTAAATATTATTTATTTACATCGTAAATATTGACTTCATAATGAAAACAAATGCATCCGCTATATAAACAGTCAATAATGAGGGAGAATTTGGATAATAGCAATAGGAAAATTAATAGGGAAATACATTGTTAACAAACAATGTTGATAAATATTTAATTGAATAATAACACATTATTGATACTAATCCCAAATTGGTTCGAAACATTGACATAAAGCATAAGGAAATCAAATTGACACATTTCTACGTTGTAAGTTAATTGGAAATCTTCACGAATGTTGATTTTTTGCATTACATTATATTTTAAAATATTTTCATAGAGCGCACTCATCACTTGTTTGTCAGGATTGTATATGACAACGTTAATATGTTTGTGATTGAGATCAACTGAAAGTTCCATTGATTAAGATGCGGTCAAGAGTTTTATTTCACACGTATATTAAGAAAGAAACGTTTCCATTCTGCCATGGAACATTTATCATTTCTTCACTCAATTTTTTTAGATAGATTAAATAATTTTAAATTTCGTGTAAAATGTTAATGACATTTATTAAGAAATATTAACCACACTCACATTTTACCTTCATTGAGCGACTATCTGATGACTCGACAGGTTTCAGATTTTAAATAATTCATTATAAATTTGTCATCTAAAGGTTATCAGCTCCTTGATCCGTTATAGTTAATAACCATGTAACTATTTTTTCTCAGAAGATTATAATTTTTGTCAATTAGACATAAATAGGGGAACTTTTGTTTTTTTTTTCATATAAACTAAACGGTTGATTCCAAACACATTTTTGAGGAACCTTCAAATATGTTTTTGTAAATGATAAGATAATACCCATAATGTTACATCAGTAAGTAATTTATTTCATAACACCACACGTGACAATCGGTTGTAGAATATGTAAAAATATTACCCAATTTCTTGGCCATTGGACAGTATAGTTTTACATTGGTGACTAGTGATATTTCAGGCATTTTTAAATTTAAAGTACGTCAAGTTATTTTTCAATATACATATAATTTATTGTTTACTTCGAGTTTATGTATATTTTTAATTATATTAAGGTAATTCATAATTAATTCTGCGAAACTGGTGTCTCCCTAACGTTTTATTTTAATGTTACATTTAATTTTCACTACTGTTATGAATATTTTTAGAAACATTATTAGTATTATATTATAGAAATAATTATGTTTATATAGAATAATCATAGGATGTTTGCATTATTGGGCAGGAAACAACATGGTTTCGTCGCCAAAACTGGGCTGGGCGGATTACTTGGTGGTCGTTGCGATGATGGCTATCAGTATTGGAATTGGTATTTATTATCGATTCACAGGTGGAAAGCAGAAAACTACCAAGGTATTATATAATCTTTATGTACTTAACTATCTACAGTAGAATGGAACCTTTGTCCAATATTTCGCCTATTACCTAATGCACAATGAGAAATACAGTTTTTTACCCAGCACTAGAACATTTACAGCAGAACCTCGCTAGTGCGACATTTCGCTTGTTCGACAATCTCGTACCTCGCTATTTCGACAGTGGGCAGCGTTTTTTCCCCTTCTATGCATAAGCCCCGACGCATGATCTTGTGTACAAAAACAAATAAGTCAATAACATTCGCCTGACGTCATACTGATGTCTTTGAAGCAATGTCGATCAAGCGAAGGTCAGAGAGAGAGCCTCTGGAATCGAGCATGTCGAAATAGCGAGGTTATATTGTATTCTGTAACAGATAGTTTATATATGGGGACAGACATATTATGTTTTGAATATAATAAAATTTTGATGGAGTTGTATTATGCGCGAGGTGAATGCACGAACATAAAATTTAGTTTGTTTATACTAAACTCAGTTTTATTGAATGCTTGAACAGAAAATATCGGTGATTCCGGTTAGGTAATTATTAACGCATTTTGTGTGAGAAAAGTTTGGTTTCTCTAACCAAAACTAGGGTAAATGGTACAGTAGTCGGCCACTTTACGTGAGCTATTTAGGATTTAAAAAATTTTACAAACCCGTTATTTTCCTTTACGTTTCGGTTTAACTCGTATCAATAAGTATGTTTAAGCACAATTAATAGCAAAATATTGTTTTTTTAAAGGTTTCTGAAGAGTGGCAATTGTCTGCTTCACTTGGCCGACTACTGTCGTTTTCGATACTTTTCAAAAACACAGTTTTCTAATACCTAAAAAATACTTTTTGGTGAATACTACCCCGTTTTTATTTAAAGACAACCTTCAAGACCAATATTCTTTCGTTCAAAAAAATAAACAATACTCATTGCACTTTTGAAATTAATTTTACCAAATACATTATTTCAGATGGCCGACTACTGTCAATTTTGATAATTTTTTAAAATGTAATTGTTTGATACCTAAAACTTATTTTTTTGTTATTATAAAGTATGCATACTAATATTGGACAACCCCTAAGACAAATTTTCTAATGTTAAATTTTTCCTATTGTTTATTTGCGCTTTAAAGTCAAATTCACTGAAATCATAGCCTTAACTGGTCGACTACTGTACCATTTACCCTATATATAGTTTTCAGATTAATTTCGTTAAGAAACAACTAACTTTGACAATAATGAAATTTTGCATATTGCATTGATAACTTTTCGAATGCCATTGTAATATGGTATTCACTCTTTAAAATAAAATATAGAACATATTTAAACTTTGGACTCTATTTTATGATTATGTCTTAAAACATGTTTGCTTTCAGGAGTACTTCAACGCAAATAGATCGATGAGCCCCTTACCGGTCGGTATCGCTCTGATGGTGTCATTTATGTCCGCAATTACAATTCTGGGCCTTTCATCTGAAATTTACGTTTACGGAACTCAGTTCGTTACAATAAACTTATCGTACTTTATCGGCACTCCTATTATATGCTATGGATTTTTACCAGTTTTCTACAAATTGCAAGCGACAAGTGCTTACGAGGTTAGTAGCATAAAAAATCTTGCTGATATTTACTGGGGTATACGTTTATTCGTGGACATAACGGTTGCAAAAAATGGAGGCCACCAGAAATCCATTATATCCTGACTCTTACTAGAGGAACTCCGAAATCCGAACATGATAGTTTAGGTTCACCAAAAACTGTATTGAACACACAGCAATTTTAACTCTTTCCCTTAATTCCCTTCGTCTCTGGTCCTTATTTTTCTCGTAAAGATGAGGTGTGTCTCGTAAAGAAGATTGAAAACAAGGCAACAGATGCCAGTCAGGGAAAGAATTAAAGTCGGTAACTGTACTTATCTATAATGTACTTTTCCGGGTGGTTCAGATTTCACCTTAAAAACTGTAGGTCCATCCTGACCTATCCCTTCTGCCCTCCCTTCTACACGAGGAGGAAAATCGGCAGTGAACTTTAGGAGGATTGCTACCGGTTTCCATACATGTTGGGAACACACCTGTAAGCATTAAGAATACGTACAGGGAGACCGGTAGGAGTCCCGAAGTACACCTTGAAAATGGTATCTGTTGGTTTTCCTGCTTGGGTGGGACCCCTTACCACCATAAAAAAAAGGCGCTTTTCTAGTGGAGAAAGCTGCAATGATGATGATGGTTGGGTAAAAGAAGAGAAAGATTTGCGAGCCAAGAGGAATTATAGGTGAGAATCGGGGAACTGTGCAAAGGCTAAAAAAGTCAAGTTTAGCCCCTGGCTAAATCGATTATCTCGGCAATATATCAATACCGATGTGTACTTATCACAAATATTCTGTTTTCTATATATCCAGACATATACCCTAAAAAAGTTTGTGTTAAGAACAAAATAATTTGGGATGATCTTGAATTTGTGGGGTTGATAATGATACTTAACGAATTCACATGAAGAACACAAACCTTTTTTCTCCTGCATGTATGTATTTAGCATCTACAAACAATATCAAATATTAGTACTGGTGATTTACATTTTTAAACCATTTTATTTAACTATTTATCTACAAACCCATCATATTTTATTCTTAGTATAGTAATTGATTGCATTTCTCAACATCTCAGTGTGATAAACTTATGAAAAAAAATTAACCAATGAAGTTCATTACGAAATTATTTTATTCACAGTACTTGGAGAAGCGTTTCGGAGTAGGTGTAAGGTTAACGGCCAGTTTCGTGTCTTGGATCCAAATGCTTCTGTACTCCGGAGTGGTGCTTTTTGCACCTGCGTTAGCTCTGGAGGCAACCACAGGAATGCCTAAAATATGGAGCATTGTAGCAGTAGGGGTCATCTGTACACTTTACTCATGTGTGGGGGGAATAAAGGCTGTGTTAGTAACTGATGTCTTCCAAGCAATTCTGATGTTTGCTTCAATTTTTGTTGTCATTGGGATGGCCGCTTACGAAATTGGCGGATTTTCTGAAATATGGCGAATTGCTCAAGAGCGACAACGAATAGAATTTGATAAGTAAGTATTCCACAGAATCTCTTTTAAAGAGATTTTGTTATAAAAATAAGTATTCAGTCCATTTCTGGATTTGGAGATTTAGTAAAGCTTTCTTTATATCGTGATTTAATTTTTCAACGTTACTTTGGGTGGATCCAAAAATTTGTTTACTAATAAATATGTAACTTTCTTTAGTTCTATCGGATTGATCTTTCATTTACTACTTCAAATATTAATGTAAATATTATGCTGACTAAAGTTACCATATTCTCCCAGACTATTTAGTCTCAATCTTAGATTTGACTGTGAAAACCATTGAAATTACTCTTTTATTGGAATCCGTATTTTTACCACGAAATTGGAAAGAACGAACAAAAATAGATCCCACCTAAGATGTAATTGGGGGACCAGCTGACTAATTTAAAAAGAATAAAAATAAGAAATTCTAATTAAATATTCACTGGGCATGGACATCTACCAGGTGGGACAAAAATAAAGAGGAGTTCTCGATAGACTTCGTTGTGAATATTCTGCAAATACGCATGAAATATCTAGAGTCTCCTTTTCTGAGCAAGGAAGAAGTCATAGGTCGAAGTCTACAGCAGATGAGAACATCAGGAGTGGTGTATAAAAGGAAACAGTCAAGTATGCTGAATTCTGGCGACAAGCCCCAAACCTCATGAAAGTCTGGCAATACCAATGAACTTTATTATGACAATGACCTCGTATTAATGTCAACGTGACCTTGATTACAATTTTGATTCTGGTGAAATATACTTTTAGGCAACTAATGAACAAGTTTTCAAGCAAAGGATCAAAATAGACAATGAGAGTGAAGATTTTTAGTTTTATTCTATCGAGGACAAATTACGGTCTGGTTTTGCTTAATGTCAAATCTAAGGTGAAGACAATGTTTGCCGATGCTTTTTGGACCACTCTGTATACTTATAAAATACCATAAGTTCATAAGAATTAATAATTGTTAATATACATTTTTCATTCAAATGTTCACTAAATCTTTCATTTCTAGTATTTCGATTGATCCTACGGTCAGACATACTTGGTGGAGCTTACTCTTCGGTGGTCTTTGTACATTTGTATCCTTGTTTGGTGTAAGCCAAATTCAAGTTCAGCGTATGATGACTGTAAGGTTCGTATTTTGCGAACGTATTTCGCTAATAAAATAACTAGTTGCTAATAATTTTTTGTTTGACAGGAGTTTAAAATCTGCAAGAACCGCGATGTGGTTGAATTGGCCTATTTTGTCGTTTCTTTCATTCACTACAAGCTTTTCGGGACTTGCGATATATTCTCACTATTATAAGTGTGATCCAATCGAGAGCCAAGGTATTTCTATTGACATGTTGATGCCACTGTATGTTATGGAACGGCTTTCACATTTGCCAGGAGTTCCAGGTTTATTCGTAGCAGGTAACTTTTTTGATTTTTTCATCCACAGAAAAAGCTATTTTACAAATGCTTATTAATAACGAAAAAATATAAAAATAATTGGGTTTACTTTATGTTAAAAATGTTAATTCGCAGGTATTTTCAGTGCTAGTCTAAGCACAATATCAGCTGCATTGAATTCATTATCTGCACTTTCAATAGAAGATTACATCAAACCACTTTACAGCAAGTGTTGTAAAAATCAGATGTCAGACAGAACTACGGTATTACTCGGGAAATTACTATCGCTTTTCTTCGGAGCACTAAGTATAGGATTAGCGTTTGCAGCTGAATCATTGGGCGGCGTTTTACAGGTTTGCATATATCCATAAGATTATTGAGATGAAAAAAGTTTAGAGAATCCTATGTAAATTTAATCCATTAAGTTCCTGAGATGAACATTTTTTGTTAATTTTGAGCATTCGGCGCGAGAAAAATGATTAATGATTGATTTCCATGTAGCCTGGTTAACATTTTCGAGTACGTTTTTTTAAATTCCAACCTAAATATCTATTTCTTTCTCTCTGTTAACAAGCAGATTGCTTATCTGAATTATTATTTATGAATTTTAATCCACTGGAATGCAGGCCTTATTATTGTGAATTTCAAATGCATATTCGTGTCTATTCAGTTTCGATTGTCATATCTAACTTCTTGCATATCAAACATTATTACGCATTTTGCTTCAGTCGTTAAAACCTCTTACTTTAAATAAACAAAATACGTTATTTTCAATTTAATTCCTCGAAACGAGGAAATCGCGATGGAAATTATCGAAGCTGTTTTTTTATTTGCTTCTATAATAAATTCTCGTGGAATGAAAATAAAACTGTTTATTTGGCTAACATATTTGATTCTTAAAAAATTCACAATTTTAATATATTTATCTTTTTTGTGTGAATTACATGCCTTTTCAAATAAACCATTCTTTTTACTTTCAGGCGAGTTTGACTATCTTTGGCGTTGTTGGAGGGCCTTTGCTTGGTCTTTTTACACTGGGCATGCTCACAAAGTCAGCAAGGCAACCAGGAGCAATAATTGGAGTGTTCACTTCTTTAATATTTTTATTCTGGATCTCTTTTGGCTACCCAAGGCCGAAACCTGCGGAGCTGCCACGTTCTGTAGAAAGCTGTGATATTATCCCTGAATCTTTTCATGCGAATTCCACTTCAGTATTACCCCATGATTCGTAAGTTGCATGATTTTTTCAATTTTTTTTACTTTCTTTCACAGCTGTATTTTGAAATTTTGTACTAAACATAATTTGTTAACATTTTTAAGAAATTTAAAACTTTTTATTAATATTTATTTCGACGTCGTTAATTTTGATATTAATTACAAAATCAGTAACATAAATTCCGAACTGTACATGGAAAGTTTAGGTCCACTAAACATAATTTGTTAACATTTTTAAGAAATTTAAAACTTTTTATTAATATTTATTTCGACGTCGTTAATTTTCATATTAATTACAAAATCAGTAACATAAATTCCGAACTGTACATGGAAAGTTTAGGTCCACACCTACACTCATTTTAAACCAAATTTACGTATAATAAACGTATATTAAACGACAGTATCATTATTGGGATTAATTAAACGATTCACGTTATTGTTTCATTTAGTAAACGGGTAATGAACGTTTAAAATACTGTCAGTTTAAAAGTGGTATAGGTCCAACGTTATATTAACGTATATCATAAACGAATATTAAACTGAATCATACATACGCTTAATAAACGGAGTATCTCTAAGAAAATTTAAACTTATTTCATACAAGTGTATTTATATACATTATTACACCTTTTTTAAACGCACTTTGAACTTATGATAATTATGGTACTTCGTAAACGATTTTTTGACATTTGAAATACGTTTTCTATATTATACAGGAATTATAAATGTATTTACATCGTATACCTAAACCATTTTTAACCCAAACTTGAGTGTAATAAACGTATATTAAACTATTGTGCTTTTATTCGGATGCTGACTAAATGTTTTATAATTTATGAATTTGGAAATATTTACTCACTAGCAGTATAATGTAGAATTTTGTTTATTTTAAGAACGTTACTTTATTGAACTGACATACATAAGTGATTAGAGAACACAAAACATTTGTTCAGTTTATGTTATTAATTTCTGCTTAATGCGATAATTAATTTACAGCATACTTTAAATATAATTTAAAGAATGAACTTTGAAAGATTATTGCCGTTTGATTGTTAATAATGTGTTTTGTTTAAATTTTGCGCTGCGTTCTCTGCGGCACCATAAAACTAAGGCATTGATAAGTCATCCGATATGACATCATTAGATGTGTCGTACATTAATTTCTGGAACAATCTAACAAAATCTGGTTCAGAAGTAAATTAGTATCTGTCGATAAAATTAATTGCTTCGTAAATAAACTTTGTAATGATTTTAGAAAAACATTTTAACATGTTAAAATAGCTAATGATATTTGTTTTATATTGCAGAGATTACTTTTATCTTTACCGGATCTCTTACATGTGGTACAGTCCTATTGGCTTCCTTATCACATTCATCGTCGGATTTGTAGTCAGCAACGTATGTCGAATACTGTTTAAGGAAGAATCAAAGGAATTAAATCCAGATCTGTTTTTCCCTGTGATAGCCAAAGGCATTCGTCGACGAAATCCCAATCACAGCAGTGTGTCAAACTCCATGTACGTTTTCAAGAACAAACAAGAAGCATCTAACGGTGACGGATCATTCACGCACCTTTAACATAAATTATTTTTTTTACTCTTCATCAAAAACATCGATCCAGTTTCATTTGAACTGGAAATATTTTATAAATTTTAACTTATTGTAATAAGTGTAAAATAGTTGCGGAAAGTACTTTATAAACTGTAAAGTTGGAGTAAACGTTCACATCGTTGGAGTCATATTTACTCAAAAGAAATTAATTTGCAGGGCATTTTACTCCATAAAAATGGGAAGGCACATCGCGTGTATGTCCATTATCCTTTATGAAAAAGGATTAAAAATAAGAGCATAAAGTACTGAAGGATTGTTTTTTTATAGTAGTCTTAAAAAATAGGTTTTAGAAAATGAAAAATACAATATTTCTATTTTTCACCATATTAACTGTAAAATTCAGTATTAAGTATGTACTATTTTGGTATGTCGATATGGAAGATGATTAAATGGTATCAGGAAATCATTAAATAGTGATGTTCGAAACAAATTTTTGAATATTAAAATCACGAAATATGCATGAAGACTTTCATGTATTTCAGATATTTAGCAGTAAGCAGAACGACTTATGGTATATTCTTGTAAGGTTATGTTTCAAGGAATCTTGAAAACTGGTCTTAGATGGAGCTTTGAAAAATTGAAAACCATAAAAGATCATGAGATTAACCTGTGATCAGTTTCTTTGATTCTTAACGTAAAACATTAAAAAAGTTCTTTAGGAATCCTGAAATGAGTTGTAGCAACTTTATGATAGTTAAATCATATCCCCAGTAGTTATGTCGACAATAAAATTGTTCTGATGAACTATAATAAAGTTGGTCCAACCGTACCTTTCTTTTGAGATGAGATCGTGTGCATAGAATATCAATGTTTATATTAAATTTGTTATGATATTTTTAACAACGAGAAAAAATAGGTACATGGGTTGAGTATCTAATCAAATAACCAACATACGCTGTCTAATTTAAATTTCATTTTATTCTTTATTAGGACGAGATAAATGAATAAGGAAAAATATAACACGTTACAATAATGATTTTCTGATACGATTCGATCATAATCCTAACATTTAAACATTACTTTTTATTTTTTAATGTGACAGAAAATGCGTACAAAAGAAGCGAATCATCCGCACACAAAATATTTAATCAAAGCTCGTTGTAAAAGTTCTAAAACTGTTTATGTATAGTATAGAATTTTTGAAATATAATTGCGTTCGGATAAATTGAATAACAGAACTTAGCAGTTGTACTGTAAAATATTTTACAAATATTGAAAAAAGTTATTATTTGTTGAATATTAATGGCGTTTTCAAACATTTTTTAAAACGAGTGAATGGGTTGTTTTTAAATTTAGTTTTCAGATTTTCTATGATGAAGTTTATATGTAGATACAATGTAAATTAAATATAAATAATTTTATAGATAACGTTATGTAATTTATTCATTTCTACGTCATAAAATGGAATGTTTGAAGGATTGACGTTAAAAATTATAAAACCATATATATTACTGGTCCTACTTTTATTGGAAAAATTACTATACTAAAAGAATATAGTTTCCACAAAATTTTGAATGATTTCTTGAAATTGTAAATACTTTTAGGAGGATATTCTGCGGATCCAATATCCCAGCTAGAAATGGGTAAAGTAAACTCCTGCACAGATATTAACTCAGTACTGTATCCAGCACTGTTTGTGACAATGAATCAGTACATTTAACAATTACTGGCAAAGTACTGATCCAGTATGCGTAGCCAGTACTGATTGGGAATTAAACAACCTGCAGAGCAATCCAGCTAGCCACATATCCGCATAAAAGCTGCACGTTTATATGTTATTACCATGTTGTATTTATGCAGCATTTATTATAACACATCGTGTATCAGCATAAATGCTTGTTATTATGTCTGCACATTGCCTACATGCCATGCAACTAAGTGTCGTAATAATTGCAGCATGTACGTCGACAAGTGATGTGCGTATGAGCAAAGTATGTTGTCGACTAAAAAGCAGCATATTTGCAGCATGTCATGCTGAAATTATGTCGTCATATCCTGTATTTTTTTAAATCCAAACAGCGTATTTACTTCATATTGAAATTACGTCATCATATCATGCAATTTTTTTCATATAAGCAGCATGCTCATAGCACGTCATGTGAGCATTATGTCTCCGTATCGTAAACCTCCGTAACTTAAAACTATAACTAGAATTTATAATAATTATAAAAAGTTGTACACAATTTTGATAATTTTCTTAACCGTTTAATTTTAAAATTTGAAGCAATATTTTCTTAGGTGTTAACGGTCCTCGAACTTGAAGTAAATTTTTTCAACTGAAAAAGGTGAAGAAAACTACTATTTACGTTTTGGCCATTTTATGTAGGCCCTCTTCAGAAATTTATTTATAAATAACATATAACTTGGTTAATGTACAATTTAAGTAAAAAAAAATATACGTACGAATTAAATTTTTAGAAACCATAAAATAGTAAGGACAACATAGTAAAGAATTTTGGGAAGTGTAAAGTTTAAAAATCAATTGTTAAAAATTGTATTATCAAGGAGTAAATTTATAGATAAAAGAAATATAATAATAATATAATATTTATTTTCCAGTTGCATATTTACATGTATAAGTTTATAAATACAGCTATTTCAGATTTTATAATACAAATCCTTAATATTATTGATAAAGTCTTTATGGTTATGCATAGCCACATAAGTGCAAAATGTGCACTTGTGTGTGGTTCTGGAGATAACGCGTGCGTGCTACATAAAATGACGCGAATAAAATTAAAATAATAACATAATATAATAACACAATATATGTAACCAAACTTGTCTCTTAAAGTAAATGTCTTTTATATGAGTGGCTGTCTCTAAAATTATTAGCAATTTCTGCACTGTTACTTCTACCAAACCATTTTCTTAGTATTTTTCTAAAATGTAAAAGATTGGTGGCTGTTTTTGTTGATATTGGTAGTGGCTTGTAGCAAAGTGTTCCAGGATAGTCGAAGCATTTTCTTCCGACCTCCGAGTTTCTTCTTGGCACTTCCAGATTTGCAGCATTTCTGGTGATTCCCATAACTCGTTTGTTGTCAGTTGCTTTGAATATCTGAGTGGTTGCAGCAAAGTAAAAGATGTTTCTAATGTCATAAATGCCAGTCTCTCTGAATAGTAATTCCGTTGAGTAGTCTCTTTTCTTCCTGAGTATTATTTTTAGAGTTGCTTTTTGTATTAAAGCAACTTTCCTCATGACATTGTCATAAGCTCCTCCCCACAAAATTATGCCGTATCGAAGTATAGATTGGAATAATGCATGGTAAACTTGCATTAAAGATTTGGTACCCAGAATGTCACGTAGTTTTCTGAATAGGAATTGTAGGGGTTTTAATTTTTTTAGCAGGTTCTTTATGTGCTTGTCCCATTTCAAATTTGCATCTATTATTACTCCTAGATATTTTGTACTATCTATTCTTGATATTTTTTCGTGGTTTTCTCCGTTTTCCACATATATGTGTTGTAATTGAGGGGGTATGCTATCGACATAGCACCCAAACGGGATAAATTTAGTTTTATCAACATTGACTGTAAGAGAATTGTAATTAAACCAATCTTTGATTAAAATTCCTTCCAGGTATTAGCTTCGAGGATTACTACCGTGTCATCAGCAAATGATTGTATTTTTCCTGCATGATTTATAGAATACAAATCGTTAATGTATAGTAAAAAAAGGATCGGTCCCAGAATAGTGGCACTCCATAAGTAATCATACACTCCTGGCTGTAGTATCCATCACATATAACTTTTTGTCTTCTATTTTGCAAATAATTTGTAATGAGTTGGCCACCGAGACCTCTGAAACCTAAGTATTCTAATTTCTCAATTAGTTTGGCATGATCAAGTGAGTCAAAAGCTTTGGCCAATCGATGAAAATTGCCAATGTTGGTTTGGATATGTTGAGGTTGCCGTGAAGTGTCTTGGATAACGCTGCAAGGGCATCTGTTGTGGATAATCCACTTTGGAAGCCAAATTGGACAGGACTAATTATCTTGTTCTTTGTAATAAAACTGACCATCCTCTCTTTAATACATTTCTCGAAAATCTTGGCTAAGTTAGATATCAATGATATGGGGCGGTAGTTATTTACTAGACGACGATCTCCTGTTTTGAAAATTGGCTTGATCACTGAACTCTTGAATTTCTTTGGAACTATTCCACTTGTAAAATTACAATTTATTATGTGAGTTAAAGGTGTAAAAAGAAAGAAAAAATTATTATAAACTAAAAAATTCGGTCAAAATGAAAAAATTCAAATGTACCCGCCCAACCAACCATAACATACTTTTATAGTCTTGAAGATTTTAAAACACAATTTTATTGGATATATGTCAAACACATAAGCATTTACCGTTTTTAAAACCGAAATACATGCTATGCTTTAACTGGATCCGAAAAATTATGAAGAATCTAAAATGTAAAAATTAAAACCATTAATAATTTTGTTAAATAACTGTATATGTAAGTAATAAAGTAAATGCTTATGTACAATTATATACGGCTTGGATAACTGACATATATAATTATTTTTGTTAAAACTTTCTTAGTAATTCACTCCTATTGTACACTATGTCACATTTTAGTTAAAAACAAGCTTAATATTAAAATATAAAAATGTTAAACATATTTTTCCCAACATTTTTACTTTACAATATTCAACAGACCCAATTTAAACTAATCGACGTTCCAAATCGTATTATTTAAAGTAACTAATACACAAGGTAGTATAGTATTTAAGAACTAATTTTCGGAAATATACAATAACAGTGATAAGAGACCTCCTTTATAACTATAGCTTTCGAATAGAATAGCATTTTGAAATTAACGTTTTTCTTTAGAGCCTTCTGTAAGCCCCATACAAAAAATGCCCCCTTTTCGTACCTCGAATATTCAAATTTTTTTTATGCCATTTGGTTACATGTGATGACCCAATAATCCCTGCGAAATTTTAAAGTGAGCATATGCCCCGTTTCGGAAATATGAGGGGTCAAAGTTGACCATGTCTAATAAAAAATGTACATCAATTTCACATTTATACTCGAATAATAATATTTAAAAAAATCAGACGATATGGTTCTTTACAGATTTTTGGCTGCTGATTACGAATCCGAAGTCAGATTTTAAAAATTAAAAATGGCGGATTTAAAATGGCGGAGGACTTTGTGAAAATCGATATAATTTGCCTAAAAATTATTATTACTGGGGGGTTTTTGGGGTCGCTGGGGCTTACAGAGGCTCTTTATTAAAGGAATATAAGAATCTGGTAAAAAAGGGTTTTCATGTCTAATATTAACTGATTTTTTACTTTGCTTAATAATAAAATTGTCTAAATGTTATCTTTTTAAACTATTCGATTCGGAAGCTAAAATTTTGACATTGTCGTAATCAAAATTATGATCGGTGTCTATCCGATGTTTCGATAATCCCCTGTATTTTTCTGGTTTTTCAAAAATATTATTTTTATGTTCTCTAATACGGTCTTTTAAGAATCTTCCAGTTTGCCCGATGTATACTTTTTCACCACATTTACAAGGAATTAAGTATACAACACCACTCATTTTTATTTTATCCAAAGTATCTTTCAAAGGCTTAATATGGCAAATGTTAGAGTTGAATGGTTTATGGACAACCCTAATACTGTCTTTTTTTAAGTCTTTTAGATAAAATTTCGCTTAACTAGAATGAGTTACAAAATTTTTCAAAAAATGTTAATAAACCCTAACGACGACCTTCTCAAACGATGTTTTCATCGTTTAAAATTATCCTAATACACGAAGGGCTAGAATGTATCAAAACAGGTTTTTTAGAAATTCACGGGAAAAAATTCATAACTTTCTTTTTCATAAAATTGACATTTTCTTTTGCGTTAGACGCGTGACACTCTTGAGATTAATTTGGCATTTTTACATATGTAAAATTCTTAAAAATGAATTCACTATCGCGAGTTAAAGTGAAAAAATATTGAAATTTTGTATAAAATTAAAATGATGTTTTTGTCGTTTATATAAAAACTTATTCAGTTTGGACATTTTTGTTGGAGATAAAGATGATGCGTTTCTAAACTCTCTACAAATACCAATTTTTCCACGTGGTGGAATAAAAGATATTGTGCCTTATAGGAATGATAATAAAGTGTTTCTTTTTCTTTTACAAATAAAGATAAAATTGGAACAGGGAGTCGGGTTTTGATAAAACAAATTACTTTTATATCTATTGATAATTTTTTAGAATATCTGAAACGGTGCATTCTTCATAAAATAATTAATTTATTGCTGTCATTTTATCAATTTATTATTGTTTTTTATTTATGCAAAAAATGTACATATTGTTCTTATTCCCATAAGGCGCACTGAATTTAATTCTATCACGCTACTATTTTCTGCATTACCGACCTAGTACGAGGCTTCGTTAGATATCTCTATTGATTTTACTGGTTTTGTCCTATAGCTCCATAGCGTCGATAAATGTTTCAGGTCATTAATTACCATTGGTCGGTAAGTAAGAAAGTACGGAAAAATGTTGTTTCTCCATTTACCTTCAGAGAATCCTTTCTAGTTCGAGAATCATACGAACACTAAAGGAGCTCTGAAGTTCGGTAAATTATAATATTTTTTATAAATTAAATTAAATATCGATAAATCTATTTGAAGTTGACGTGTCTGAAATTGTTTTCAAAAAATAGCGAATACGATCTATTTTCTTAATAAAATGTATATTTACACATTTTATATCATTTATGTCAGTTTACGTACTTTTTTCCGTCAAAACAATGATTGAAATTAATTTCATATACATTCAACTTGTTCAAGCAATTGTTTATATTTTCAGAGTGTTTATTGTCTTTCGATAATAAAATTTTCGTTATGGTATTCGTCTTTTACATACCGAATTGTGCAAGAAAATATATGTGTACTATTCGCCATGTTAAGTTCTGCGGGTGACGACCCCACCGGCGATAAAATTAACTACTGAGATGGGGGTATGTGACACTAATCATATGGGAAAACGGGCTTATTTTGAGAATAGCTTTTCCAAATGCCTTTTTCAGCAAACTGATATTTCCAAATTACTTTTAGTCTTTGAAATGCCGTACGATGAAACAGTAATATCAACCGAAAAATGTCTGTTTGTAAAGCTATTCGCAAAATAAGCCCGTTTTCCCATATGATTAGTGTCACATACCCCCATCTCACTAGTTAATTTTGTCGCCGGTGGGGTGGCCACCCACAGAACTTAACATGGCGAATAAATGTGAGGAGCGACGATTATCCTTGTTTCAATGTATTGATTTTTCAAACAATAAAGCAATATACACCGAAAACGGCTCTAACGTTTCTTTAAATTTTTGCGTAATTTTCGTACTAGACAATGTATGGACAGTAAACTTGGCCATTGGAAATGTAACTACAAAGAAACTTAATTGGGGCTAATGTTTTTTAGTAATGGACGGATGGATC
This sequence comes from Trichopria drosophilae, assembly GCA_030407085.1. Classification (NCBI taxonomy): domain Eukaryota; kingdom Metazoa; phylum Arthropoda; class Insecta; order Hymenoptera; family Diapriidae; genus Trichopria; species Trichopria drosophilae. Next base: position 17,068,063 of record CM059587.1, on the reverse strand, counting down.
TGCGCCAAAATCTAATCAGATTTAAGTTATGCCAAGACGCGTATTTAAAAAAAAAATATGTCAATACGCTTATCTAATTCCTTATAAATACTCCTTATATATAAGGACGTACAAGATCACAGACACAAATTTTTTTATTGTTTATTTGGACTCCTTAGGGTCTGAATCGTCGACATTTGATGAAAAACTATAGGGTAATTTTTATGCCCGAAGTGACCAAATTCAATACTTCGTCCAGACTTGGTCTGGGTCGAAGTAATAAGAGAAAAAAACGGTTACACAGTAAATACATTTTACCGTATTGTCAAATTAAATATAGTACCACGCATCATACATAGTGACTGATACCAAAGTAGTTAACGAGACTACGTTGGTGTGTTTCTTTGTAAACGTTTGTAAATAAACAAATAAACAAATTGTGTATTATTATTTAAGCATAATAACTGAATATTAAATGTAAAAGTTATTAGAACGTAAATTATGTAACAAACCGACATAAGAAGAATGCAGATTTTTTCATCTTCCTTGATATTGATGCTATTTTTTTGTAAGGTGACATGACACATTTCTGAAACTAATCGTTTATGCCAAGAAGGTTCAGTGTCATAAGGAGGTAATCAAATCTAATGTAAATTAACTATTGTTCTATGATCTGGTTAATTGTTAAGAGCTGGACTGATTTTGTAGAAATACAAATTATCGTTATTCTGATTTATACTGATTTTTCATAATTATTTCCTTTTTGCACTGTGCTTTCTATATTAACTGTTCTCGATATAAGATTCGCAAATGTAAAGTAAGAAACGTTTATATTTTCGTCTAGATTCAAGACGGAGAGATTTCCTTTACGATATCATTATGAGTTACGACCCAGAGGTGAAAAATAAAAATGTCTGATACTTATACACCTGGATGTTCGTGTATAAGTTGTGCAATTTACGTTCGCTTTTTGTAATTGAATAAACGATTTAATATTCGAATAGAAAAATATTTATATTATATTCACAATATATTTTTTAAAAGGAAGCAATATACTATATTGTTTTTGTAACTGTTCATGACGAAAGTACTGCGTATATCGTACATAAGGGTTTCAGTCATACCTTTACCTTATACCTTATTATGTTTTTCCTACAAACTAATATTCATAGGACTTATATTTTTGGGAGTGATTAATTAGCATATTGCTTGGACATAATATTGTGAGAATAACAGAAAATTATAAACGATTAAATAGAGGTTCGTTAAATTTTTAACAATCTGTTCCGACAATAGAGGATTTTGGATGGTTTCTGGTCGATTAAACCAGGATTCCGTTCTGATTCTAGCGGTATGTCCTTTCTCAATTTCTACACGGATACGCTAACGACTTAACAACTTAGCTCTAGCATTTTAGTGCAGGTCGCTGTATCCGAATCTGCAATTTCCATTTTAAAATTCAGAATGCCGAATCCAATATGTCGGACGCAAGTTCGAAAAATGGTTTAATTTTTAAAAAAGTGTGCACCGCTGATTCTAAAACTGGATTTCTAAAATTCAAAATGGCAGAAGCAAAATCCCGGTCTTGGCCGAGCCCGAAGAGTCGTATTTCACTCGTGCGCATGCCTGAGAGTCACTTTTCACAACTCCGAATGCATAAATGTCGTATTTCACAACTTCGCACGGGTAATTATCGTGTGCTTAGTTCAACCGCCTTTAGAAACCCTTATAATTTTTTCAGATTTTGCGTATCTCTTACAGTTTTCCAGATGACAATTTTTAATATTTCAATTTCAAGCTTATAAGTGGAAATTATAAATTTAATGCAAAAATCCAACAAAAAACACTACAAATAAAAGAAAAAAAAAACAAAGAAAAAACAAAAAAATAGAATATATCATAATCGAATTAAAAATTTTAAAGTGCCAAAATCAATCAAGAATTTAAAAAATAAAAAAATAAAAAATGAAGAAATCAACAACCGCCAAGTCAGCGATTCGTGGTGACTCTGGGTTCTTCAGGGAGCGGGATATAAAGATTGGGATATAAAGAAAATCTTTTACATTTTTTATGATGGATAATTTACCATATGAATGGTTGGTCGAATTTTTATTGGTCATAATATATCCGAGTTTCAGATAATTTGAGCCAGGACCCAAATTCTAAATTCGCGAACATCTAAATATACAAATTTTTATAGAAAATTAGAAATCAAACCAATTTTTAAATCCACTACATTACATACAATACATTATGTAACCACGATACAATTGCCAAGTTTACAAAGATTAATTTTATAGAAGGTATTTGGAGGGTTGCAGAGTAGCGCGGTCCTCGATGGAAAACTAATTACCACTCTAAGACACATACATTTTTACCGCATATGAATAGGAAACTTTCTGAGCGTTTATTGGACGCTGTGGCTTCAATAGAGTACATATGGGAGCATTTTATTGTACCAGTACGTTTTAAAGCAATTTAACCCTCTTGTTCACCATGACGAATATATTCGTTCAAACTTCATAATTTCCACATAGGAAAATAATAACTGGTGCTCAGGATGGTTAGTGCGAAGACATTACGAGACAATATGTAGACAATAAAAGGCATCATCAGCCCAGGACCAGTCCCCCAGTACTGCGCCTCATAAAGCGACTTGACCTCACTGTATCACATTTGCACGGGGTCTGGGAAAATACTGCGGAAAACCCAGAAGATAATCTCTGATGGTAAAGCAACCAGCTCCCGTTAAGCAGTGGGACTGCTATCCACAATGGTCTGGAAGGAGGAAGAAGTTTATTGAAAATGGATCTAGAATCCTCGGTTTTCGGGAGAAGTTTCTATACATCATTTCTACCTTCAAAATCCGTTTGAATTAAAATCGCAGCTGATCCATTTTTAAAGATATACGTATTTATGTATTTATGCTCTTTTAAAGTAAAAACCGGTACTGTTATTTTTTACGAATTCGATTTTGGGTTTTTGTTATGTTTTACCGATTTTTTTTTTATAATTTCACCGATGACATAAATTTCGTCTAAGCCTCGTCCCTCTCCACAACCTTCCTCTCTAACCATAAAAATGTTTTTTTTTTGCAAATGTGTTTTAAAATATTTAGTTTTCAAAAAAGTTTCTTACGGCTCCGGGTAATGCTAAAAGTGAATGCATATTTTATGTATAGCTCAGCTGTTGGTCGGTGACTGTCATTGATGTCTGCCCTATACAGAATTAAATGTGAAGAATTTTCTGTTAAAATATTTTTTGTAAACTGAATATTCTAAAACATAGTTGCAAAAAATTGTTTTCTGGTTAGAGAGGGGGTTGCGCTAATATTTATTTTATTTATTTATTTATTTAAATCAGACGGGCCAAGAAGCCCTTTATACAAATATAAAAAACAGATCGCATGGAAATTAATTTAACGATATACTTACGAACGCAATTTAAAAAACTACATACAAAATTACATTACATTAATTATTCTAGTTGCCTAACATGAACTCGACTTAGAGATTTAAATGAGTCGACGGAATTGCATTCCCTAAAGTTAGAAGGTACATTATTCCATAACAGACGCAGACAAAACATGACCAATATTATTTAGGGAATATTCTGTCATGTAGAAAATTAAAAGAAAATCGTAAAACATAACCAAAACCCAAACTTGAATATAATAAATAACAGATACCAACGTTTTCTTTGTAAAAACAAAAGTACAAATGTACGTATATCATTAAAACAGAATCAGCTGCGATTTTAATTTAAACGGATTTTGAATGTACAGATGATCTGGAAACAATAAATTTCTTCCAAGACCACTTTGGATTACTGCCTTTTAATTAGAAATCAAGAAACAATTTTTCCAAGAACCGCGGACAATGAAAAGAATAACAATCGTCAAACGTAAACGACATACGTTAAGGACTCAATATACCATACAAACTCTTTAATTAGCATTGACCTAACATTAAATTTCATGTAATTTTTAACATTGTAGTATTTAATTTTATTTAAATGATTAAAAATATTCAAAATTTTATTAGAAAAATCAGTAGATATGGAAGTAACAATGTTATCGACGTATTTATTATAAAAGGGAAGTTTAAGAGGAAGTTTGCATATAAAAATATCTTTTACGAAACCCATGGTGATATTAGCAACTATGGACGATAATGGTGATCCCATAGGGACACCGTGAATAGTTTTATAAACCACGTTTTGAAATTTAAATTACGTTGAATTTAATATTAAGTTTAATCCATGACAAAAATTCTTCTTTAAGTAAAATTTTTGATTTCATGGCATTTAGTTTTTAGAATATAATTTATTATGTTAACGATTACAAAAGTACTTTGTAACATAAAAAAGTCGTATACTTACGTATCATCGACACTTTCGTAAATTAAACGTAACAGGGAATGCTCGTCGTGATGTCCAATTAAACATTCGATGATACCATATTCATGAAAGTGAAAGGTTTGATACAGGGTAAAAATCCTGTTAGGCTATTAGCATCGTCATTATCAGTCGCAATTTACGCAACCGCAGAGTCGATCACTATCGTTGCCGATTCCCTTTCGCCTTTTGCGAAGAAGAATCGTGGTGGTCTAAGATTCACCTGATTCTTGTCTGAGTGATATTATGCTGAATCTGAGAAAGCTATCCTTCTAGAGTGTACAGTTGGGACACGTGCGTGTGAAGGTGATTTATGATGAAAACTTCCTCCGCACTGATTATATGCAAAGAACATCTCTGAAAAGCCCTGTGGGACTTGCTACAGTTCTTCATCTTATTTCCCATCTGAGAAATGGAAACGCCAACAGTTGCTGGAAGCTATTCTCCAGATATATTGACCAATACTTCGATATTTTTAGGTTGGAACAATAGGATATTTTTTTAGAATAATCCATTAGATTGAATTACAATAATTAAGTGGAAGGCATTCGATGTATATGGTGCATTTCACGTCAAATCGACAATTAATAAAAAAGGAAAAGAAGTAATTTGTTAGTGTATTGAGAGAAGTGTTTTATACTAGTTACATTCATTTGTTTATTAATCCATTAACGCCAAAAGAACGATTTATTTTGCTTCAATGTAATCGGGTATTGCGCATCAAAATCGAAGTGAAAAAATTGAAAGGTACTTATCCTACTATTTTAAGGGACACTCATCAAGATCCCGTGGTCGAAATTGAGCTTCACTCACTAAGATTTCCAATATGGCGCCAAACTTGAAAAACATTGCCAAAAATTTATAAAACATTTATTCTTCTCATTTTTTTTCGAACGATTTGAATATTGGTATTCTATTGAAACTGTATACAAAAGTGGTCAAAATATTTGAATTTTAAGAAAAAAATTTAGTTTCATATCCCACATCATTCTGACGTCTCAAAATGGTGTCAAAAATTTTCGAACACTCTAATTAAAAAACTAAAAGCTCTTTTAAAAAAGAAATGCTAAACATGAATAGTTTTTAGAATTCATTGAGAAATATAGTAGAAATTATTCAGATCTTTTAAACTATTTTTTATTATTGCTTAATTTTAAATTATTTAGGAAAATTCTGAAAAAGTTATTTGCAATTTTTTCCAAAAGTTAATAATTTTCGTAGAAAAGAATTTCGAATATCAGATTTAGGATTAGAAGGTAGAATTATTTCTTCAATATTTATCGTAAATAATTTAAAATTTTGTTAAAATATAAATAAAAAATTTGTAAAAATATCATACAAAAAATCTTAAAAAATTCCACTATTTAAAGAAAAATATAATATTTCATAAAAAAACGAAAAATATATAAACATTACGACGCATAACAAAAAACAAATCGTAGATCAGTACTTCGAGGAAACTAATATAATAATTTACTTAAAAATGTAAAGCATTAGAATCGAAAATTATTTTTTCTTAAAAATATGTAAAAAATCATACTTGATTTTTTTTATTGTCTTTTTAATAAAATGGCGGTCGATACGACGAAATATCTGTGTGTTTTTCAAAATTACCCATAATCGTACAGGAAAGTAATTTTGGTTAAACAAAAATCATTACTCGGGGGTTTGCGGATCTAAAAAATTTCCAAGCAAGCATATTTGACGTTAAATTCAATGAAAATTCAGTTTTTTTGTTAGCTTTTTAAAAAAAAATTAACCGTTAAAAAGTATATACGATTATTTCCAGAAAATCATACATTTTTCAAATTGTTTTTTCTTCGAAATGTGTTCCAAACTGAAATAATTTTAGAATTCCTATGTGAAGTAAAAAAATCGTGTTCTCGAGACTGGAACTTTAAATCGTGTATATTAACAGTATGATAATAAACGTGAAAGTATCCAAAATAACGGCTAAAATACGAAAAAATCGGTCAAAGTTTTTTTATTTGAAAGAATTTTTCACTTGAAAGTCATAGACCTTCGGAAAAAATTGTATGATACAAAACGTTCTTAGGATTGCTCGAAAAATACCCAAAAATTTTGTTTTGTTTGATGACATTTTCAATTTTTCAAAATTTTTTCAAAAGTGAACATAGTGTTAAAAAAAATGTCGACAATTTTTAAGCGTATTCCTCGATCAATTTTAAACAATTTTGTTCAGCAATATTTTTTTTTTAAATTTCAATTTTGAACCTTTCGTTGAATTTTTCGTGTTTTAGCCACCATTTTGGATACTTTCACCTTTATTAAAAAAATGTTAATATCCACAAAATACAACCATTGAAAACTATAGTGAAAAAATGTCTCTTCAGGACTTCACCCGTTAACTCCGTCATCTAATTTGTTTTCATACAAAGTGCCAAACAAATTTTTGAAGCGTTTACATCCTACTATTTTCTGGTGTGCTCTTTCCGAATCTGCAAACCATTTTGGACTATAACTAACTACTTTACCATATGGCGGCTTGAACGCAAAGAAACCTGGAAACAATCTTATTTCCCGGAATAAATACTAAATTTTGTATATGAAGACGTTTGGATTGGGTGGTATAATTACTTATACTAAAAGATTACTATAAATATGATTGAATATTCAAAATGGCGGCTTCACAATGACTTCCTCAAGTGGAAATTTCTATGAAAAATTTCGGAACGCTCTAACTAAAAAACTATGAGCTTTTTTAAAAAAGTGACGAGGATAAAAAGTTCTTAGAATTCACCAAGAAATTTATTTTAATTATATTTTAAGAAAATGTTTAATTATTTTTTTGGTTAATTTTAAGTTACTGAAGAAGTGTTTCAAAAAAAATTCTCAAAATATCATCAACAAAATCTGAAAAAATGCCATTACATTTCTCGATGAGTAAGAACTTTTCATTGTTAGCCATTTTTTAAAAATGTCCGTAGTTTTTTGGTTAGAGCCTCTAGTAATTTTTTCAAAGAAATTGTCATCTAAGACGCTATTGTGAAGTCGCCATTTTGAATTTTCAATCGCACATTGATATTATAGAATATTTCATTATGCCACCCTGTTCAAACGCGCATTTCAATTAGTTAACGTCTTCATATAAGAAATCGATTTTTTCCGGAAAATAAGTTTTTTTCACGTTTTTCTTGCATTCGGGCCGCCATATTGGAAAAATGGTTGATCGTAATTCCGAATTGATAACAGCTTTATAAGAAGTACAATCGAAAACAGTATAGGATATGGATATATATAAAAAGAAAAGGGGGGTTTCTTGGTAAAGTCAGTCACCATAATATGGAAGATGTAGTTTAGGAAATAAAAATTTCCAATAAAAATATTGAACGTTTCATCCTTGGATGCGTGTAGGACTTATCAATAAGGTTCCACGCATCCATCCTTAGACGTTCAAAAAATAAATTTTAAAAAAGTCTCAGAGCATCCTGATTTGGATGACAAAAAAAGGAAAAAAGTAAAGAAGTGAACGTTTTCTCATATGATGAAAGCAAAACGTCGGGCAAAATTTGAAGAGATGATATTCAATCAAACCCACGCAACGTCAATAACGTCCAACATATAAACAAACAATAACACATTCTACTTGCGAAATACAAATTAAGTAAATAGACATATGATGGAATTAAGTGTAAAAATTTTTTTTATATATATACTTAATGCAGTCGAGAAATAAATACCTAAATTTAATAGGATATGGATGTCTAAACAAATTCATTGACTCTTTGTATGAAAAAAAATTACATGAAAATTTTAATAATTTCATGACGTCTTGGGCGTTCACGGGTATAATATATTCGAGAAGTTGCTAGTTTTACGTCCAGAAAAAACTGATTAATATTTATTGAAAGATTCGCTATAACTGGTTTACTTCCAAATACCAGAACTTTTGTAATCCAACAAAAATTGTTGAATAACCAAATACTTATCTAGTGATTATTGGAATCAGCTGTTGTGGCGAATAAAGTTGGTAGCAACACCCAGTTTAATCATGTTATTTTCATTTATTCTTCATCGCATCTTTGTTCGGAGGAAATGTTCAAAAACAATTGTTACAATATTGTTCCTTTGCGAAAGTAGTTTTTTGTGCTTTTTTTGACTGCGCATTCTACAGATGGCCGAGTGATTCAGATGTCTTCCGAGAATTCGTAAAATTGCAAGATGTTGCGCTGGAAACGCGGATGCGAGGCAAGGTTTAAGTGTTGAAGGTTGAAGGGCGGAGATACCATGGATTCCTTCCGAGATTGCGGACGAAATTTCCTTGCAATGATGGACAAACTTTCTCTCTTTTTCCTTTTCTTATCCTTTCGCGAAGGTTTTCGCCAGATTGTTCTACTTCGTTTTCTTTTCTAGAATTAAATTTTTCTTCTCTCGATTACAGTCTTTGTTTTCTTGCCTCCACCAATTCGATATTGTTCTAAACTTTGTCTCTTTTAGTTTCTACCAGTTTCACTGAGTTCATACATAACTCTGACTATGAATCGATCACTTTCCGGATATTAAACGCATTGTTAAATAATTGTAAAATGATTGAGATAGTTCGAAGTAAATGATTGACGAATTCAGACCATTATTCAAAAATTAGATTTCGCTGTTCCCTTTTCATCGTGACGATAATCCGACACTAAGTCTTGGTCATTCATTCATATAATAAGAAAAGCTAACAAATTTTTCGGCTTTGATGTTCTTTGATCAACGGATACCTTTTCATTCTTTATGTATATTTGGGCATGATTCGGCAAGTCTGATTCTTCGTAGTCATATCGTAGTAAGTACGCGATGAATTTTATTGAAAACGATGAGGAATTTTGGGATATTGCATTAAAAAATGTGTTACATTCCATTTTGAATTCCGAAGAATACAATGATCCGTTAGTATCTGTTTGTAATGCAACCGCGATTAATAATTCGAACCCATTCCTGAATATGTTGGACACTATAGGATTATGAAACTAATGTGACAAAATTATCTCGGGCAATCGTTTTTTTTTTTTTTTTGAAATACTGGAGAAAGCTCCGAGGAAGAGACAACTAACACATTTATTTTAAATAGATATTTGTGAAATGATTTAAGTAGAAGGAAATAAAATTCACAGATATTGGCATAAGATCGACTGTGAAGGCATAACATTTTTTATCTTCTTCCTTTCTCTGGTACTTTCTCTCTCACTTTCCTTCTTCTTGTCTTGCTCGTAAATTCCGGACTCCCCCTTTTCACTCTTCTCTCCTCAGGCATCTTACTCGTCTCACATTGCAAACTTGTCTGATCTCGTCTCTTCTCGCCTAACCCATCCTGAACTCGTATACCTTCAAGACGTTGGATAAGATTCCAGAAACGACGAAAAGGAACCCGAAAACTTGCTGCTCTTTCTTTACGGAAAACGTCCGCTTTTCTCGGTTTTCATTTGACTCTTTTCTTCGCCTTTTTGCTCCAAGCCGCTTCGTCAAGGAGCTTTAGATAGTAGAAAATCTTTGGCCGAAATCTCACGCGAAAGGAGAATCATGGACGGATATTAGATTCCTCGTGAAGGTGAGCGTTTTAGTGCGTTTAGCTGAAAGCATCAAGTACATCCGATTCAATTTATTGAAAGAAATCACGATTTTGCTTTCATTTAATTATTACGCTGGTAGTTAATTTAATTAACGGATGGTTGATCCATCAATGAAAATGAAAATGAAGTGACATCACGCAAGTAATTTATTTATTTAGATCCAGGAGCAGGTGATTTTTTTCTTCAACAAGGATTTTTGCCAAAACGGCTCGATGGATTTAAATAAAACAAAAACAAGCGTAAAGAGGACAAAATTTCCAAGAAAAAACTATGTAAATATGATATTAAAATTGTTACCCATTTAATTATTAATTAAACTAAATAATTAAATATTTCATGAAGCCGTTTAACCCATTGAAGTATACCATTTTCTTGACAAGGAAAATGGCTGAAATTTATTAGCCTACGATTTTCGAGGTCATAGAATACAAATTTTATTTAAGATTTTCAAAATTAAACATGGCGTTTTCAAGATGGCGGATCGAACTGTAATAAGTTACTTGATCGAGATGGATCTGGGTTCTAGGGGGTTTGCGCAAATACAAATTATGAATCTGATTAAGATATGTTACTCGGAGTTTGTTAAGATCACTAATTTGTAACCTAAACGCCACTTCGATGATATTCCATGAAAACTCGGAAGAAAATTATATCGAAAAAATACGTTTTTTACCCTTAGATAGGGCGTTGATGGTTCTAATTTAGGCTTTCGCAATAGTTTTCGGTTACCTTTTGGGTAGCCTAGATGAAATAAGCGATTAAGGACTTTTACCATTCTGATATTGCTACAGGCGTAGAAATGAAAAATTAAAACCAAATCCAAATCTCATTAAAAATGTACATAATTATTGATCAACATATTGAAATAAGATTTCACATTTTCATCAGATCAAAGTTGGTCAAAACTGATCAAATTTGATAAAAAATTGAAATTGTCTCAAAAACGGGATCAAGTTTGATCATTTTATGATTTGATCTACTTTGATCGATTATTTTTTTACTCGGGTGAGAAATTGTGTGTCGTCTTCGCGCATCGTGAGAGTCACGACAGAACAATTGGCTTACATTTTCAGCAGGTGACTATTTACTTCGATTAACACGAAGCAGACTATGCATTTGTTTGCCGCTACGTAAACACGACGCACATAGCCGCATCGCGTGCAGAAATCTGATTTGATATTCACACGGATCCCGGGTTTATGCCCGGCTTTGGCGATTTCGTGTTGCTTGTTAAAGCGGCACTGCTATAACAACGTGATTCGTCATCCGGGTCGCACAATGCCTTCCGTTAGCCCTGTCATTTTGGTTTATACAAACACATATATGACTTAGAGAATTCCGTAGTTTGCTTATAAATAATCTATTAATTAATCCTCTGCAGTTTAAGCGAACAAGAGGCTGACACCTGCAGGGTCAATCACCCACGGGGATCGTAAACGCATCGTTCTTGCAAGTCATTCGCTCACAATTTAGTGTGACTAATTGTGTTTAGAAGTGAGTGAATACAAAAGATCATTGCAAAAAACGATGTCTTCATATATAGCCTGATACTTTAATTTGACCAGGGAACGCCCTCCTCGTTCATGTTTCTTTTTTTTATAATTACATATTTTCAAAATTACGCTTCCTTTTTTATCTGAATTTATATTTTAATCCTTGGAGTCACGCAATTCACCCTTTAACGTTTACTAGAGTGAAACTGACCTTCGATTCGTAGTTGCAGCATATTACGAAATAGTGGACCACTATTTCTGTGATCGAAAGGCATAACAGCATAACTGACATTTTCATGAAATTTGAGATAACTCTGGATTTTTGTATAATTAATAATGCTTTTCAAACTGTACTTGCTATTAAAGCATTTGGAAGCTCATTTCGGTAGAAAATGTTCCTTAACATAAAGGCATAACTGCATTTTTGCTAACGAAAGACCGGCATAATCGCATAACTGCCAGATTGCGATAAACAATTGACATTCATAAAATTCAAAATATTTTAAAATAGAAATATTGTATTTAGAACTCTTAAAAAATAAAACTTTCGCACTCAACAAATGTATATATGTAATCAAATAGTAATATTTTTGTATTGTAAATTGAACGTTATTTAGATTCTACTTCCGTTTTAGGGTTATAAAGTATGTCTTTTAATTCTATTTTGTAATTAGGTATGGAATAAAATATAAATAATATGTGGATTAGAATGCATAATAAATGTATTTATTCTGTTTACCTTCGTCACAATCATCCGATTCTGACTCAGATTCGTACGTCGCTATCAAATCCATTTTGACACTTCGTAATACACATGTAAATATGCTGCCTAGTCGCATAACTACATCGAGAAATGCGGTTAGGCTAGACGAAATACGCTAAATTTTATATTAATACATGCACTTCCCTCAGTGACATGAACGTATTTTAAAATTGTATTAAATAATAAGAGTGAATTATAAATGAGAAACAAATTTATTGATTTTCCGATTTGAAACATACATATTACATAAATGTCCTACCTAATCACATAACTGCATTCAGAAATGCGATTCCGGTAGAAAAACACTAATTTCATATTAATTTATGCACGTTACTCAATAAGATGAACGTGTTATAAAAATATATCATAAAATAAGACAAAATTCTAAATATTAAACAAATTTATTGCTTTTCTGATTTGGGAGAGCTAAGTGAATATTAAAAGCCGTTTCTCTCGGAATCATGACAGCGCAGTTATGCTGTTATGCCTTTCGACCACAGATTTTATGTGCGCCATTTTTAAATTCTGACTTGAGGTACGTAATTAGTATCTTAAAAGACTCTGACTAACATATTCTATTCTAATTCAAACAATTTATGAACACCGTCAGAAACCTGTCATTTTGTGTTCGGCATGTTAAATCCGACTTCGTGTTCGTAACCAGCTATTCCAAAAAATCCAATGTAACTAGGTTCTTTGTTTTCAAAAGAAAAATATTTTTAGTTTCTTTGCACTATTTTGAAATAGAAATAGAAAAACGTAAATGGTACAGAGCATATTTTCCAGTTAAAAACAAGGTTTTCGCATAATTTATTTTTGTATAATTTATATAGTTAATGTACGAGTTTTAAATTTGTGTGAAAATGATTAATATCTCGCCTTTAAAGGGGTATCCCTTTCAGGGCTTATTTTGTCTTATTTTTTTTTATACTTACTTTACAAGTACTTTCCGCACTTGGATTTTAAGTTACCAGAATTATTTGTTTATTTAAATATTTTTTGTACCCAACTAAAATGAAAAATGCATATTTCTTTCAGACAAAAATCTTTTTCGTGGAAGTGCCGATTACTCATTTTTTTGCATATTCTCTATGCAGTTTTATAACCTATACATTTTACTCAGAATTTGCTGGTTTTTTAGAAAAAAAATTAAGAAGTGGAAAAACGATTTTTCTCTACGTGGAAATTAACTGACATTCTTTAGTGAAAATAACCGCTGTATACCAAATTTGATAAAATTCGATAAATATGTTAAAAAATTGTGCATCATATTTGATCCGCCATTTTCAATTTTGAAAGTTGTACTTCATAAACCAAATTGGCTGCGGAAAAAAACCCTATATACTAAATTTCATAAAACCTATGTACAAAATAGTGGCGGATCCTCCAATTTTCATTTTGAAAATCTAACCTCAGAATCATAATTGGCTACCGAAATGCACCATAGATAGTAAATTTCAGAAAAATAAATTGATATTTAAAACATTTGTCCGACATGCCATTTTCTAAAGTTGACATTCGAATCCTATTTAGCTACTGAGAAAAAACCCTACATACAATTTTTCGGGAAAATCAACAGATATCTACTACATTTGTCTGTAGTGTATTCTCTATTTTATATTTTGAAAATCTGAACTTATAATCGTAATCAGCGATATTGAAAATACTTACGCTACATTATTTCAAACATTTTTTAACAGAAGGTTATATTTGTCATTTTTTGTATTTCGTTTTTTGAGTTACACAATTAACATTTTAGCGTCAATATTAATATTTTATTTTTAATAAGCACTATTCTGAATAGTAAGATTTGCCATTTTTCAACATCTTTTTCGAACCGTTGATGTACCCAACAATGTAGCAAGTTTGTCCATATTTGCAGATTGTAAAAAAAAAATTGAAAAAATGCCATAAAAAAAACATGAATTTTTCCATATTGAAATAATTACCGTACTAATATAGAAACGACAATTTGAGATAAGAGTTTCTTCGAGATACACAAATCCGAAAATGAAGTTTATCATAATTTAGTTCAAATATCGAAATTTATAGCACATGTTGAGAATTATGAGGATAATTTCAATTGAAGGATTTCAAATAATTCTGTGTAATACTATACGTAAAATATCAATTTCGTATGTGACTAACTTACGCATTTTTTCTTATATAACATAGTAGAAAACCTCCACCGCCATATGAAACATTACAATAATGTAATTGGAAAATTGTCCCTCAGATGATACGAAAATGTTTCAATAGGTTATTTTTCATTTTCGTACGTTATAATAAAAGTATGGGGATTCAGTAGATTTTTCTTACAGTGTTGCACTTTTTACGATTACTTTTCCTGTGCATAATTACATTATAATCGTAGGCGATTATAACACAGTAAACAAAGCGTTTGGCTGTTAATGTGTTCAGAGATTATTATGATAAGAAGTCAAGCAATTCTTTTATAGCTTTATAACAATAAATATATGTTTTCACTAGTTCGTATATTTATGCAACGGCGTACTCGTAACTATTTATCTGTTCGTCAAAACTTAACAAGAACGTCAATACTTCCCTCCTTTCACTGAACTACGTTTTTTCTCATAAGTATAACCAAACATCTGATGAAATGAAGGATTGGTACTTTCTTCTTGGGAACGTTGAATTTCTATAATATTGTAGGGACGCTTTTAGAGTTTATTGTACATCTAGCTTCGTTAGTATTTTAAGTAAAGAGACAATAATTTAATTTTATGACATTGATTTGTAAGGAGTTTTATAATGAAATCATGTAGGAGTTCACTATTTTTTATTATTTTCAATCATTGCATTCGATTTTATGGACAATTGAGGTTGAAAAATAAAAATATAGATAGAACCCTCCACATCTCTTTCCAGCAATGCGGTGGAAAAACTTAATAATTATAAATCATCATATCTTCGAGCAATTGGCAGAAAAATTCAAGTTGGGAGCTCTATAATGACCAGTTTTTTGTTTAAATACAATTTAGAATATTAGAATCCATTACGAAAATGATGAATTTTTATACTTTAATTATCTTCTGGATTTTAATATAATTATTCCTCGAAATATAACCCTGGTAGAAATTTGTCCATTTTCTTAGACTGGCCATTTCCCCCTATGGCTTTAACATGGTAAATAAGAATCTTATATATTGGGGAAACATATTTCATAACATTTTTAAGTATTTCGTTGTTATTATGTTTTTTATTATATTGTCTATGCATTAATTTTCTTGAACATGATTTTTTCAAATGTAAGTTGCAAAAGAACTTTTGTTAAGAATCAAATTTTCGTTTCGTTGCCTTATCAACAAGTTTTAACAAATTTGTAAAAATCCAGAGATTTTAATGAATCAAATCCTCTGTTTAGGTTTCGAAAAATTCTATAGGCGGCATCCAAATCAGAAAGTAAAGATCTGCAATGTTATCAACGCTGTTTTTTCAACGGTATCAACGCTGACTATGAAGAAGTATCTAGGCCACATCATTATTGGAATTCATGGTTGGATTGGATCGACATCTAGCCTCGACGAAACTAAACTATTCTTATGTGGCGGATTCTTTTCTTGCATATTTTCATGGAAAAAATGTGCCACATGTACATAGTATACATACCTGATGTTGTTTGTAATATGGTACAATGTAATTGCTGGTTAGTACGTAAATTATTAAGTTCAATATTCACTAATTAATTCTATTCTTACTATTTTCTGAACAGACGTTTACATTAAAAGGTACATAAATTATATACAGATCTGTAAAATTTCACTTTTTTCAGTTTTAATAGTGATTGAGGATGATTCTTGTATATTTTGTACGCATAAAATGAATGTGACTGAAATTACTGCGGTCCGTCGGGAAGATTTGAAATTATAGCTTAATTAATTAAAATATGTCTATTTCAGTGAATTTCTTTTACAGACCAATATTTTTTTAAATTTCCGACAGATTACATCACACAGTACTATTTCTTTGCTTAAATTTAAAATTGTATATCATAATTTTAAAAGGCCTTAGAGTGATTTAGAAAGATGGGGTTTAAGGCTTGTGAAAAATTAATGAAAAAAATATGGGTTTCTAAAAAAAATGCATAAAAATGTTTAAATTGACATTTTTTTACCATTGAAGATAAAACTTCGAAAAATCCCATCCCCACACATTCTTGACACTGTATCCCGCATGACTGTTATTTTTAGCTGATGATTTAAACAATATTTCAGTTCTTAATAACAAATAAATTTAACTCTAATTTTGAACGTCTAGTTGATGGCAGAACATAATAAAACTAGTAATCACTAACTTAAAAAAATTCATATGAATCAACAGAAAACCGTAAATAAATAATTTGCATTCATTGAAATATTTAAATATTTATTATTAATCTATTCTAATTAATCAATGAACTACCTAATCAACTAAAATAGTATCAAATCCAGCACTGCTTTTTTTATTTTATTTATAGACAAAGTATTATAAAAATGCTGAAATACCTTCTTCGAGCCTAGTTTCTCGTCATGATTTTACTTATGCATTGCATAATCTCATAATTATTTATTAAAACTAAAATCTGTTATCTTTTATTAACCCACAAATGACGAAGATTATTTTCTTGCATAATCCTAATATAACTATATTTTATGCATTCGATCGATTTTGGAATATTTAAGTACATCTTTGCCTTAGTAAGTCATTAAAGTTGCTTAACCGTACAGTGCAAGGTAGTTCATTTTTTCATTTATTCACATATTCGATAATTAGACGTTATTTGTTATATATGTATTGCATTTTATGGTATACTATTAAAGTATATAAAAGGCATAATGCAATGAAATGGAATTTTACAAGCGAATGGTAAATTTTAATATTTGATGAAATAAGAAAGTTGTTTCGCATTGACAGAATGCTTCCCAGTAAAACACGGGGATACGAACCTACACATTTTTTGTATCGTGAGAAAGACTCTCGGATACCTACATTTTCCGATTCTGAATATCATTGACTTTCGATCATAGAAATATGACTAGTCTTTCACTGTATGTGGTCACTGTCTCCTCACTATTTTTTGTAAAAATAGAAATAATAATGATTTTATATTGCTTTGTAAAAACATATTGTTTACACCAATTGTTTCGCCAACTGAAATGGTTCGCAAAGCCTTTCTACATCCAGGATTTATACAGGACTTCATCCCCGACATTAAAATGCTTATGGACGATAAAAAAAAAATAAAAATTTGTAAAGAAAGAAATTCACTTTCTTTTCCATACCATCTTCAAAGCTAAATAAGTTATCCAAATGAGTTCTAGGAAGTGATTTCATAATCTATTCGCACTTTCGACTTCTTGTGCTGGGGGCATTTGACGATTTTTTTTACCTTCGGGTTTGGACGTGATTTCTGTCTGTTCAAGGTCAGCGGCATCTGGACGAGTTTCAGGCGAAATCGACTTCGAGGTTTATCAAAGGTGAAAGTTGCGATCGCTCCTCCCAAAACTGGTCGTTCTTACTTTCGACCGACGAAAGAGACGCTCCTCGCCCTCTTTTTTCCGGTTCATCTTTGGCGACATTCCATCAGCTTCCTGGTTCCTTTCGTGCTGAATTGAATGAAACAGCATAACATCAAAACTGCTCGTAATGCTTAGTGAAACACCCTCTTTCGTTTACGTAATCACTGGTAATATCTTGGAGTTCAGATATGACTAATAATCTTTTTAAGTATTTTGTAATGCGAGAGAAAATTTCTATGCAGAACATCGGGCGCAAAGTAGATATTTTCAGAACGTGTTAACCTATTTTATCCCGGAAATAAAAAACAAAATAAACCAAGATCGGCAGGTTCTGACTTCCTCTTTCGAATTCTAGGATCAGAAGAAGCTAGTCATTTCGTCGAAAATAATAATTTTTTTGTAAAAATTACTAATCTTTTCCACGTTTCTTCGCAAATTTGCGTATTTTGACAATGAATCGGGTAATACTGACTATTGCAACATGAAACATCGCATATTTTTTTCGCGAACAGATATCGATTAAAAAAGCTTGCAAAAACCCACCTTCTGCATTGTTCATTTATTATATGTACCACCTGTTTTTTTGACGAAATAATACCTATTTTTACTCAGTTTCCACTGATTTCACTTCATGTTAGTAATCGCAGACCCAAAATGCCCGATTCCAAGTTTCATAACCATCGATTCTGATTTTTTCCTGATCCACCATTTTGATTTTTTGAAAATAACATTAGGCTTATACTCGAGGATCCAAAAAATGTACAAGTGCGAAGTTTTTATGAAGAAAGGAAGGTTTTTGATGATTTTGTAACAGTCTAATATTTTATAAAAAAAGAAATCACTTTAAGCACAATTTTAGAAACGCCATCTCGAATGTATTGTGCCGAATGTATATACAGTAGAACCTCACATTAGCACAGTTCTCGCCCTAGTGAACATTTTTCCCTAGCATGAACCTCGCACTAGTAAACCATCAGCTTACTTATTTTATATGTTTGAGTATGTAGGTAGATATTCATACCGTATCTTTCTATATCAATGTATATACCCAACAGTACACAAAATAACACTAACTTATTATACCTATGAGAAATCATAAAAATTTGTCAGTTCACTAGTGTGAGAGAAAAAAATAACCCAGTCCCAAGATTTGCAGTAGTGTGAGGTTCTACTGAACACAAGGATATTTTGGGTCTCTTTTCTTATTTGATACAAAAATGTTCGAAAAACCTCTTAAAAAGTCGCGTATATTTTCAGATACTTACTTATAACTTTTTAAACATTTATAACCTGTAAATTTTATTAGCAAAGCAAGAAAAAGCGGTAAATTTTACGTATACGGAGATTAGCATCGAATTTTTCAAATTTCGTTCAATGCCGATAAAGATTTTTTAAATAATAATAATGTCTTTATTGTACAATGTAAGAATATACAAAAGGCGAGGCTCAGCATTACAGACAAACCTACAGTACACATACTTAATTTTAAAACGCAAGAATACTGACTAAATTTTTGTATTTTCAGCTTTAATGGTTACATACCCACTTCGGATACCAAAATGTATGTGTCTGAAAAATAAATCCCAATTTTTAAACTAACGCTATATGATCCATTTGTCCACAGAGCTCCCAAGGAAGTACAGCACATAGAAGTAGTGGTAATAGGTTACGAAAGTTTTAATTCTATCAGTACATTTCACCGTTTTTGGGATCGAGCAATACGAATGTATTATTAGTCTTTAAAGAAGAAAATTCAATATACGAATGAAACGATTTTATATTCCCACAAAATCTATTATTAGTATTTGACAATCCAAAATGGCGATTTCAGTATGCAAGACTCTAAAAAATTGTAAAAAATTTATGTCAGATTTGTATGTTATTTCTAAACAACTAAAGTAGAGTTCATAGTGAAAAAATTAAGTATTTTACTTCGCCATTTTGAATTTTCAAAAATTAATGCCGCACGCTGAAAATATAACTCAAGTTAAAACTGGCATATAGCAAATGGTTCGATACTGGTATCTGACAATGCTTAAAGGGGTTAAAGTGGAAAATTTCGGTCACGTTGTTCCTTTATTTTTTTTGCAATTTGGGTTCTTACATTTGTCCGGGATGTCCTACATTTAATGAAAGTACTTACGGTTTCAAGTTTAGTTTACGTACACTCGGTTCCGAACGATTAATGCAAATTTTATTGTCACATTGCTCGGTCACGTATTTGCCGAGTGTAATTCCAGCTATTTGCTACTGGGCGCGCATACGCGAATAGAATAAATACAGCTAATAAATTTCCTTTGTCGTCGTAAAAGTCTACTATAGATTAAACCGAACTAGGGATTAATTAGAGAATTCAATTCATAAATAATTTCACTTCTTTGCTATTTGTTTTGATTCGCTTTCTTGGTGATTTCATGAAATATTACGGTTACATTTTTGGCATCTTATTAATAATTGAATTTCAAGTTAGATGAAAAGGGTTTACAAAAATATATTCAATGGTCCATTTTAGAATATTGAATATAGCATTCAAATAATTTGAAATAAGAGCCATATTAGAATATTTCTATTTACGAATCTTGTTTGCTCTTTTTTTTGTTTATTTCTTTCAGATTTTCTATGGAGGAAATTTTTTAGGTATAACGAGGGAAAAAAGAAAAATCCACCCAAAATAAATGTTACTGGAACATGAAAATTACTACAACAATAAGAAAACTGAAAAATGCATTCAATCTTTCTTCTTCTCAAAAATTATTTCATTAGTAATTTTTTACGAAGAATTCAATGGAAACATAATAAAAACATAAAAATTACTTAAAAATAAAGGAATTTGAAAAATTCATACGTAATTATTTATATCTTTTTTTACGTTCACAAAAATTTGTTCGTATATTTTAATTTATTTAGTGAATTTTAATAGTCTGTATTCCCAACAAAAACTTTTTTGAGGTTATAACGATTGTACTATTATTTTGTGTATTATAATCTTTCAATATTTCTCCCTCCTTCTCTCTCCCTCTTTCTTTCTATTTCGCGGTCTCCCTTTTCATTTTTCTCTTTTGCTCTTTCCCTCTCTATCTCTCTCTTCCGCTTTCTCTTCCTCTACGTTTCTTTTTCGTTCTCTCATTTCTCTATTTTTCTTTTTTGTTCTCATCTTTCTCTTTTAACCCACCTCTCTCTCTCTTCCGCTCTCTCTCTATTTTTAATTTTCCCTCTCTTCCACCTCTGTGTTCCTCTCTCTATCTCTTTCTTTCTCTCGCCCTCTGTATATCTCTCATACAATTACTTAATTGCCTAATCACATAATTACCGCATAAAACCTCCAAGAAGTTACAACCTATGCCGGTTTATTTACGCATGCGTCTATACAGGGAGAAAGTCAAGTCTATAAGTATCTATTGTAATAGATTATATTATACCTTGTTTACAGCTTATATAGACAAAGCATAAATAAAATTTTCAATCAATCAATCTCACTCTCTCTTTCTCTCTCTCTCTCTCCTCCTTCTCCCTCCGGAAGGAAATAAGAATGACAAAGAAAATGTTTGAGAGGAATGTGGAACTGTATAGGATTTAAAAGGACAAACTTACAAAGCAGAAGTATCCAAAATGTAATGTTGAAAACACAATGTGAGAATAAATTTATATTTTGCAATATAAAAACTAATTTTTATTTTCATTAAAATCCTCATAAAAGATTGCTAAAGAAATAAATTTTTTACTATTTTTTGAATAAATATTTCATATAGCTGAATCTTTGTCAGAACCGCCCTCTTGAAGAAATATTTTTGAAATTTAATAATACAACCAGGGAAATATTTATTTCCAATAAGAATAATAAGTATTGCTAAAGTATCGCAGAAAGTCTTGCAAGTTTCTTCTCGAAATGTGAATACTCAGAGCAACTATACATCAAGTATCGAAAGTATCGCATAACGATACCTTTCTTATTTCATATTTGGTACTGGTACAATACTTACGCATTACTTTCAAAATTTTTCGGTTAAGAATCTTTAGCAGCGCTTTTCCTGGCGTTAATTAATACAGGTCTTATAAATAAGGTATCGGAGGAATAGCTTAAAAATAAATCTTACTCGATACCTTCGAAATATCTGCGACATTTCATTATAGCAGGCTTTCGATTCAAAACTTAAACAATATCTGCGATATTACTGTAGCATAAAATTCAACGAGGTATCGCGAGAAGAGACCTGCACTAGTTTTCTTATAACATTTTGCGATACTTGCACAGTACTCGGTGCTTAGAAAGCGGCATTTTTTGGCTGTTAAATTTGTCCAATACTATCTATACAAGCACTTTGTAACGTAAGGCATCCAAGTATCGTAGATACTCTACGACAGCTTCATTACATCTTTCAAAAATGACTGCGATACTTATGCGATACTAACGATAAACGAAGTTTATAAAGTATTACATCGCAGTGGCGGCTGTATACTACACAGAACACATGGTACTGTCCGAAATTGTTGCAAATAATTCGTTTGCAACATTAAGGTAAATACCATCATTTGCATAATTTTTGCACACAAATTTGTCATGGTTATATTAAATCCCACGCTTTTTAATACCTTCCTGAATTCAGTTGATACTGATAGATGAGTTGACTTTTGTTTGAAAATAAATGTGACCCAACAGTCGTTATCACGTAGAGATAAGACAATTCTTTCGTTCATTCATGGAATACAGATCTGTAGATAGGACACGTTTTAGCCTTTTATCATTTATCGGATCGCCGGATGACCGTAAATGGTGCAAGATGCCTGACCGAATATCAGCCACAAAATGTCAGCAATGAATAGTGCACTTGCATGTTTGTGTATGATCAAGCACCATTTTTTTTTTCGAAAATGTAAGAAACAAGACATTGAAAGGGATCGATGAGGAGGATAGGGAATCTCTGTTAATGCCTCTCTTCATAGAGTGGGAGAAGGAGCAAGTTATTTTATTTATGAGGTATTTGTGGTTGTTCGATTTACGAGGAAAGTCGAAAAGCTCCGAAGTAGTGTAACCGCTTGTTCGTGTGACCGTTGGGAAAGAAGTCACCGCGAGTGACTGCACGCCGTTCACCCTTTCCCCCTTTTGGACTGGCTCCAAATCCACTCAACGTGCTTTTTCTATTTTATCCCTTTATTTTTCCGTTTCTCTGATTTATCGTTTTATTGCACGACTTCGTATACTCCTCCACCAATTCGAATACCAGGTTTCACATTTTTTGCCCTTTACGGTGATCGTCTTCGAAGGGCTGCAATACAACGTCAAGAAGCATTAATGCAACCTTGACTTCTATTCGTTTTGTGGCTCGTGTTCTTCGATAATATTTCTTAAATACCATCCACTTGTATCATTTCATAATGATAGTTTATAAGGGAAAGGGCTGCAGGTGCAACAGATTGAAGAAATGTCTCTAGGAATAAATAAATTTTCACCAAATTTTCAAATGCTCAAAAATTGTTCTTTTGACATTTCGGCTTTCGAACAATTTTTAAAAATACAAAAGGCTCATTTGAAAACGTATTACTTGCTGCACTCGAATGTTAAGTTATGTTTCAAAGTTTCAAAATTTTACATTTTAGCTTATTACGAGCTTGAAGTCATATTACAAAGTAAATGTACTTTTTATTTTAATGAGTATTGGAGATGTGATTTCAATTTTTTGGGTTTTATCTTTAAATTTTTTTATTTTGGCCAAACAAAAATGTGAATAATTGATGCATACAAATTTCCTGCTTCGTTCAATCCATTCTCAATTTTATAATTTAGTAGCTTGCCCAAGCAGCAAAATAGGTCGAAATTAGGTGAATTCGATTTCAGAATTGTCCGAATGCTCAAACGGCCGCGACTTATTTTACTTCCATTCGACATTAAATTAAGTAACGGAAGGCATTTTTACCTGTAAGTCACAGGCCAATGTGGTCAAATAGACCAATAGTAAGTCGAATATTGGTACTATATTGATAATTTCGACCTAATTACGCCCTATTAGTCGTTCTTGGATGTAATATATATATAAACGATCCACGTAAACTAATTTGCATAGATGGAGACTAATATAAATATATATATCTATATTCGTATAATGCGTATCATGTTCATCATGCTGTATGGGAACTGAAATGAACGTAAGTCCGAAAAAAATGGATATGCATACATATGTAACTAATCATTCCATCTTTCGCGTTCTTTTTGAACAGTTCTATATTGCGAGAAACAGGATGTAAATTTCACAACGAATTAAAATTTTCTGTCTTGATTTTAATTCTACATCATTAAAAATTAACGGACTCAATGAAATATACACTTAACAATTATTAAATTTATAAATTATTCGGTAAATGAAATTTTTTTTCATTGGATTGTTTAAAAAAATTATTTTTCAATAATTTCATGTCCAATATTTAGAAATCTTACTTATTTTGATAATTAAAATCAATAAAAGGCAATAAAATAAATTATTTTTAATATACAAATTTATAGGTTATAAATTGACTTTCTTTGGCGGATGGATAATTTATGACTTAGAGGTGTTTTTTCTCGACTTATTTGTCAGAAATACTTAAAATTTGAATTATACGTCGAATTTCTTCAAAGTAAAGTCCTAATGTCCAAATATTTTTCCTTTTTAGACAAATTTACCTATTTGAGACATTTCGACTTCTAAGGCTTAAAGATTGTCAAGAAATTTATATCATAGTTAGGTAATTTTGACTAATGTATGTCGAAATTTACTTTAAAGTTGACATATAGTCAACATATAATGTACATTATATGGTACATCTACATGTAACTCTGCTTACTATTGCATTCGTCAATTCTCGTTTTTTTTTTTAGTTAAAAAATATTCATTTTTTCAGACGTGTAAGTACATAATCGAGACTGCAAAACGGATGGAAGCTATTTTAAAATTGTCGCTATAATTAAAAAACGTGGATCCCTTACAGTGTTGGAGTATTGTTATGTACCCCATTTACGGGTGACCAACAATATTTTAAAATGCAAAGTAAAAAAAGACTTCATAGAGCTGAACGTATTCGCTGAAGTGTGTTTAAGGTATGTGTAGTCCGATTTACTATGAGGTCTAGTTTATTGGTCTTTTTGACCACATTCTACATATTTAACTTTGCAGGCAATTTTTGTGGTTATTTCGACTTTGAAGTAATAACATAAAATGACATCATAGTCGTAGAAGTAAAATACAGCATCATTTAATATTTCCCCTTTCAAAGTCCGTTTGTTTATCAAGTCACAACAGATGTCGAAATTTAGCAAGATTTTACTTCAAAAAATACCTCAAGTACAAAAATACTTATAAGGCATATATGAAGGTCGAAATTTGGTTATTTTTAACCGAAATAAAACAATCTGAACCTAACGCTTATTAAAAGTTCTTCCTTTGCTGCTTCGGTGTATTCAAGTGCGTTCAAGTATATTTATTGTACTTTATTTACATTCCAAGAACCTTATTTACCGATAAATAATTTCATTGTTTTTCTAAATGTTATGATACATTACCACACATGTAACTCTAACAGCATTAATTGTAGTTGTGAAAAAATGTCGAGAGCTAGTCACATTAGGTATCTAGGAGTTGAGATAGATTCTCATCTTAGGTGGGATTTTCAAACCAAAAGTATCATAGGAAAATTAAGATATCTTGCTTGCGTTTTTGTGAGGCTCAAGAGAATTCTTGAGATACGTCAATTATTTAAAATTTACTATGCACTCTTTTCATCCATTCTAAACTACGGAATCATAGCTTGGGGTGGTACTTATATGAAGCACATAAAGTCACTTGAGGTCTTGCAAAAGCGCTTGCTAAAAATGATTTTAGGCAAAAGCATGAGATATCCGTCAAACAATATATTTCTGGATACTAAAATATTAGATATTCGGCAGAGTTTTTTTAACAGCGGCGCTAACCTTTTCTATTGAAAATAATATACTTAGATATAGTAACCATACAGTTGACACAAGAATGAATAGAAATAGGCTCGCAATCATCCCTGATAGGAAAAAAAAGGTAGCAAGACAATGCTTTGACTTTGTGGCAGCTATAAGATGTTACAATTATCTAAGGCTTTATAAACATGATCTCAGAAATAATGTTAGAATAAAAGTTAAAAAAATTATATTATGTAACTCGCGAATTAACTGTCGTAAAGCAGTGGAAGACTAAAGTTTTGTATCACCCACACTCTATGTTGCAAAAATTATCGGTATCCTTTTATCTAATGTAAATTTTTTTTTTTTTTTTTTTTTTTAGGTAAAGAAACCTTCAACTGTGTATATAACTTGTAAAAAAAGTTACTTTTGTCATTGCTTAGTATGTAAGTTAGTATTTTAGTTTTTTTTTTTCTCTTTTTGTAAAGATTCTCTCAAATCCGCGGAGGTTTATATTATAACACTTCTGCTTCTTTCGCGTACGGGCTATGCCTTGCGAATATGATAGTTGTACTTTTCTTTAGTCCTAGGTATTAATATGTTATTGTAATTAAGATATTTTGTATTGAAATGATGAGAATAAATTATTATTATTATTATTATAAGCGGTTATGTATAATATAACCAATGTTACAAAACATAAACAATGTTCCTATTCTAAGAAATTCTAACCTTAAAATTCGGTTTGAGGAGATCAAAATACATATAATAGGCATGGGTCAATCAGTGAACATTAGACCTAGTCTTTCAGGTCGAGTTATACGAAAAAATTGTATTTTTGTCATTATCCCGAGAGAAAATAAGTTGATCAAAATTTGATCAGATTATGATCAAAGTCGGTCAGATCCTTATGTGATCTAAATGGGATCCTAGTTTCGAGACATTTCAGGACCAAAGTTAGGTGAGTTTACAACCAAAAAAACAATAAGAGTTATAATTACGGGAGATTGAAAAGTGATCCAATTTTTATAATATATTAGATGAAGTTATCACTCGAAGAATTTAATGAATATTGTGTAAGGTATTATCGACTAACCGAGTCACGTATAGAGTGATCACTAAACTAGTGATCAACATCCACTCATACGGACATATACACGGTTTGTCAACGTGTTATAAAATAAAAACAAAAAATTCCTGACGAGGACAACATAGTTGTCGAAACGTCGAAAAATTAAACTTAAAGCTGTTTAATGATCGTCATCAGAGGTTATACAATTTAACATATCCATAAGAATATCGAATTATTCCCGATCATTTCGGTTGAACTTCGGTTAAAATGAAAATGTTAGACATCAAAAATAAGTGAATCACGAGTGACATTAACATAACCGATACTTCTTCAAATATCTTGTACTGGAACTGTAAAGCCGAATTCTTAATAGTATTTTTAGGAATTACTATACGATATCATCAACGAGTACGACGCAATAGCGTGTTACCTGGAACCAAGGACGAAAACGCCTAGAAACGTGCAATTATACATGCACCTCAATTTTTGCCTCGATTTTTATTCGAAAAAACTGATCGCTTCTTAATTCTCGTCATATTTAAACATGATCAAGAATCTGTCTACTTTTTGATTCGAAAATTGTTCTAATTCATTTCCGTGTGATCATGAGAAAATTTCTTATACACCCGAAGTCCACTAAATTTGGATCATTCGTGAATCCAGAGTAATCGAAATCTTGGTTAGAAATGGATCAGAAAACGATCATTTTTCGGTCTCAATCGAGTCGAAAGTTGATTCTCAATGGTTTAAAGCGAGCATAAAATGATCTTTTTTGACCATAAAATGATCCAAACAAGATAATCTGATTAGAAGTTGACCATTTTTTTGTCGTTATAGACAAAACTTGGATCACTTTTCAATTTTCCGTAATTATAACTCAAATTTTGTTGTTGTTGTAAATTCGTCTAACTTTGGTCCTGAAATGTCTCAAACCTAGGATCCCATTTAGATTAGATAAGGATTTGACCGACTTTGATCAAAATCTAATTTTTTGATCAACGTATTTTTTCTCGGATAAATTGCTAACATAAACAATATTCCTAGCATATTTTGCCATTCTAATCTCGAAATTCAGATTCAAGAGGCTGGAAAACACAACATAAACATGGATATATCCGTCTACAAATTTTGAATTGAAAATTGCTTTAATAAAAAAAGCACGACAATTGCAACCAGGAAGCAAATAAATCTTGGAAAAACCATCGGATGATCAAAACGTTCAATTAGATTTGTGGTTTCGTATGGTGGAAATTGTTATCGGTGGACGATAGCAATTAAATGACAAATATAAGACACGGCGGCCTGGGTACATCTACGGGACAAATCGCGAGTCTGTGGATTTTCGCCGGAGACAATTATAGCGTAATGAATGTTGGCAGGGGCACACGTACGCCTCCGAAGGGGCCAGAGGACAACGGGAGTTTATTACAAAGATATACGAGCGACCGCACTCGCGATTGTGCGGCCCCACGTGTTCCACGACCCGATGCTCTGTTGGTGGTGTGTTCAGATCCCGAGCATCCGAGCTATTTCCTGGGATGATGCATGCTCCGCAAACTATTTGGATTATTCGCGTTAAACGCGATACGTTATCGCTCCTATGCGGTACGTGCTTCAATGTCGCTTCAGGGGAAGAATATTTACGTTTAAAGTGACCCGAACAAACCCCCCAGCACATAGCATCATAAAACTGCCCTCTACTTTTAATCAACTGATCAATCCTTTTTACCCCAGAAATATAACGGTAAGTAGACATTTTACAACCTACAAAATATTTGAAAAATTCCAATATGAATGTACAAAAATTTTATAAATGAATAAAAAATAATAGGGGCAAATCCACACACGGAAAAAAAATAGTTAGCATAACGAGAAAAGTTGATGCTCCGACTACCAAAAGCAGTAAACATGCCCAAACTACTTTTTCTACTTCGCGTTTCCATTTTAGGTTAGATGTCATTCTTATTATTTAATTTTTATGCTTATCGATTTCCAATTTTTACAATTTAAGTGTCACTCATATTTATAATATACATTACTATTAATAAATAAATTATTTACAAAAATCTCTTCAAATACACAGGTCTACAAATACCGGGGTCATGTGAGTTGTTGGAAAGTTAAGGGTCATTTCCGAAGTAATTTGCTACGTAGAATCCGAATCCGGGGTCAGAATTGCCCCATCACGTCAGGATTTTGAGATATTTAAGGATCTGTACCCGATAAACGGCGTTTTTTTCTACGTTTGAGGTTATGTACATGGTGCAAACAATTTTTGTGGTCTTTATCTCCAGTTACATCATTTAGTACAACTCTTACTCTTTAATTTGAAAGTTCAAGAGATCAATTACGATTTTTTTTCGCAAAGTTATGGCTATTTGAAGTTACGAAATATATCTCTTCGACGTCATTTGCATTTGCCTTTGAAACAATAATTTTCTACTGCGTAATTTCTCTTGAAAATTTGCACTTGGGAATTTTTGAGGTCGCTGAGAACGAATACGAATTCGGAATAATAAAATTTGCATTTCCAATATGGCGTATTCAAAATGGTGGATTCAGATTTTCAAAAAACATGTAAATATTGAAAAATGTTTTAACCCATTGCGGCGCCCATTTTTCTTTATACGGAAAACAGCACAACTTTGCGAAAAAAAATCGTAATTCATCTCTTAAACTCTTAAATTAAAGGGTAACAGTTGTACTAAATGATGTAACTACAGAGGAAGACCACACAAATTTTTTGCACCCTGTACATAACCTCAAACGTAGGTCCAACGCCGTTTTTCGGGTAAGTAACCTCAAATATCTCAAAATCCTGACGTGATGGACTAATTTTGACCCCGGATTCGGATTCTACGCAGCAAATTACCTCGGAAATGACCCTTAGCTTTCCAACAACTAAACCATGTTGACCTGTGTTATCTAACAAATATGATATAGACGCCTAAAAAGTTAAATTTTTCTTTCAATCTCTGTTGGTTGCATTATTTAATTATTAAAATATAATTGCTGCGGTCTAGGATAATACGCACAAAATTATTCATAATAATCGAATCCACGAGAAAGATTCCCTGGAATTGAGGAAATGTGTTAACTGATTATAAAATATTCGTGAATAAACGGTCACTGTAGCCAAACGTATATGACAATAAGACGTCAACACGTAAACAATGTAAACATAAACAAAATAAATAAATACAATATTTCGGCCATTGATCCTGGCCCTCATCAGAAAAATTTTGAAAAATTGAAATAAATAAAAATTAAAAAATTACAGACGGATGTAAATCCCCTGGTCTTGAAGTGGGGAAAAAAATTCTAACGCACCCGCCCAACCAACCAAAATGCTGTTTTGTGCGCTTTATAGGTGGAACTGTAGAAATTCATCGTTCTTTATGAATATCTTAGAAACCATTATTATGATGAGAAGAAACGGCCCTCTATTTAAGTAAATGTAACGATTATTTAAATGTTAATGTATGTTCAGTAAAGGGTTATATATTTCTGGTAAAGTAGATTTTTCGAATCTAATGTTTACCGTATTTTTTTTGCTTTTAATGAAAAAATTTTCTATTTCTTTTCTTTTAATTTCATTATTTTCTATTGCTAAAATTTTAACATTATTGTAATCAAAATTGTGATTTGTTTCAATCCTATGTACCGTTAAACCAGTATATGATTTTTCTTCTCCATAAATATTTTTTTGGTGTTCTTTTAATCTAGTTTCCAATGTTCTACCAGTTTGTCCAATATACACGCGGTTACAGCATGCACAAGGTATTTCATATACCACTTTACTGGGTTTTAGTAAAGGAAGTTGATCTTTAAAAGATTTAATTCCGCCAATATTTTTATGTATTGGTTTTGATACTAATCTAATGTTTTCTTTTTTTAGTCTCTTTTGTAACCTTTCTGTAATGCCTTGTACATACGGAATAGAAATAGTTTTTTTATAATTTACTTCCTTACGTCCGTTACTATTTTTAAGCGAATTGTAATATTTATCAACTCTGGAACTAATACTTTCATTAATAATATCAGCAGGGAAACCGTTATCAAATAAAATGTGTTTAACTAAGGCCAGATTTTTCTTTCTAAAACGTATTTCAGAAAGCTGGATTGCTCTGTCAATTAAACCCCATGCTACACTAATTTTATAGTTTAAAGGGTGGTTAGATAAAAAATTAAGGTATCGACCAGACCAAGTATTCTTATGGTACCAGTCAGTATCTAACAGACCATTACCTTTTCTAATGACAAGTAAATCTAAAAATTTGATTTTGTTGTCATTTTCCATCTCTTTATAAAATTTATTTTGGAAAGAGAATATTGTATTATTTAAAACTAAACGAAGACCATATTTATCCATATTAAATAATCGTTACATTTACTTAAATAGAGGGCCGTTTCTTCTCATCATAATAATAGTTTCTAAGATATTCATAAAGAACGATGAATTTCTACAGTTCCACCTATAAAGCGCACAAAACAGCATTTTGGTTGGTTGGGCGGGTGCGTTAGAATTTTTTTCCCCACTTCAAGACCAGGGGATTTACCTCCGTCTGTAATTTTTTAATTTTTATTTATTTCAAATTTTCAAAATTTTTCTGATGAGGGCCAGGATCAATGGCCGAAATATTGTATTTATTTATTTTGTTTATGTTTACATTGTTTACGTGTTGACGTCTTATTGTCATATACGTTTGGCTACAGTGACCGTTTATTCACGAATATTTTATAATAAATTAAATACTACGGTCGACAAAATTCTTTATTATAAATGTGTTAACCTATAGTTCTTCGACCGTCTGCACAGAGAGAAGAAAAATTGTTAATGGAACTATTTCATAGTAGTAAAACATTTGATAACAAAAAGTAGTTAATTTAACCATTTATATAATAAACAAGAACATGATATTGTTCAGTTTACCATTTCCTGATATTTATGTACGCATCATCGAACATAACATCAGATACTCGGTACTTTAGATTCATACTTAAGTAGTAAATTCAAACATTATTGAACAGTGTAATGGACATAATAAAATAAATTAAACGAAAATATCCTCTTTCCTTACGAAAAAGAATTATTGTATGGCCTTTTTCACAATGTTCTGAATTGCAGAAGTAACACTCTGCGAGCTACAGTATTTCACATTGTTAATTTTCCTATTATTATACTTTATAACTATTTTTACCATTTCTTCATGATTCCGTTAACCTTCTTTTTCTCACTGTGTGTTATTACACTGAATAACAATTTACTGCCTTTAATAATGTTTATGATTCAAAGATTTTTTTACATCAAGTAAATAATTTGTTTGGCATATTACATCCTACTTTAAGAAAATATTGTCTTGAATCAAGATAGTAGTTTCATGAAAGAAGTAAATCGTTTTAAACAAATTTTTCACTCTGCCAAAGAAATCATTTAGATTTAGAAACGATAAGTATTTGATGCCTATAAATATGTTCCTGACAACATTTTACTCATATCAAAAGAAATTTACTTGATTCAAGTAGGTAATTTACTTAAACAGTCGCAACAAAATATTTATTTAAAAGAGGAACATCATTTACTTCGAACAATTAAATATTTACTTAAAAGAAATAAATGTTCTCTGAAAAATAAGTAAATATTTACTACGTTCAAGTAAATATCTCTTTGATTCAAGAAATTTGTTTCTTCCTATTTACATAAGATTTTTCTTTTCTTCCAGTATATATTTATTTGAAATCAATAAAGATTTACTTCGTAATATCAATTTATTCCGTTCGACAACTTGAATTGAATCAAATATTTATTTAATTTCAAGAAATATTTCCTTGATTCAAGAAATTTAGTTCTTGACCATATAAGTAGCTCGTTTCAAATTTGGCGGTTCATTTGGCTTCAGTTTCTTCGGGCTGGTTTCTCGTTATTGTAAACAGGTGACGAATAAATTATTCTGTATATTCGCAACCAAGAAACGATTCGCAATTGATATAAAAGTCTGCATTTCACTTTTGTTGACGTGCTTATAATAAGCGAAACCGTTTATATGTCATGTGTTTAAGATTTTTGATATACACTAGAAACATAAGAATAACAACCTTAAAAGGTAAACAACATACGTTAAGCATTGTAAACAGTTCGCTGCATTTGATACGCGCCCTTCTCCAATCCATATTTATTTCATACATATTTTGAATAATTTTGCTGAATAGTTTTTACGTAGGATTAACAGAAAAATATATAGACAAGTTCAAATAATTTATTTCTGTCCAACATTTAGACAGCTTTGTAACAAAAGCTGATTTACTGATTTGTGGCTAGTTATTACTTAGTTTCTTGATATTTCTGATCTACACAGTTTTAAATAACTTAACAGAAATTGGACTGTATACGATAAAACTAGACTGAATTTCTACCATGATTTACAATACGTAATAATTAATAGTACAAAAACTACACGTTTTACTTCTTACCTTAAAAATAAAAAATTGTTTGCTGTATTTTAGTTTGGACATAGAATGCTTAAAACAATTGGCGACAAAATCCGTGATATCCTCGAGTAAAAAAAAATGTCTCGCAATAGTATCTCATCAAGTCTCGCGAATATGTCTCCCGAAAGTATCGCTAAACGGCAAGTGCGATACTTTAAGCGATATTTGATGCCTCATGGATCGAAAAGTATCGCTGGTGTCGTAAACGTATTGCACAAGTATTTCAGATATAAAACAAACTTAAACATAAATTAATTAAAAACATTTCATAATTTAAATTTGAAATAATTAATCTACAATGTTTATATAAACGCAAATAAATTTAAGAAACATATTTGCCCCGGCTTGGATTCGAACTTGGACCGTTCAACTCTCAAAGTCGGTACCTAACCACTGGGTTCAAACATATTAACAAGGATTTACAGATCTCAGAAACAATTATAAATTTATATTAAAAGTTATATCTTACTTTTTGTTCAAAAACATAATTTAAAAAATCTTCAAGATTGCCTTGCATTACCTATTAACTAGCGAAAATGATGCTTGCACAAAGGTTCGTAAAATGCAATACCTGTACAGAAATCCTACATTAAAAATTGCACATTTAAATTATGTTTTTAGGTTTTTATTATCAGATTGGCAATCTGGAGTTAAAAGTATATGAATATCAAAATTCTCCGAACTTTTGTGAATACAAACCCATATTAATATCATTTTCGTTTCTTCCAAACTGGTCTAAGTGACAATTACGGAGTCTAGATTGTGAGATGTAGTTTTTTAAAATATCTTGCAAAACACAAAAATAATTAGCGGAAAGACAACGTAATATAATATCTTTGTACAATGTATGGAGAATGTGAGAAATCCCTTTACCAAGGAATTATTCATTCAGAATATATATGTCTCTTGCATTGTGACATAACATTTCTTATAAACTGGAGTTAGAGTTCAGGAAGTAAAATGGTTGTAATATATTTTTAGTAATTTTCTTTTCAAAAATTCATTTTATTCTAATCGTACGTAAACTACGTGGTTTAAATAATACTAGGAAAAATACAGATCAATGGAACCAAATAGAATATGATCAAACTTATCAAAACCTATTGTTTTAAGTTTTATTTGAAAAAACTATCTTTTCCATAAAAGTATAGGGAATAGGTACAAAAATCTCGTAATTTTCGTCAGACAATCTTTACGCGCAGATTTACTTTTTATTATTACTCTTAACAAATCAATAAATCTTAAAAAGATAAATAAATTAATCTTATTTCTCGTTTCGCGTATATAATTCTTTTCTTAAATTGCATGGGAATAAATTCATTATCGATCTCTATCGATTTCACAAGTTCTCTTAATCTCTATCGAAATTATTGAATCGTTCCAGCTCTATTTAGCTCATTTTCGATCATGTTCAGTATCTCCCACGAAGTTTCCCGAACATCGTTAATTTTCCTCGATCATTCTGGATTATTTCTGAACTTTCTTCTCGTGCTTTCTTGATCTTTCTGAATCTTTCTGGAACATTTCTCAATCTTTCACGATGGTTCTTCATCTCCCCGAAAAGCTCTCTATCTATATTGATCTTTCTTGATATTTCTTGATCTCTATTAATCTCGATTGATTTTTCTTGATTTCTTTAGATCGTGTTCGATCTTTCTCGGTCTCTCTCAATATTTCGGCTTTCTTGATGCAAACGATATCTAAATTATAAACTTATGAAGGGTGCAAACGATAAGGTAATTTGGAAAAATTGAAAAACTTCGCTCATAAAATGTAAAATAGTTCAGAAATTGCATTATTGTTGGAAATGTAGGGTAAGAGGTTCAGTTGTGAACACCGTCAGGTTGTAAACACCCCTGCGTACATTTTGTTTGGGAAAACATTGATCAAATTCGACAAATGCCAAATGTGTGTTATCGCTACATTTAACTTTTGTGCGAATATGAAAGTCGCTTTAGCTTTTTGATGCCAACACATTGGTTTTGCTGACATGTATACGTCACCACAAATCTATTTTTCAGTATTCTTAAAAACCATACAAACAAATTTATTCAAAGGAAAAGATAAAGTTAGTTGAGCGAAAAATGAAAGAGTGTCCATAACCGAACCTCTTCCCCTACTGAATACATGCTATATGTTGAAATTATTTATTAAAAAATCACAAACTGCAACTCTGTATTTGAGAGATTATAGACGTGTATACACACACTATACATTGTTGAACCTTAGTTTGTTAATTATTTATTGTATTAAGTTATTATTTCATAATAATCTATAAATGTATTCCTTTTTGGTCGCAAATAGTAAACATGAGCTCAAAAGACATAAAAAATGCACTATATGACTATTGAGATAATTAATGTGTTCTGGGACTTATTCTTATTGACCATATTTTATACATCGGTTCAACCACCTGTGAATGGTTAGAGTTCTAATAGCTATTTTCGTATCAAGGGCGTCAAATGGAGTTTTACGCCTCGACAATAGAACCCGAGAGACGGCAAAGCCGGCTCGAGGTTCATGAGGGTAAAAATTCTACGCCTGAGATTCAAACGTTTTTTGATGCATTTTCGTAAAATGTTTTACGCCTCGATTTGTGGGCCTAAAATTACCATTTTACGCCTACTGCATCAACTAGTTATTTTCGTATCAAGGGCGTAAAATAAGTTTTACGATACGAACAAAATTTTTTGAGGCAGTAGGTGTGAAAAATGGCTATTTTTCAATGGGTTTTAACAACGATGATTCAGCAAAATCTCTATCTTAATATATTGGTCATTTTCGCCCCGAAACCGTGGTGTAAAATAGCCATTTTACGCCTCTTATTGCGTGCGTAAATTTTCACATCCCATTTATTAGATAAGGATTTTGCTGAAGAAAATTCTGAATTTAATTTATATTCTCCGAAGTTAATAAATTTATAATAATATAGATTTAACGTAGGTGCATTTAAAAATTAAATTAATCCGTTTTTTCTATTACCTTTTTTCGTTGTTAATTTCATTACTATTTGAGATTATAAATATTTCGACAAGGCATTTTAACATCTAATGCAATTGGTAGGTTCAAGCCGTTAATTATTTTATTTTAATTAATAAATTTATGATATGGAGGTTGATTAGGAAAGTACGGTAGGTGCATTAATTATTGTACGGTTCTTACTACCGTTAAACCTATACATATTAATTTTGCAAAACTACTGGTGATATATTGATCTCTTTTTTTACATAGTAACCAAGATTTATGTTCACAAATACTTCTCGTTTCTACAAAAATAGTTTCTTTTTATTTTTAGATCCTAGCATATACCGATAAAAATTATTACCAAATATGATAAATTATCGACCATTCTTCTTTGCACAATGACTTCAACAATATTTTATTACCGAAAAAATTGATTAAATATGAGTTTATTGGTTAGCGCCTAAATAATTATTCAAATCAACTACATTAGTTTGTATGTACCACATGTACGTATTAGTTATTAGAACTCAATCATGAGATCCGCCAATAACTATCCTAGAGTTAAAATAAAAACGAATGCAGCAGGAATGAATTAAATATATGAATTCTTGAAGTTAGTTTAACTGAACAAAAAGTCTAAGATAAGATTAATTATATTTTTGTGTATAATTTCATTATTTATAATAAACTTGAATAACAATTTTAATTGATTCTTTTTGCCCACACAGAACAATTACAATTGAAAGTAAATCACCCATAAAAATCAATTTGTCAAAAATGTAATCGGTATTGAAAATTATCCACAAGTGTTTGGAATGTAGATTAAATCATTTTTAATTTTTCGTTGCGTATTTTAAAAAAATCCCTGACTGGCAAGATAATATTAATATATTATTATCTGCGTAAACAACAAATTACATTTATTACATTAACGATTTTGTTGGGTTTCTAACCCTT
The DNA here is from genome assembly GCA_030407085.1 of Trichopria drosophilae. Classification (NCBI taxonomy): domain Eukaryota; kingdom Metazoa; phylum Arthropoda; class Insecta; order Hymenoptera; family Diapriidae; genus Trichopria; species Trichopria drosophilae. Next base: position 17,030,959 of record CM059587.1, on the reverse strand, counting down.
TGCTGGAGAGTTTATTTCACTCTTTGTGTACTTGTATTATAAAATAAATATGACGCACTATATTACTGATGAATTAACTTTAAAAGTTTTTATTTTATGGAGCTATTCATTTGGGCGACTGAATGCTCGCCGCGTCACAAAAGCTTGTAATATTTCGAGGCTCCAGACCGGACTAACTTAACTTTTAGATTTCAGCCCAATCGCAGAAAGTGGGGATAACAAACATTATCCTTCCATTGCATACACACTTGATACACGAGTCGTAAATAAATATAAACGTAAATATAATACTTCAACCGTAGCAAATTAAATTTCGAGTCTAACTTATTTTGAACCTTATAGTCTAGGCACATACATATACATTTAAACAGTTTTTAAATGTGCATTTCAAAGTATATGGCTATGTATGTTTGTATGTAAGGACACTCTGGTAAATTATATAAAATAATTGTACGCAGGTGCCTAAAATTACAAAAAGAAGCATAAAACATTAAGTAACAATTTACATCACTGCAGTTTCTCTATAAAATTGACGTCTTTGATAATAGCTATGCTGTAGTTGTTAGTCTCTGCGTGCAGGAGATCAAAACTTTCTCGGTAGTACAATAAGGAAATTAAGCAATAAATTACAGTCGCGGTTTGGGAATGTCTCATTTTGCGTCGTATACTATTAGTAATGGAGAGCGTGTAAAGTGAATTAACCACAAGTGAAAATGTAACAATCATACGGTACTGATAAATCTGCATGTAACTGCACACGTGAACTATAAGTTGTTAGGTAATCTAGGTGCATTAAAGTCTAAATTCCGGAGTATTTTTTACGTTGTATACGAATGCTCTTCATAATTGTGTTTTAAGTGCCATATTGACTTGGTGATTTCTTCGTTATTTAGTATTTATAATGTTCCCCTGTTTATCAACGAAATCACAGATTGTTGGCTGGAGCAACAAGGTTCAGTTTCGCACTAGTAGACGGTACCAAACCTGGTAGTCTATTTTGGCGTGATAATAGAAAAGGTTATCTCCCGAGGAACATTTCTTTATGCCAATTCAGATTGGTAACAATACATTCCGTCTGTTCCGCAGAAAGAAGATGATGTCACAACCTACATTCTAAAAAGATTTTCTTCGTGAAAACAAAACGATGTAGGATCATTCTGCCACATCCACAAATTGTGCTTTTAGCAACTTGACTAGTCGAAAAAAATGTTCCTCTTCAAATAAAACTTTATACATTGGTACAACGATATAGAATCGTCTTTATTGCTACTGCGAAATTGTTGCTTCCGTCCGACGATATACTCCATTCCAAATGTCTTAAGTAGACGATATGAAAAACATTCCAATGTATTCAACAAAATCAATGTCAAAGTACACAATTTGTATTCAATCTAAACAAGCTACACTCTAAATGTCAATAAACGTGGTTTGCTGCATTACTGTGACACAGGTTTTAATTCCATCGGACTATATAGAAATAAAGTTATTATTCTACGTTCTGTTTTCCTCTAACAATATCGATATAAAAAACGTTTACAGTTTCGAAAGAATTCCCTCCTTCCCAGGTGGAAACGCCAGTATAATGCCGGACTTGACTACCGGCCCGGTACCGCGCCAGTTGTAAATCATGACTAATGCCAGTACTGACCGCCGGTATTATGCCAGCCTTGGCGCAGTACAGGCCTTACACTGGCATAGTACTGTGCCAGTATCGACTACCAGTACAGGCAAATTAAAGATTTTATCGATTTGCCAAGAGTCGGCATTGTACTGGCAATGTACTGGGGCAGTACCGACTGCCAGTACAAGCAAAATAAATATTTTCGTCGATTTGCCAAGAGTCTACATTGTTTTGTATTATTTCGAGGGTCGGCGTTATACCGGCACAGTAATGGTACAGTACTGGCACAGTACCAATTGCCAGTAGGACCATTAAAAGTAGTAATTTTTCGTAAACCCAGCAGCGAGCATAGCGTAATGGTTAAGGCGTCAGCGTAGCAAGCGAGCGACCCGGGTTCGATTCCACTCTTAGGCTCGTTTTTTCTTTTTTAATTTATTTGCGAGCGACAAAAACATTTTAAAATATGTTAAGATATATTTCGATAAATTAATATGAAAATAAACTAGTAATAATTCGTCCAATTTTTTATATTTTTGATACCGCAAATTTATACTGTGCCAGTACTATGCCGGTATTATGCCGGTACTGATTCGGTGTTGTGGCGGTAGTGCAGTCAGTACCCCGTCAGGTTACCTTTCGGTGTTATGCCAGTACCATAACGGTATTAATTCTGTAAAATGCCAGTACCGATCCGGTACAATCTGTACTGTTAGAAATAATTTTTTTTATAAAGTCAGATACGATTTTTATTTTACCTTTTCGTCTGGACAACTGTCTACTTTAGCGTAGTTAATATTGTTAGGTAATTATCAGATCCATACAATTTTGTTTTACAGATGCTTCATAACATAGTCAACATAGTTCGTCATTTCCTACCTAATTTTATGCGTAAAATCCGAATCCGTCAGTCAGAATTGGGTCATCATGTCAGAATTTTGAGATTTTTGAGGTTACGTACAGGATGCAACAACGTTTATTGGTCTTCTGTACTATTTGCTTCTTTGAGCACTACCCTCAACCCTTCAAAATGAGCTTTTATTCTATCCCCTACGATTTTTTCTAATCAAGAACAGCCATTTTAAATTATAACTTATTTTCAAGAGTAAACATAGTACTGAAAGATGCAAATAGTTCAGAAGGCCTAAAAACGTTGTTGCCTCCTGTACGCATCCTAAAAAATAGCCAGACTGGCGTTTTTCGAGTACATAACCGCAAATATTTAAAACTCATGACGTGATAGATCACTTTGAATTTGAATTCTACGCACAAAATTACGTTGGAAATTATCTACATCTTACCAACAAATTCCCACGAGTATATAATTCTTCTTTGTTGCACATATTATTTTTTCATACGAGAGTTTAGGAAGCAAAATAATATATTTGCTCCACGAGTTTGAGAAAGTTATTTGTTTGTGATTATTTATGTAGTTATAAATGGGCATTGCTGTCCTTAATAAGTATGACATAAAGTTGGTGTAATCCTAATTTAATCTCTCATATTTGTCTCTCTATTGGTCGTGTACATCTAACGAAGATGATCGATGTTAGAAATAATCTCATTTCCTTACTATTTAATACTGAATATTCACTCTATGTAGAGTGATCATAATAGGTCATAATTAGTAAATTAGGAACATCCACTCTTACACTAAAGTGACTCAACTATCACGCCATGAAGAGTAAATTTTCACCCTATGAAATTTAGAGAGAATACCGCACGGAATCTGTTGTATTTACCCAAGTATCGCTCAGGTATCGCTGTTGAAGACTTGCAGTGAAAATATTGGCAGTATAGCGCAGGTATCGTTAATAATCACCTGCAGAAAAAGCTATTAAAATAGTGGTCAGGTATCGCTAATGATAATTCGCAGATGAAGTGTTAATTGTATCGCATAGGTCCCATGGATAGACACGCTCCTAGAGTATCGCAGGTATAATAAGCGATACCTCAATTGTGATCCGCGAGTCTTTCGCGATTTTCGCAAATTAAATTGTTCGGTATCGCATCGACCGCTTGTTGATACGTTTGTCATACGTTAGCCGCATATCGTACAGAATTAGGCGAACACCGTTTTTATCACTAGGTTGATCAGTTTTTACGTATTTAGTATTGATAAATATTTTTGAAAATGCCCCCTTTTTCTCAAATATGCTCAATAAGATGAGGATATTGAAGTTAGGGATACCTCGGTTGACTGAGAATCGGGTGAAATTATTTTTTTCTATTTTCTAAGGAACACCTCTGATGTATTTAATATTCATAAGTATTTTTCAGATCCATGGATTTTGTTTTCATATAGATACTTCCTAAGACGATTAAATTTCGGCATACTTCTGTTGATTGAAGTTTTCCCTTTTGACAAATACCACACAAAATCAGATGTAACTTTAATTTGATTTGTTGTCTATCTTTCGGTTGATCAGCTTTGGTGATCGGCCGAAAATGAAACCACAAGACTTTCGATATCATAACCTTCGATTATGCCGGAAACGAGGCAGCGGAGAGAAAGCGAGAGATCGGGTAGAAGAGAAGAGACCGAAAATATTTGAAATGCCGCTTTCTTTCACTTGTATCGGATATTTCGGGTCTCGTTCTCACGAAAATAAAGAACTGACACCCACCTTACGTCTGTCTGTATCTCGAATCACACGTGTTTTAATTTTAACAAATTACTTGGACTGATGCTTGCTTTAACTTCGCTGCTTTTCGTGTCTCTGCTAATGAGAGTTTTTATTTATTGCCTTGTTTTTATGGTCATGGCCGGATCTGATTGGGTCGGAGGGTTGAATTTTCCTTTTATTTCCAAACGATTTGTTTCAAAAGGAATTTTTTAAAATAGATCTTATAAATTAAGATTAGTTAGTGCCGAAGATCACTATTCAAGCATTAAGCACAGAAAAATAAAACAAGAATGTAATTATGAATTGCGTAAAGTCATATTTGTGAATGTAAAACTACACTGAGATAAATTTTCATGGAAATTTTATCATTTCAGATGGCAATTTTGGGACAGACTTGTAGAATGGAGAAAGTTGCAATTTATTTCTGATAAAAGTTACCTGATTTTGTTGCCAGTTTTATTGTCTGAATAGTATAATTTCCAAGAATTTGTAGTCATTTTTATCAGAAAAAACGGTGATTTTTGTCATTCTAAAACATTGAAAATCGCCTGAACTTGCTTTAAACTCGTTACTCGGTTGTTTTGAGGGAGCTAAGTATTGATCTGATGCAAGATTTAAAAAATTGAAATATCGAATCCAATATGGCGGACATAACATTAATAATCGATGGAGTTCGCTTGAAAACAGTTAATGGGTGGTTTCGAGGTTACTCAATGTGAATCTGATGTTAGTTTTCAAAAATTCTAAATGGCAGATCCAATATGGCAGACAACAAATTGAAAATCGAGTGAATTGGCTTGAAAAAAGTTTTTCGGGGATTTTGGAGATTGTTGAATTCAAAAATGGAAAGATATTTTGAGGATTCAAAACGTTCAGTATATAATTGGAAGAGGTTTATATTAATCTGAGTTAAATTGAGTAATCCAATAAGGATCAAGAGGACGCAAAATGTACTACAATTGTGCGGCTCTCACTTTGCATGAAAAAATTATACGTCTTTCAGATCTCGACCTGAACTTGGTTATTGTTCACTCAAAAAATGTTACGACACATTTTATGAAAGAAAAGGTTTTTTTTAGAATGAAACTATTTTTAATCGCCATTATCACGTGAAACAGAGTGGAATTTTCCACAACACCCGAAATTTCGCATCTTCGAATCATCAACTATCAAAATCCATGGTTACATATTGCGAAATTCAAAATCGTGGATGCCAAAATGGCGCCCAAGCGTAAAAAAAAGACTGCATAAGGCTCTTTGACGTTAAAAAAACGCTAAAACTTCCAATAACTTCTATAAAACTTGATGAAGGAACATTATTAGGGGTGCTGAATACGGGTCTGGGTCGATTTAAGAAAATTAAAAATGGCGGATCCAATATGGCGGACGTATTTTTTCAAATTTAACAGAATCCCCGGAAACTTGTTAGTCGGGGGTTTTCGCGATCGCTGAATCCGAATCTGATATTAGTTTTTAAAAATCCGAATATAGTGGACATGCAAATTGAGAATCGGATTATTTTTCTTGACTATCTCGCTTTCATGTCCACTACATTCGAATTTTTCAAAAACTAATATCAGATTCGCATTCAGCGACCCAGAAAACCTCCGAGTAACGAGTTTCAAACAAATTCAGTGAACACAAAAATGAAAGGGTGCAGGTCGAAAAACCGACAAATCAGAAAGCCGACAGGTCAAAAAACTGACATTGATAAAGCTGACAGTCGAAAAGCCGGCAGTCAAAAAGCCGACATATAAAAAAATAGACGCATGGGCAAGCGGACTCTCATTTTTTTAAGTGTCGGTGTTTTTACTGTCGGCTTTTCGATTGTCGGTACTTTGACTGTCGTTTTCTGACCTGTCGGCTTTTTGGTTTGTCGGTTTTTTGACCCGCACCCAAACGAAAGGGGTAAATATAAAATATCGTAATTAGTGTCTGTACTATTTGTCTTACACTTTTTGGAATATAGTTTTTACATGTGTTTACTTTAGATATCTACAGCTAATAAATGTCGTATAGTTTTTCGCCATTTGGATGTCACCGAACATTTTTCACACGAACATAGAAATTGTAATGAATTCTATACCTAACTTTAAAGTGGTTAAAGATGGTGTTTAATCATTAATGTAAAATATTCTTCAGTTTTTAATTTAATAAACAGTGAATTTTACATCATTGAATGTCGCTAATAAATAGTAATGATATTCACAAAGTAAAGTAAAGCAGAGCAGAGTATTATATGAACCGTTTTCACATCTGGTTTCGTTTTTAAAGGTTGACAGCAGTTTTTGTATAATATTAATATTTAATGAAATCGCTTACTAGTTTCAGAGAATGATTGTTAGAAAAACGCTTTTTATTAATATTAACACTTTTTTTCGGCATATCATTAAAGATAACACTTATAATATATATTTGTATATATTCCTTTCACTATCCTCATTTTCTAATACGTAAGTATGGGACCTAGTATTATAAAATTCCTAGAAATCTATTATGCTTCTACGATATAAGTTGCCTTACCGCATATTTTAAATTAGAATTAATGAACTTGAAACATTCTAGACTAGCTAGAATATTTACGACCTGAATGAAATCAACAGTGTCTTCTAAAAAATGGTAATTAAAGAAAGTTTCACGATTGTGCAAAGCTATAAACTGTATATACAAATTCTTATTGAACTCTCATGAGAACCATTTAGGATTTAATTAGATAATGATCTGAAAAGGAAATTGATCGTATTTTTTTATATAATATTTTTTCTCGTGTTAAACTATGTGAGGATAGTTTACGGAATAATAAAGATTAGTTTCAAAGTGTCTACGGCTCAATGTTTATATTTAAATTCGCCATGTTTTTAAATACTTTATTTAGTGATACGGTTAGTGTTAATTACTTTTGTTAAAAAAAAAGAAAAACTTAAAAATTCATTGCGATACGTGAATTAGGTGAATATATAATAAATTGTCCAGTGCTCAGGTAAATTTTGAATTATGAACGGTTTAAAATCGAGCAGATATACTCATATCTTCCCCTCAATTTTAATTGTTTTACTTCGTATTATACCGAAACAGAAACAACCATTTGCGGATTATTAAGCATTATAATTGGTAGCATAATTCTTTGCCATGAGTTTGTGATGTACATCTTAGAAAATAATTTCATATTCGATTTATTTTCATGACCTATTGACCTTCCAGGCTGAATAAATGCAGATACTCGTATCTAAACATATATCGCTTCTAATGATAATTTTAGGTCATTTTTTGCGGTCACTACATGTTTTTCCATTATGAGACTGCTAGCCTATAGACTGCTAGAGGATGTCTTGAAGCAGAGAAGGTACACTGGCGACGTTTTTTCTTCTGCATTTCCAGTTCACCACAGGAAGCCAACCACAATCGGCCGACGATCTCTGACCTTGACAATCAACAATTGCCAACGATTTCTTACACTAGGTCTAAGAAAAAAAACAGAAATAAAATATCAGGCACCACAAATCGATACCTTACTCTTTTTTTAACAATTACTTTACTTTATCCATTGTTTTAGAAATCGGATTTAAAGGGAGACCAAAAAAACTTTTTCCCCATTTTCTGTAAGTTTTTGTGACGGAAACAAATTTTTGTTCGTAATTTGGCCAAAAGTAGATTAAAGTGCTATTTATTAGCTTTAAAACGCTTATAGTCATTCCAATACGATTTTTTTTCATCGAAATTTAGAAGCTTTTGTCAATGCACAATTGTGGTATGGACTAAAGGCCGCTTTTTGCATTTTTTGGTTACGATATCTTAAATTTTGACATTATAGAACTATTCTGCGGTCAGATTTGAATTTAGTACATCGAAAAACATCGAGAAAAAAATGCGAAGAAGAGGTCATTTGACAAAAATGGCAATAAAAGCAAAAACAACAACATGACGGAATAAAGGGAATATATAAAGGGAATTAGTATATAAATAAAGGGAAAGAGTCAAGAAAATAAAAGGGAAAATAAAATTCAAAGTCGAACGCCAAAATAAAAAAATACACAACAGAAGGTAACTTAAAACAAAATTAAACAGCCTTTTATTTTTTCATTAAAACATGAATTCACTTTTATTTCGTATTATTAAACTGTATAAAGTGAAAAGCATTTCAATGAATTCAAAATCATCTTGTTTGAGTTATTAACCCATTAAGTCCCAAAAAGGCAAAATTTGTAGCTTACGTTTTAGCTCAGAAAACTTTGTGAAAAAGTAAGAAAATCTTTAGGAAAATACCCAACCCTATTATTTTTGGGTATGCTCTACACGATAGAATGGTTTAAAAATTTTATTTATTATAATTGTTTTTTATCGTACGATTTTTTTAAACAAAATGGCGGTCAAAAAACGAAAGCTAAAAAATCATACGTTCATTTTACGGGTGTACTTCCGAAAACGCCCCCCAACCGATTTTAATGTACATTGGTATACTTACGTATTTCGGGGTGCTGATTACGGAAATGATAATGAAAATTGGCGCAAATTTTATTTTCATGGTGAAAACCTTAAAAACCACCATAATTTATGGTTTTTTGCAATTATCTCCTAAAATTCTCAAAATTTCGAAAAATTCTTTGAATAAAAGTTGTAGATTTGATCGAAATACACATTTTATGTTGTAATGCATTTTCCCGCCAGAATCGATGGTTTTTGAGAAAAATCGAAAAAACGACAAAACACCATGAAAACGATCAATTATAACATGAATTCCACGTAGCGATACGCAGATGCTTTTGGGAATTGTTAGGGATAGAGTTCTGACTGGTTAGGTTAGGTTAGTTTTAGGGCACGCATATGCTTTTAAGCATTGTTATGGCTAGGCAGAGTAGTGACTGGTTAGGTTAGATTAGTTTTAAGGCACCCATATGCTTTTATACATTATTAGGGCTAGGCAGAGTTCTGACTGGTTAGGTTAGGTTAGTTTTTGGGCACGTATATGCTTTTAGGCATTGTTAGGGCTAGGCTGAGTGCTGACTGGTTAGGTTAGGTTAGTTTTAGGGCACCCATATGTTTTTACGCATTATTAGTGCTAGGTAGAGTTCAGACTGGTTACGTTAGGTTAATTTCAGGGCACGCATATGCTTTTAGGCATTGTTAGGGCTGGGCAGAGTTCTGACTGGTTAGGTTAGGTTAGTTTAAGGGCACGCATATGCTTTTAGACATTATTATGCCACCGTCACAAGCACTTTAGACAACTTCGTGTTAACGGGAGCCTTGACGGTGCCATTTCTCTGCTTCCACTATTTCACTATAAGAATTTTGACCTTAATTGTGTTTTGTAGTTTTTTCGATTTTTCTCAAAAAGTATCCATTTTGGCGGGAATATGCATACAACGTAAAATATGTATTTTGACCAAATCTACAACTTTTATTGGAAGAATTTTTCGAAATTTTGAGAATTTTATGAGATAATTGCAAAAAACCATAAATTATGGTGTTTTTTTAAGGTTTTCACCATGAAAATAAAATTTGCGCCAATTTTCATTATCATTTTCGTAATCAGCACCCCGAAATACGTAAGTATACCAATGTCCATTAAAATTGGTTGGGGGGCGTTTTCGGAAGTTCATCCCATTTTACTACTGTTTTTGACGTTTTTTCATTGGAATCGTGTAAATTATTCAATTATTTCAGTACAAATATACTTAAATATAATATTTTTTTTATGGTTTCTGGTTTTTATTTCAACGGAAACTAATACAAGAACCTGAATATCGTTGAATTTCGAAATACCGATTGTTGATCTGATGCTTTTAGGGTAAAATTCATAATATAGACATAGACATAGACATTGGTCAGATTTACTTGCCACTTTATGCCACCATTCGGCTAATCGTGCAAGGTTCATCATCATCCCACACAGGACGATGTTACATATGTACAATTCACATAAAAAAAACGACTTTTTAAAACCTTAAAAACATTATTTTTCATATTTAACCCTTTTTATAGTTATTTTTTTTTTAAAAATATTACATTTAAATATATTTTTACTGAAATAATTGAATAATTTGGACGATTCCAATTAAAAATCGTCAAAAACAGTAGTAAAATGAACGTTTGATTTTTTAGTTTTCGTTTTTTGGCTGCCATTTTGTTTAAAAAAAATTGTATGATAAAAAACCAAAACTGATCGTAAACTTAGATATTTTGTGCGCCTTTGCGACAGAAAACAAAAATTCCTTCCCACTCAAATTTTTGATTGATAAAAAATTTTTCATAAAAAAATCGTATTTTTTTTTTTAATTGTTAATTAACAATTGAAAATCAAATTTTTTACATTTTTAAACCATTCTATCGTGTAGAGCATAACCAAAAATAGTAGGGTTAGGTATTTTTCAAAAGATTTTCTTACTTTTTCACAAAGTTTTCCGAGCTAAAACGTAAGCTACAAATTTTGCCTTTTTGGGACTTAATGGGTTAATTATTACCAGAACTTGAACTTTTACTACTTCTTGAAATTTGCTAAAAAAAAAATATGGCGTCGGTTTGACCCCCGCCTTTTTTAAGCATATAAAAAATCTAGAAATTACTGTTTGCTTACTGAATCTCCTGAAACAACGTCCATAAACCTCATCAGCCATCGAGAACTGTAGAAAAGTGATCCCTGCATATTGCAAAATTGTAAACTTGTCGAAATGAAATTGGTTTTAGAAATAAACCATTCAATTACATAAAATAAAATTGTCCTGCTTACTGTAGTGATAAAATGAAAAATTCTATCAAAATTTGTATACGTTGCCCAAAATACTACATTATGTAACTTGCAGTACTCTCTAACTGTCTTGGAGTGGGATGCATTCTGTATGGAGTGAAAATTTATAACAAATTAAGAGACTAATTTTAGTAAACGAAAGTAGTCACCAGGAAGTTGTGGAAAACCTCCATGAATCATTACGTGAATTCTCGATGAAAATTATTTCGAACGAGTTTTACCGACCGGTAATCGTATTAAATCAAACCTGATTGTGTTTCATAGATTTAAAAGAAGCTGACTGACGTAACGTGTTTTGTGTTTTGGCGCCTATCCAATGAATGACGGTGAAATGCATTTAAACCCGTAAAAACGGTTATAAAACATGTGTTTTATGTACTCCTTCGAGGTATCTTTTTATGTTAACTGCAGCCACTTTGCATTTTGCCAAGCTTTTGCCGTACTCATCGCGCCATGCGTGATATCGCCCTACATGTATTTTAACGCGCTCGCGCGAAATCCTTGCTGCGAATAGCGCTATTTTCGTTGGAGAAGAGAACGCGAGTCATAAATTCGTTACATTTTGCGGCCACAAGACGAACCGGGCTTTTATGGTTAATAAACGCGAATATCCGTACAGCTGCGTTGTTACTCATACCTGACTCTGCGATTCCTATGTGGAGAGGAAGCTCGATAGATTACGCGTATCGGAAGTCAAAGCATTAATCGACTTTCGAGTGAACGACATTCTATGGCACGGAATTCGTTTTCTACCTGACCCGGCTTGTACCGAAAAGTAAAAGTTCGGTAAAAGCGCGTGAGTCTTTGACTTTGCTTCCGTCGTTTTTTGGCTTGTGCGAAAATATGATTGAATGACCCAATTGTGGATGATTTTAAATGGTTCCCTCTTCCCAAAGGAAAAATAACTGAAAAATATTGAAATTTTCAGTTTTTCCAAATTCTATTTCTGATCACTCAGTATGAATCGGTATGTACGAAGCATTAAGTTTTTTCATTCCTTCTACATTACTTTTGGACGTATCCATATTCTGGATGAAATATATAAATTGATTTAGAGACTCCTCAGCAAATCGATAGTGTTCAGTTTGATCGTCCAGTGTACTTCATCAGCTTGGATACTTCGTGGCTTTGAGTACTTCTGCTTCTACTCTCAAGCATCTGGATATTCTATTAACTGGTATACTTCGTCGTCTTGACACTTCATTTAATTTGACTTATTGCCCAAGTGGAAATGTACAACAGGCGCGGTACCGCGCCAGTAAATTGACAGACTTTTTGGTACCAGCGCGATACTAAGATAAGTCTGAATGATAATTTGGAGCGGTACTGATTTTTTCACAGCATATATCCGGGTTTAGTACTGCCACGGTACTGCCGCCATTATTCCGTAACTGTCACGATTCTCAACGTAGGGTTATATTGTTCAATTATACAGCTTATTATGTTTTTATTTATAGCAGAAGAATATTATATGCATAGTAACATGGTCTTCAGTAACAAAATATACATTAAATATGTTTTAACTCTACCAGAAAAGTGTTGTTAATTAATTTATACAACACAAATTGTTAATTTCGCCAAGAAACTGATAAAAAATATTGCTTGCTTTTTTGCGATTTCTAGGCTGTTGTATTAAAAAATGTTTTTAAATGTAAAGATCGGAGAATAAAAATAAGAATTACTCAATTTTCAGTTTTGCTTGGAGTGAAATATCAATCTGTAATAATGTGATTTTTTTGCACGAAATTCAGAGAATTTTGCAATTTAATTTGTTTTAATGATTATCTTTATTGTATTATTCTCACATAATTTCAAAGAAGTTATACATTGCAATACATAGTACAGGCGTTTAAATCTGTAATGCCAATTGTAATCCAGCGACGAAATGAAATTTTAAAATTATAGGTTTGTAAGTTTCCGAATTTTCCGACAACAGCGCCAAATGTCATAACCGAATTCTAACATTTGAGTGAATATAAATTGTCTTGGTATAATTTGCACAATTACACGATAAGTGGAGATCAGTCTATATGCTCGAAGGTGGTAAAATGGGGACATGTTTATATTTAGACAGATAAAAATCATTTCCATAATAATAAAAGCTCCCTGATAAACCAGTGTATAATCTAACTTCCTGCATTGAAATCTTCAAATATTAGTAGGATAAAATAATCTTTTAAAGGGTCTAAAAATTGTCTTATTCACAATATAACCTGCAGAATAACACTGCGATACTAAGCCGGTACTACATAACCTTGGTTAAAACAGTACCCCACCAAGTTACCATCCGCACTTATGCCAGTATCGTGTCGGTACCGCTAAACAAACGAACCAGTACCTAATAATTTGTTACCGGCTGTATGACGGAGTTTCTACTTGGGTGTTTTACTTATCATCAATTATGGACATTTACTACGGAGAGCATATTTTCCCGGTTTCGTCTGGTTATATTTACCTGTCGCCGTTCTCCGTTTCCCCACCTTGCGGACTGGGGCCTCTGCGAGGGCCTGCTGTGACGTCACGAGCATAACGCGACTGAGGGGAGTGGCAAAAGCGACGCACCCCTTCTGTTAGCAAATATAACGAGACAAGAGGGGAAGGCGTCGAACCGAGCGGGTAAATATTCCGGGACTCTACTGTACTATGTGCTGTACTGATACCCAGATATGGACACTTTCAACAACATAAAAATAATGGGCGAAATTATCCGAGAGAAAGAAACGCCATTTAATTTCGAGTGGTATATTTCGCTGACAGATACCAAAGACTGATACAATGTCAATACAGTAGAGTCTCGGTATATTTACCCACTCGGTTTCACCTTCTCCTTCCGTGTCGTTACATGTACCAAATGAAGGGGAGCGCCGCTTCTCCCACTCTCCTGAATCGCGTTACGTTCGTGACGTCACTACATTTAGGTTTTCAGTCTTTGCATCAGTTTAGAACATTTCGGACTTGCTCTTTGGTTTTATATTGTCTTTATATTAGCAGGCGCATTTAACACTACTTACATAATATTTTATGTTATAAGTAACTTTGAAGGACGTTTTTTTTATATACCCCATTACTTTTCTAGTTTAAGCAAGGAAGGGTTAAGAAAGCCTAAAAACTGAAACGCCCAATCAAATCCAAAGCAGCATGAGGTGTCATTTGTCCGAATGCAAGTAAACTTCATCATTTTTATTGTTTTTGAGTAGTGTTTTACAACTCTCCAAAATTTCGAAAAATAGGGGAGAACGGGGTAATTCCGACCTACCTAAGCAAAATTGATTTTTGAGGTAGAGAATGTGATTTAATGAATTTGTACGTTATGCTTTTTTAAAGTGTATTGCATGGGTAGACATTTATCGATATTATTAATACCTTGTTATAGGTCTATTATAGGATTATACCTCCACTAGTAAAAAATTGCAATTCTTCGGATTCTGTCAAAGTATGGGTAATTCCGACCCCAAAAGGTGTAATTCCGACCGCGTTTATTTTCAGCACAATTTCGTAGTGATTTATAGGTTTAATTTACATATATTAATAATAAGTAAAGAAGATAATATTTTGCTATCACAATAACTCGTTTATGTACAACACTACGTATACATAGATCACATACCTGCTCTACATTGTTGGTCAAAAATGAAAACGCAAATAGTCACTTCTAATATCGCACGAAAAAACAAGCGAAGCAAATTCAAATGTTGTGGTCGAAATGTAGAAAAAAAAATCAACACATTTGTGATACATTATATACAATGTATACATAATATTGCATAATACGGTTGTGATAAAAAGCAAACGAAAATACTCTAGAAAAAGGACGGTCGCAATTACCCCGTACATTAGGGGTCGGAATTACCCTGCACGTTCGTTATTTAAAAAAATACACGCACTTAAAAACACACTCTCATCTTTTAATTAAATATAACGTTAAGGCTTTCTAAATTACTTACGTTTGATTCGTTTGCACAATAATTTCAAACTATATTTACTTTTCTATAATACTACAATTTCTAAATTAGCGCAGTAAGAAACAATAACATCACTGCCACATGGTTAAATGCAAAGTAAATAAATAATTACCGCAATCAAAATAGTTGTACTCATCAGTGTTTTCACAAAATTTCAATAACATTACGGGATGTCATATTATAAGCGAGATATTGCGGGGGTCGGAATTATGCGACCTGTCGTAATTACCCCGTTCTCCCCTACATGTTTATTAAAATTTTGATAAAAATGATTGTTTTCGATGCCAATTATATACGAATAGCTTCCTTCTATATGAATAACAATTCCCTATTTTTGCTTACTTCAAGGATATTAACCAACATCATTTGTATGTTTATTCCATTTAGAGTGTTCATTGTTAGTAGAAGGCGCAGAGTAACGTAATATTACCATTACAGTTTGGGAGCTCGCGACACAAATTATTGTCTGATTTATATATAGTTTAAATTGCTGTCATGACTCGCCTGAATGCTAAAGCACTCATCAGCTAATACGTTGCTTTAGCGATTGGCAGCTATTCTCTGGTATAAAAAACTGACTGCATTGTCTGATTTACATACGGCTGGACTTCTAATACTTTGTAAAGCGTGTTCAAAGAAAACGAAAGGCATACGTCAGCTGCCCAAAGTGGAACTTTCGATATAAGGATTTTTCGCGTTAAATTTGATCTTCTATTACAGCATGTTATTTTATTTATCCGGACGCTTAGGCTCTCAAAATGCTTAAAATTTTAACAGGAATATGCCTACACAGAGAGAAAAAAATTGTTAATGAAACCACGAAAAAATAGTAAAATCGATTTTAACCTCTTAAGTAGTAGAATTAACTATATGTACGAACCATTTAATCATCGGAAAATAGTAAATAGAAGAATTTTATTGTACCGTTTACCATGCACTGTAAACAATTTTCATGTAAAATTACAATGCGTCGTGGGTTCGAAAAATTACCCACTTTCAGCGCAGGGAATTTACAATGTTGAACGATGTAACTTTACATAAAATCTTGTAATATTTCCTCCAATTGTAAAATTACAACGTCCAGGCGTGGGCTCGAAAAATTACCTACGTACAGCATAGTAAAAGTACACAAGTCTAACATTTTTCCTAAGCTCAACGTTGTAAATTTACAACGCCGTCTTGAACTTAACCTCAATTCGAAAAAAAATCCTACGCTCAACGCAGTATTATTACAGAAATTTTATGTCCGAATTTTACCAGTGCGTTGTAAATTTCATTTTGATTTTTTACAGTGTGGAAATAGTTAATGCAACAACTTTTCTTATTTGCGCATTTTACTATTACAAAAAGGTTCCGTTAACTATTTCTTTTCTCTCTGTGTATATACATAACTCCAAGACTCTCCGCGATAGTTAATACCACGGATTACCTATGTTACGAAAAGTGATCAGTGCATAAGAAAAGGCTCAGACATACTGAACTTCCTGCGCTAATAAATATATTTTTTAACGCTACTGTATTAATGTATCAAAATTAAAATAAACGTGTCATAAGAGGGAGACGAGTTTGTATTATATCCTGAACGGAAAACCGTAGCAGTGTATTAAAGTGCACGGAACATTTTAAACGAATGAATTTCGTGGAACATGCAATCCCGACGTGCACAAGATGAAAAATGAGACAATCGTTCTAGAAAAATAACAAAAAATTAATTGGATTACAGAGAAAAGAAGAGAAAAAATCTGGAAAGTTCTCGAGAATCAATGTGTTCGCATTTTTTGTTTAATGGCTTCATTCGTAATCCGTATATCAGTAAAAAAGCACCAAGAATCTATTGTAGATTGAAAGTTCTTCGATCAACGTTGAGTAACAGACATATATGATCGCAACACGCATCCGACGTGAGGCATTTTTTTTGTAATTAAAGTAACGATTACAGAAATGAGCAATACAAACAAGTGTTGAATTATCTTGGACCAAATAATTACAGAAATTTCTGGACGGTTATTATAAGTATGGCGCATTTAGTAATTGTGGAGTATTTCTTTGCGTGCTTTTAATTTAAATCACGTCGTTATTAGTGAAAGTTCGAGGAGACTTTTTAAAGGATAATTTTATAAAACAATATTCACAACCGTGTTTCGGTATAATAGACCTCATAAAGTAAATACAAAATTTTTAATATGTATAAACATTTAATGTGGAGCAATCTGTTTCGTAATTAAAAATTGTTTTATATTTTATCCTTGTTTTAGATATATAAGGGCAGAAATAAAAGAGTTTTCTTTTATAAAAGTCAGAAATGTCGGACAAAAACAATCACAGGTTATTAAATTATTAAAATTTGAATATTTAAAAACTGATTTCAGATTCGTACACAGCAACCCCAAAGACACTCGAATACATACACACTGCATTTGTATTATTTGTTCGTTGGATTTAGTATGAATGGATGTGATACTGTAAATAAAAATCCACTTTTATCGACATTTTTTTAACCACCATTTTGAATTTTCTTTTGGAACAAGTGTATCTGATAGCAAATATGTTCTCGACGTGATATTCGTGACTTTTAGAGATACTCCAACGATCTTATCCTTAGTAAAATTCAATTAATTGAAAGAAAATCAGATTTTTTTTTTAAACGCATATAATTTTTTTATTTTTTTCATTTTTCATGCACCATTGCATAGTTCAATCTTTGACTAATAAGAGATTACCATTTCTAATTTTTTTTTCATAGAGTCCAAATTTTAAAATATAATCGATGTTTGTGAAAAAAATTCCTTTGGACATTAAAGGGTGAACGTTTGTAAACCTAATGGAGTTCGGTTTTTGCAACCGAATCACTTTTGGTTTTATGAAATACACGCAGAGTATTGATTTGCCAAAATGGGCGATGAACTGCATGCATACGTTGAGGGTCAACCGGTACGATAAATGACGAAGGAAATCATTTCATTATTAAGTTTTTAATTAAGTGGCATTAATAAGTTTTACATAAGATGCAAGGTTTCATTGAGATAATTAACGCTGGAGTAAATACATACTATTCCAACTTAAGTACTCCAATTGCTACTCATTGGACACACGTTCAGAAGATGTCTTAAAGCTCTCTTTTATGGAACATGCTAAGAACGATAGAACAAGACACCATAAAGTCATTCAAGAAAAGTCCAGAATAATCCATAGAATTAAATGCCCTTACTACTTGAATAATTAATATCTGAGACTTTCCCATTCATGGGATATAATAATGCCGCATTTGGGATGTTATAAATACCCCAAAAAGACGTTTCCAAGATGTCTGATGTCAGGCAAATCAACGCCTGTAATGTGTCATGGAGATATCTGTCTAAAAATATTTTCCAGGCTTCCTTATAACGTAGTCTTCACGTCAAAAGGATGTCTTTCAGCCTGCATAAAGATGCTTTTAAGTACTCTTCGATACGCCTTTACGCTTTAAAGCTGGCTTCGATACAATCGAATGCACCAAATATAATAAATTTTTTAATAACAATTTTTATTCATGCAATCACCTCCAATGATCTCCATGAAACATCGACTAACCTGACATTGGATGTCTTTAAGCTGGCTTCAAGATTTTCTTTTGGCGGTGTGATTAACACATCTCCAACAACTTACTTGGACATCTCAAAGCGGACCTGTTGAAGACCCCGTGCTCATTGGGTAGTAACCAAATTCGTTGGGTACATGCTGATATACCGGTTTGGTTTTAGTAACCAATATCGATAACAAATAGGCAAAACAACGCTGGTTGGGTCAGAAAGTTTATTCTTTCCTAGTCCATAGACGTGTTTTGAAAAATAAATATTTCAAGATAGCACACCTTAATTTGTAGGAACCAAATTTCGAAAATACCTAATCGCATACGTTATGCAACCATCTTGAATGGTGAGTTTCGAGATGAGCAACGGCACATATGCACCGGTTGTAACAGCATGGTGCAGGGCGTTCCGTCAATGGGACTCGTCGGAAATTTGGATTTCTGCCTCTTTCCGCTCTGATTCGTCCAACGGAAGTGCACGATTTTGGCTCCAGTCCATCCCTCGCCATTCCCGTCGCCACTTTACGCCTCGTTTCTTTTTCTGCCTAATGCTCGTATTATCGCGGCTGGAATATTGCTCCCAAACTTCAATTCTAAAATTGTTCGTACGTAATTTAAAATGAGCAATACCACGCTCGGTAGCATGCCCGAATAACTTACTTGAAAGTTAATCGTTGACGACATCGCGACTCAGTACTTCCATCGAAAAGTTGGCAGCAACGAAGGAAAGAATTGCACGAAATGTAATTAATTTCCATCATTAGCATATGTGTTCAAATGAGCATATATTTCCTTCATTGTTAAACAAGACTGTTTTACGAAGTTTCCGCAAAAGTATATATTATCTGCAATGTTCATGCATCGTTTAATTTAATACATTTTGCTCTCTTCGTATTGGCATTCGCAAGTTGCATTTCAGCCGCAAATGTAATTTGGCGTACCTTACCTATCTTGGGTAAATCCGCAAGTTCTCATTATTCCATCTGGAATATATGTAGAGCGCTTGGAGACATCACAAAAATATGACTAATTTTTTTAAAACTATATTGTAAAATGTATTGCTCTTCAAATGATCATACGCTCTAATAAGGAAGCGTACGGAAAAGTCTATAAGTATTGATGGGAACATGTGGTATTTGTATTGGGCCAGTATCAATCTTTTGTAAACAGATTTATTGATGAAGTATACTTTTATTTTTTGAACTTCAGATTATGCTTAAATCAAACCATTGCAAACTTAGCTTTCGGTTAATTCCGACTGTTAATTTTGATGCGTACTATTATATTGTGTGTCTCGTTCGAAGATGATAATCATGTAGTCATGGCCTTGCCATGTCAAAACTCATAACATTTAGAGTGTAGTGGAATATAACATTTGAATATGTACTTGTGACCAACTTCTCTCGTATTATTCATATTGTTTTTATTCAAATTTTTTTTGAAGATCATATTGGGTAAAAGTCAATTCTGCACATTTATTATGAAATAATGTTTGATTCTATACATAAGTATATACGTCCGTGGGATATGAAGGTGGCGGGAAACTTATCATCTTCGAACGAGACACATCCTTCGGCGGGCTCATTTGATCTTGATCATTTGATCAATTATATCGGTACCATTTCTTCCCAATGGCGCGAAATCGAACAAAACATAAAATGCAATGTTTGCGAATATTCAATACGATTGACAGTACGTTACGATTTCCACATTTAATTTCGTACGTAGAAAATGATGAGATAAATCGCATTTTTGTGTACTAGTCTAATGGAAATATCATTTTTGTGGTTGATATCCGAAGAAATTATGGAATCCATTGCATATTGGTTAGGTTAAAGAAATACTCATGTCCTGGTACTATTTGAGAACTAGCAAAAATATAGACCACGTAACCCACATCAAAGCAACGTCAGCTACCCTCGGGTTCTACCGCTTAATTATGCACGTCGCTAAATTCAACACCTCGAGTTTTATTTCTGCCAACCCTTATGTCCTGGATTTACACTGAAGAGTATGGCAGGGTAAGCTCTCCCGAGGACGGAACTGGACGTGAAAAATGAAATTGTTTAAAATACAAAGATTTACGGGCACTTTATAGGCGCGCGTTTTATTTATGGGCGAACTCCAGAACGGGCGCAAGGAGGAAATTCGAGACGCGCGACTACTCGAGGAGACGTCCGCGCCGACGTTGTAAATAATTCGTGCGAGTTGCTGCCGTAAAAGTCGCGGAGTTTTTTCTTACCGCGGTAAATCACACCGTACCGAGGTCTGTTGTAAAATCTGGTTACATTCTCATTATTGCAACCCTCTACGATTCCTTCGCACCTCAAGGACGGATTTCGATCTTTCGCGCCATGTATAATTTATACACTAGACGTTTGCGTTTTTCGGGTTTACGTACCATTCAATTTCCTTTACGTTCATTGACCTCTAAAGTCATTCTCAAAGGGAACACTGAGATAGAACTTTAAAAAAAAAACAAATTTTTCGTTGAGCCTTACCCCTTAAAATTATATCTTTACGCTGAGACACGAGGATGACACTGAGGAATTACTCATGGTCGCTTTCTTGATGCTGATGAACTAAACCGCATAGCGGCGCATCGAGCAAATGTTGCCTCCCACCATATCGATGAATTTCGCATTTTTTCCCCGCGATTCTCTCCTCTTCTTTAAAACCGAGCAATTACATGACCGTTTTGGGAAATGGACGAAAGGGATAAGAGATATCGAGCTTTTGGAAAGTGGGAAGAGGGAGCAGATTTGTATGAATTGGGGGCACAAGGATCTCGAGACGACATTGTATGGATTAGTTAATACTTTCGAAAGTGGCTTCAATATGAATGACAGAAACATTATTTACAAGGCCCGCTGCTGGCATACCGTCAGTTTGAACGATATTATTGGTTTCATTTGTTAAAGTATGTAGTAAGAAAGTTTTTAGCAATATTTCCATATATTTAAAGGTGGAACCCTGGTAGAGATGGTCACGAGAATCTGCAAGTCCTGGATTTTGATGATCTGGCTCTAGAAATCTATAATATGGGTAGAAATCCTAGTAAAAATGACATGAATTCTGGCGTAAATCTACCGAGATGCGAGACATTGAGACAGCTAATATAGTTTAACATGAGTGCGACAAGATCCTACAACTTGTCGACCTCGGCTCGATTCGGGAATCTCGAATACCTCTCGTTCGAACGCCCAATATGGCGGCTTGCTGTCAGCTGATTCGCCTACATGCTGTCACGATTGTTTAAGAGGCTGTCGTAAAGATCAAAGCTTCATTTTGAAAGAAAAATTTGTTTACACTTACACCTGCACATTTTGTCGAATCGATTGATCCTTGCGTATTATACAAATTTATTATGATATTTTCAGTTTGTAATTATTGCTGTATGTCACATTAAATATATGTTAGTGGTCTAGCGGGTTTTCATCTAGAATTCGTGTATATTTCTACCGAGATTCTACCCAATAGATATACCCAGCCGCTAGGTTAATGGTTTGTTCAACCAGCCAACTCTCTACCATGGAAACTTTCAAATCTATATACGCACAAAATGTGTTAAAAAAATAAGGTGATTGTTTATTTCCCCAAAAAATATTGATATATTTATCAATACTAATGTTGTTCCCTTCAAAGTAGTCCCTTTAGATGTAGTAAATTTGATATAGCCTTGAAATTATCGACGATGTCTTTATTTTGTTGCAACCCTTCGTGACTCTTTACTCATGGAAGCAGGAAAAAATGGGAATAGTGGCATGACTTTGGTATTATTTCTGGCAACACTGAATGATAAGGTGCATTACTGTGATGCACAATTGTATGAATTTATTCATAATTGTAGACTTATTTGTTTATATTGCTTCTAGAAAAAAATGCAAATTAATATAACCTGCAGAATTCACAAGTGTATTTACCTGTACACGGACAAGCTCCTTGAGAGCGTATGGGACACCTCCATCGAGGTGGAAGGTAGAGGGTAAATAAATTAATAAAAAAACATAAATATTCCTTATTGACTATACAATCTTATAGTAAGAACTTCTGATGCACTAATTAATGCTAACTGAAGAAAAACTAGGAACGGTGCTTTCTTTTATCTTGACTGTGATGGATTTTGTTATTACCAATTATACCAATTTTGACTAAATCGAAATAGAAAAGTACACGGAGAGAGATCATTTACTAATAGTTAATGTAAGTTAATTTCAAGGCTCTTACATTAACTGTAAAGTTATAACAGTAACTGTAAAGTTAAAAACGACAGGTAACTTTGAGATGAAAATACCAGCACTTTCCTGCAATGTTATTGTTTATTAATTCGTATATTTCAACCTTCAATGAGCGTTCGTTAACTGATAATAAATCTTAGATTAAATTCGGTCGTTTGAACTACGCATGTCAACAATGCGTCGAAAAATTCGTAGAAAATCCACACATAGAACACTATTAAGTTAACTAGAAGTTTCATTGTCAATTTCTTTATTATTAGTTTTCAACCTGATGTGTTTTGCTGAAACCATTTCAAAACACTGTCAGAAAAAGGTGTTTCTTTTTTCTCAAAGCAGTCGTCGGTAACAAGGTTGCAAAGGTTTGTTGTTTCTTTATATGAGGAGGTTTTTGACAGTTTTCCTCTAACCTTGTAGTTGGAAAATGAGAACAAAGCAATTTACAATAAATTTCGATGTATGTACTTTATTCGTATTCATGCGTTTGTGCAGCTCATTTAATTTCCAAGGATTTCTTTTAGAAATGCTGATTATATTGTAAACACCATCTGTTGTTCGGGTTCCGATTTACTGACAAACGCTATTCCATATATATCACCATCGATTTCAGGAGTGGTGTGTTTTCTGTTAAAATTTTTCATTTTTTGAGAGATAGTTTTCCAGAAGTACTATACGGGTTTCATGTACGACTGAATATATATGTATAAGGTTAAATAGCAATTTTAACAAACATTGTTTTTTAAGTTGCAACTATTTTATTCGATCCAAAAATTATAATTTCGACTCGATTCTGGAACTTTCAATTTGGAATACTTATCAATATCACCCTATTTTTAATATAACCGAATCTCCATAAAACATCTCACACAATAACATAATAATAATTAAAATACTCTCTAAAGATATTATTCAACATATTATAAAAAAATTATATATTTGGTATCTGGTAACGTTTTTGTATTACCAGAATTTGTCAGTTTTCGGGATATCCGAAGATATCCCTGATATGTTCCAAAGACATATTTCGGATTATCCGCTATAAGGGTTTCTTGAGATATTCCAGTGATATCTCCAGATATTCCCTGGATATCCCAGGGATAAATAAAATTCAATTTTCAGGATATATATCGTTACATTCTATGGATATCCTATGCATATCCAGGATATTACTGACTTCAACAGATCCTTACTACGATATCCACAATATAACTGTTCGTGTACGGGAAAAATGTATTTATTTCATGATGGCAGTGGTAGTCTGAGTAATAGGTATTAGTTATGAAATATGTATATATACAAATTGGTTTAGAAGAAAGGAATTATCTTTCGGAAGATAAATTATAGGTTTTATGCTACTAGGTAATCTCATTAATTGCATGCAAAATCAAAGACTGCCTCAAGCGGCAACTAGATTAGCTACTAAGCCACACTTAGAAAAAACTGCGACAGGATAATTGGTACTATTTTTCAGACAAATCTATAAGATTCATATATACAGAGAACATTTTCCTTTGAATATGGCAATCCATCGACAATATTTATAGATAGATACCTTTAAATTGTGGATTAAGAGTTTTCACAGTTTACGCATCTCTCATCCATCGTAAACAGCAAAAAGGGAGTTGTTATGAATGTAGTTACGACAGCCGTCGGGTGGTCATTCGAATTCGTAGTTAACCTAATTTCATCTGGTTTAATCTGTGCAGTTACTTATATGTTTTAGAGTTAGAATGTATCATAGTTAATTCGAATTATACTAAGGTAAATTTCAGATTTATATATTTATAAGTAAAATAACATTATTGTCAACTGTATAATTAAATATTCAATTAAAATTTAAGTTAAATATTTAGGATCTTTTATTCTCAAATCTGACATCCAGCATTTACTTCCTTTAATTATTTGCTTGCGTAAACATAGCATGAAAACACACACTGCGAGTTAAAGTTATTACTGAGATGAAAAATTTCATCGATCAGCAAAGAGCACATCAATTACTTTTCTGTCGTGTTTACATTTAGGAGGGCAGAAGCTGGAATGTACGTACTTTAGTCATGATTAACATATGATACGTATCGATTTTATCGGATTTTCAAATTATGGAAGCATGGCGTTTTGTATTCAATATTTACCGAATCGAAATTATGTTCATAATATTATTCTAAAAATAGTATTTATATTTTTAAGTATATTTCAAAATATGATTACGTGCGAATTTATTGCAGATGTATAACATTCTTATTTGATTTAATAACGATATTGCTTAATGAAGCAGTCATAAAAACTTATTTGTAAGCGCGCTGTTGCAACAAAACGCGACTTGAAACATACCTTGAAAGAGCAACTTGCGATATTCATAACAGGCATGAACTCTGTTACGGTCAATTACTATAGTCGTTGGAAATTGCAGAGGGGAAAGTTCATAAAAATCAAATCATCGACTGAAATGAATACGTTACTTCTTATGCGATTATATGCAATTTGTGCAAATATGACATCAATGGGTTTATTTCGTTCACGTACGCTATTTTTCCTATTAAATTTTATTACGTCAGATTTTTTGTCGCCAAGCATTTGCAAACTAATAAATAGATAACATATGATAGCATTAAAATTTAATGCTTTTTTAGAGAGAGAAGGGTCGAGAGTTGAGGGGGGGGGGGGTTAAGTAACTGATTTTTTAAAATAATCGATATAGCTAACGAAGATGGATTTAAAACTTTATTTATAACTTTATTCTCTTCTTTATGAGTAGTATCATGAGAGTTGCTACACTTTTTTTTATTTTTTCATATTCTACATGGTTTATTATAAGAAACTGCCGTTTTCTGTATTTTAATGAATTTAAATATTCAGTGAGAAGAGAAAAACAGATATTATTGAAAATTATTTAAATAAAAGTGGAAAATTATCATTCAGTAAATATGAGAGACAAAATTAATTGTTTTCAAAAAATAGTCACAGTATTTCGTATTCGTTTTGCTGTTATTACTCAGAGTGGATAAAATGAGATTTTTAATTGTCTCTTTCTTTTGATCAGCATCGTAGAGAGATACCTTCCTTAAAATCCTCTGAATAAAATTAGGGATCAAAATTAGTATTAAAATATTGATATTTTAGTCATCATTAGACAATGTTATTGTTCACAGTCATTATCATCATCATCATCATAAAAGAATATTATATTCATACGGTATTATCAATATTATTCGACAATTTTTTCAATACTTATACTTAAATTTAAATTAAAATTGTTTGATCTCAGAGAATTTTAATAGGTTGAAACCCCTACATATGATTTACAACATGATAAAAAATCATTACTATTCTTTCCCTAGAGAGCAAAATAGCTATTAGTCTATCTGAACGTGTAGGGCTTACGGACAAGGATGTCAGGACATGAGTGTTCCAGATTGAGGTTTGATTTTCAGAATTTAAATTCTTTTGAGGAATTTTTAGGAATCGTTAACATGCGAAATTTTTGATACTCTAATCGGCGAAGTTTGTGTCGTAGTGATTCCAACGGAGGTCAATTTTTTTTATTTTTGAACTTCTCCGACGCATAATAACATTCATCGATTTCTGACTTGCCTTCTGCCACTAATAAATGTTTTAATTAAAATTTGAAATATATATATATATTTCAAATATAATTTATATATTTTATATTTGGTTTCCGAATCGGGATGCTTAACAAAATATCCTACATTCACGAAATCGCCTTAAAAGCATATTTTGGGGGTGTTTTTTTTTATTTTTACCTATCTACGGATATTTTTGTATATAAGTCGGACTTTTATTATTGTAATCCGTATACCCAGACAATGTATCTTTGAGACCTATGTCATGAAAAAAATAAAAAAATTTTCTCGTAACGGGTACCGTATCTTTATATAAGATATATAATATAAGTACACCTACATCTACCATTAGGCTATTGTTTAGTTTCAACTTTGACTTTATGCAACTTATTATACAACTTTATTAAAAAACGAGTTACGTTTCTTACTCTTGAAGTGCTGGAAAAACCAAAAAAATATGTCCCATTAGTGTGCCACTGAAATAATTTTTGATGATTTTGACCAGTGAAAAGTTCTGTAGAGTTACTCATATATCATTTATACAATATATGTAGCGCATAATGTAGGTAATTTGTATACAATTTTATATAAATTATATACAAACTATATATGCGCGAATGTCCATACCCACATAGAAATAAAATCTCCAGAATATCCCCAGAATGTTACAAATGTTACAATTGAAATATTGCAATTGCAACATCTCCGGAATATTCTGAAAATATCTCAAACAAAATGTTGCAAATGACATATTCTGACAACATTTCATTTGAAACATTCAATATGTATAATTCTTAGAATATTCTAGAGATGTAGTATTAGAAATATCCCACAACATTTCAAACTTGATGTCGACCGAACGTTGCTTAGGGAATATTGCAAAACATTGCAGATGAGACATTCTGAGAATATTTCATTTGAGACGTTCTATATGTATTATTCTTAGAATATTTTAGAGATGTCTCATTTGAAATGTCTCACTATATCTCAAATTTAACATCTCTAGAATGTTTCGCGAGAATCGTTGCAGAACATTGCAGATGAGACATTTTGGAAATATTTCATTTGCGATATTCTACACATATGGTTCTTAGAATATTCTGGAGATAATGCAGAGCATTTCCATATATAATCTTGTTCACGCGATAATAATATATATGCGAGCGTAGCGTAGTGGTTAAGACGTCAGCGTAGTAAACAGAAGACCCGGGTTCGATTCTCGGTCGAAGTAAATTATTTTCAGGTTCATAGATTTATTTACGAGCGAAATTGTATAACTATATTCCGTAATAACATATCTAACGAAAGATACATAATAATAAAAATGAAATTAAATATCTATAATAATTCGTTCTATTTTTTAAGCTTTCTTTATGACCGAAATGTCTACAGAATTTCATAAGAATATCTGCAGAACATCTCCAGAATGTATATGTTGTATTGCAGATTAAACTCAGAACGTCTCTACAACGTCTCTAGAATATTGCAGATGTCACGAGAATATAAAAAAAGCGGCCATAGACGTTCTGGGAATGTCTCTAAAATATCCCTGATAACATCTCTAGAATATTAATGTCTCAAAAGTAATATTATGGAAATATCATCGGGATAGTTCTCTTCTATGTGGGTATACACTGTATGTACACAGAAGAATGTATATGCATGAATATAACTTTTCAACTTAAGTTTTATCATATTCTATTGACTTTGAAACAAAATAAAGAATAATAAAAGACAAATACAGTTTGAAAACACCGTTTTTTTTATTTATATCTTCAGCTCGTTTCGCATGTTTCGAGTATCATTGCATTCCTCGAAAGTATTGATTTCTGGAAAGTTCACCTACTGCGATCAACGACAATTAAAAATAAATAAATATTACTTGACAAGTTACCAGTATTATAATAAAGATGTACATCTTCTATTATGTATTCGGGAATCTTCTATAGCAGGATTCCTTTCTCCCTCGTGCAAATAAAAACAATAGATACTTTTTCTAATTCTTCGGGAGAAAAATTGTAATGTAACTTTGTAAATTTCATTTTCAGATTTAGGAAGTAAACTTTACTAAATTTTGGCATTTATTCAGCGCCAGCCGATAATGTCATTATTATAAGTTCAACAAACATTATTCGACAAAGTCCTTGAGTACACTCAAAAAAATAAGGGACGACCCATACACAGAAAAAAGTTGTCACATTCGTAATGTGAGATGCCCAAAAAGCTGAATAACAAATTTCAATTGGATTACTTTTTTCATTAATCGGTCATTTTGAATTTGCCATTTTAAATTTTGGAAATTGAAGGTCTAATTTGTAATTTACGAGAACAAAATCGCCCTTGAAAAAGTAATTTCAGCATGATTATGCCACCATATTCTTTCAGCAAATAATTTAAATAACTGATATTTGATATTATCAACAAGCTAATTTAACAATGGTGAAGAGTGTTTATTTCTTCCCATTTCTAAATATCTCCTGAAAATGAAAAAAACAAAAATGTGTAAAAATTGAAAACACGTTTTTAATTACTTAAAGATAAAAAAGTGTATTGAATGCAGGTGTTTGGATCAATACCATTCTTGTAAGGGTCAGTAGATCTCACACAAGAGTAGAATCTAGTTTTTTTTTCTTTTCGCATGCCGGAAGCAGCTATTCCTTTTCTCGTAAGTCAATCAGAACTGACACCAAAGATGTTGCTCTAATTAAAACATGCCATAAATGAATCGTTACCAGTTAATCCTGAATCATTTGCGGTTCAATCAGCTGACATCACTCGGCCGTTCGAAATCAATCTGACAATGTAACATCCTTTTTCTAACTGCTATGAAAAAATGACATAGTTTTCAATGATGTTTATCTAGTGATAAATTATATATGGATATATACAAATTTAATCCATTCTGAGTCGAAGAAGATTCCCGAATTTATCCTAAAGCCGAATAAGTGGTTTGAATTGAAGGTTTGAAGGCTCGCGAATGTGATTGAATTATTTATGGTGTTATATAAATTAAGGACGTTAGTAAAATATATCTCTTTCACTTTTCTTATTTTTCTTCCTATGACGGGAAGCTTTTTTCGAATCATGCTCTTGCATGTAATATATCAATGAACAGCAAAGGATGTACCAAATATATTTTTGTTTTGGACAAATACGCAATAGGTAAACCCACATTGACAATAAATTGCGTGCAAAAAATGACCAATTTGATGATATATTTTGGTACCCCGTAATTTCCATCAGAAAATCCAAGCAATCTCAAGGTTCAAAATCGTCTCACCACCGTTAATTTTCTCGTGCATCATCGAATCGCAGCCACGATATCGCTCGGGCTATTTAGTCGAGACGGTCGCTCTATACCAGGGTGAAAAAGGCATCGGTGTTATAGCACGCAAACGCGACAGAGAAAACGCTATCACGAAACGCTAATTAATTGCGGTGCAAGCCTACCACGGCGATTCGACTCAGCTGTTATGGGGTGCTATTTTGCATTTTGCGTGCAAGCACTGGTAAAACTACGTGCCTGTCAGTTCTAGGGAATTTCGTGATGATTGATCGGCTTTTGTACGATTTTTATTCTGAAGGGCTTCTGAGAATGTTCTCGTGACGTTCAATTGTGCGTATCCGCAGATTCGATCACGTTCAAAGACAGTGTCCAAGGACATTTCCTTTAGATTCGATCGGTGTCTGAGAAGAAGAAAGTGTTTCAAGGCTAAAATCGAACTTCCTTGACACTTGGAAGCAATAATCGTTGGTCCGTATTTACACTGTAGTCAGGAAATATGGGTAAGGACTTGTGCATAACTCGTCTTGGACAGCCTACCCCATGTAGGGTTTCCAGGTATTCAAAGGTATCGAATTTGTGATCCATGATTACGTAAAGTATTGAAATCATTGATTTACAGAAGAATAATCACTTATTATAATATAGTTTGAGAAATTTCCTTTAGAAGGACAAAATAATATGGGTTAGTAACTTTCGAAAAATAATTAATGACATTAATGTTATTACTACATAATGATTCTTGGTACGGAAATTTTTAAGTTAACAAAATTATTCCTTGAACATAATAAACTCGCAGCCAGACAAAATCATATTGCCTAAAATGTTACATCCGATTTGTATAGGTTTTTGCCCGTAGGACAAAATTACTTGGGTTTAAAATTTATACTGTCCGCATATGATGAAATGCAATCTCAAAAAATGTCTTTTGTGACCCATAAACCCAGAAACGTTTTATAAATTTTATATAACTGGAAAAAAGTTTTCATTTACATTTTCTGAAGCATGGGATTGAAACGACTCATTAAATAGTATTTTTCGGTCCTGCCGTAAAGTTCAATTTTACGGCCGAGGAGCGAACACTATTTTTTGATACACTGTTCAGAAAGTAGGCACTTTATCGACTGTTTTAGTCCCTAAAGTGCGGAGATCAGTACGTAAAATCACATTTTACGGACTAAAAGGAGTCCGTAAAGTGTCTACTTTACGTCCTTAAAGTGTCTACTTTACGTCCTTAAAGTGTCTACTTTACGGACACCTGTATCAAAAAGTTATTTTTTGTGTCCACCGCCAATTTTATATTTTGAATATTTGGATGTTATAAGATTGATGTATCAGCCCCATTGATACTCCATTGAGAAGTTTCATCATATTATGAAGAATTTATTTACATTTGTTGCCTCCGGTATATTGGTTCTTCCATTTTGAATTTTTAAAACCTGATTGTATAGTAGCTTATAACTGTATTCAAGAAAATGTACATAAAAGTATTGAACGACTCTGGAGCCCTAAGACCAAAGGTTGTACTTACTACGCAAAATAATTTATTTTTGGTTCTCAACGGGCAATATTTAAGCTGTCATTTCAACATATGTAGCACAATTGTTCTAATATTTCCAAAAGTATATTTGAATCGTTTGAGAAGAAATTTGATTTTTATATTGCAGAAATATCATTGCGTATAATTTTTTATGTTTCAGGCTAAAATATAACGTATTCAATATTGTCTTTCTCAGTGTAAACAAAATTTTGTTCACTCAATTACGAAGTGAATTGAAAATAATAGAAATTTGATGAATTTAATAAACGGAAAACGACAAATGAAGATCTGGAATCGTATTATAATCATTCTTTAACGGAAAGTACCTTGGGGGAGGCAGAGGCCAATGACCTGAAAAAACGTTGTGTGATTTATTTATGGACCCTCTAGCAACTTTAAAAAAACAGTGGCGTCACAATGGTCCCGCCAAAACGGTCGCGCCAAAATGTCCTAGCCGTTTAACACTTTTTGTCCTAAATGTCCGAAATTTGTACATTTAGCTGTAACTTTTGTTCCAAACGCCGTTAGAAAATATTGAAATAAGTCAAAATCGATCGATTTGGATCTCCTCTTTCAAATGCCGTGGTCAGAATTAGCCACCAATTTAAAAAAAAATTAGGATCATTTTTT
Organism: Trichopria drosophilae; assembly: GCA_030407085.1. Lineage (NCBI taxonomy): Eukaryota > Metazoa > Arthropoda > Insecta > Hymenoptera > Diapriidae > Trichopria > Trichopria drosophilae. The sequence goes on along the minus strand of CM059587.1, from coordinate 16,999,173 downwards.
TGCAAAAAATTCAGATTTTTTTTACGCTTTCTCTCAGGAATAGCGTTTTTTGACATGGAAAAAGGCAATGCTGACTATTTCAAAAGATACTAATCGCGTCTTTTTGCTCAGTCCTTTCTTCTCTCTTGGGATTTTTTTCAAAAAACAAAATGGCGGCTTCAAGATGACGTCTACAAGTTATAATTTTGCATTTTCTCGCATAATTATCGATTATTTGACCACGTAACGGTTGAAATCATGCAGATTTGGCGAAAAACTCGCTTGGTAATGACTTTGCGCGATTCTCGCCAATTCTACACGCGGATTCAATATTTATCGATATCGAATGTATGAGAGGGAAAATTCTTCGTCTTTTTAAGCTCTACAACTTTTTCTTATGTGCCATTTCGTTAGCTATTTGACAAAATAAGTTACATGCGAGAAACTGCAAAAATTTGCTTTTTTTTTGTTCTTGAGGCCATAACTTCAGAAATATTCATCGCACATCATATGCTCTCCGCGATGATTTATAGGGCTTAAAAAAAGCTGGAAACAAGCCCTCAGTCAGCCCAAAAAAAGTAATTTTTTTTACTAAACTTCAAACCCGTCACTCAAATTCTGAGCCTCAAATCCAATTTTGGTACACGACTTTTTGTTTGAAATATTATGGATAATCACCTTCTGAAACGTCGTAACCCACTTCTTGTCCACCCTGTATATTAAAATAAAAGTATATTATTAATGCACTTTCGACTATTTCTTATAGCGTATTATATATGTTACATTGTTGATTTCACATGAATATAAATTATATTTTCAGTCCATTTTTAATGTCTTCATATAAAGCAATAAAATATACATTATTTCTCTGAGATACATGTCAGTTCAGCAATACAGTGAATGACTGCACTGAGATTTTACAACTACCAAAAATAATTGATAAATGTACTAGAGAAAACGGATCTCCGGTTTTTAGAAGATACATTTAGTCCGGAAAATGACGTTTTAACGAGGTATAACATTTTTATTTGTATGTCAAAATTAAACCATTCGAAGCGCGAAAAGGTACAAAATAAGACTAAGGGTGTGCTAATACAGTACATCTTTTTCGGATTATAATTGAAAAAATTGAATAATTATCGTTTACCTATTACTAATGTTCATTAAAAAACAGAAGTTTCCTGCCATTCAGACAATTTAAATAAGTGCAGTTTTGATAACATTGCTGCATTTTTCAAAGCAGAACAAATTTAATATATACATTTTAATTTACTTACTAAAAAACTGAAGATTGGTACCGGTACATCCCGTTTAAAAAGACGATACACACTCTTAAAAAATATGCCTTCAATTAAGGCCAGCAGTTAGCTAATTCTAAGATGTTATTAGTGAAATTATGAAAATGATAAAAATACGGAATACATATAAAACACCATAAGTGTTACATAATAACATTAATTTTAATTTCAAGAAAGTTTTATAATATTATATTAAAAAATTAATTTTATTAAAAGTCCATATAATTAGTGAAGATGTTATTTCTTTACATCCCTTTGATTACCGGAGTGATTGTTAGGGAAATCGTACATTGCACGACCATTTGATTAACCAAATGTCTTATAAAAGTAAGAGAATAAAACCAAACAAGATTCTCAAAGTTACAAAATATATGGTTATTGTTATGAAATTTATGGTCACTGAATACGTATAATAGGTTGTATTTTCTATCTCTTTTGTTTGGTGTAAAGTATTTAAGAAATAAAATGGACAGGTCTCTTATATTCTTCTGCAGTTGAAACTGTATATCGTAAATTCGACTCAGGTGTACTTGAACCCCTTTCAGACTTTTCTGGTATCGAATATTCTAATGACCTTGATCAATGTATGGTATGTTACAGCAGAGATCAGATCAGAGGTCGGAGTTCATGTCCAGTGAATCGAGTGGTAGAACAACATACATTATTGTCTAAAGACTGTCAATAACAGGTTTCAACATCGAATATTTCCTTGAAAAAAAAAGTTTCAAAATATGATATAATTTTCTGTTTTATTTAACAGAATTTAACATCTGAAAATTATGATTTTAAACATAATAATTCTATTTAATATTTTATCATAAATATACATATACAAATTCTGCAATTTGTTTGAAATGTAAAGTTTGTGTGGCATAGAACTTATAAAGCCAAGCAACAAAAGGAGTCGTTTCATTAAAATAAATTTGGAAAGCTTTAATTAACCAACGAATTGCCCTGTAAGTCTACAAATAGACTTTTAAGGAGAGGTCAGTAACAAATTAATTGATCAATCTCACTTAAAAATACCTTTAAACGCCTCCTTTTATGCCTTATGGTACTAGTTTTTAAGTCCTAATTTTTACTAACAGCAGGTTAAAATGATCGTAACCTCAAAAATTTGCTATTTTTTATACAATGTAAAACCGCTGTTTATATTTTTCTGTAAAACAAATGACATATCATCTGAATTCTATGAAATACATTACTTCAAGGACGCATAAATTAATTTGTCACGGTAAATGCATACATCTTGTAGCAAAACAACATTTTTTTTCGCAATTTGGCAAATCGTATATTGAAATGCTATTCATCAACTTTTATGTGCTGTTTTAATCGTTCCGATAGTTTTATGTCAATGTATAAATATAATTTTCATGCATTTAGTAAATGTATAATTCTATAGAAATAACAAAACAACTGAGACCGATCTGCCAGCTCAGAATGGTTCTATAACATAGCCCATTTTCTGTAAGTTTTTGTGGCAGAACGAAATTCATGTTCGTATTTTGGCAAAATCCGAATTAAAGCTCATTCATCGACAATCTGAGTATCCTTTTCTGAAGGGTTTCGATGTGGTAAATCCAAATTTGGTCACATAATTCATCTATCATGGCAAGAAATTTAGATAGCCTAACCTAGAAGTGCAAAAAACCAAAATCATAATCGTGCTTTGACAAAAAGTACGATAACTCATAATAAAATCGAATCAGAATTACTACAAAAGCATTTTAAAGCGGAGGAATAGAACTTTAATCGGCATTTCTACCAAATTGCGATATTTAAAATTTCACGCTGCTATTGAATATTAGAGAAAGCACATTAAAAATCATGTAGATGCATTTGAGACGTACTGCATTCTTAAACTGTTTTTGAAATTTAACGAACACGTATAGTAAAATTCATTTGCCTCTACATGAAACATTATGCAAAATTTCTCTATCAATAAGACTTGTGTCCTTGCACATTAATACACGTTTAAGTTACAAAGGCATGAAGAATTTAATTTTTAACAATATACTATACTTCCGTGAAAAAATGCCACAAATACTTTCCGACTGATTATAAGATTCCTTAAATAAACTGGTATCATTGTCGCAAGTGCGTGGGTGATTTGACACGACGACACTCTGGGTTGAATTCATATTTAAAAAAAACAATCGTGACGGATAAGAAAAAAATTCGAAATATAACCTTGACGCCCGAATTAGTCATTCCTGCCAGGATGCTGAACAACGAAAATTACGACGGTCACTAAGTCGAATACTAAAAGCCACTTAGCAATCTCATAAATGTCACAACAGGGATCAATTAGGTGGCTCACACTCCTACAAGAATTCAGAACTCAGGTATTGTTTTTTATGCTAAGTGTTGTTCCGGCTAAAAATAACCCACGTTCCAAATTAATTATATATACCGGATACACAACCCCAAATCATGTTAGAGTTAAAGATTTTCTTTATTAGAAGCTCGTAAACGAGGAACAGTTTATGTATTTGATGGATTATTTTGTAACGATTACCTACACGGTACTACTGTTACCCTAACGTATGATCTTGTAATCATAATGCAATCTTACATATTAATGTAAGTTTATTATTAGTTTATTATTATTATTATGATTATTATATATTTTTATGTGAGGTAATAAATAACTGTGTTATTAATTGCATATTCAATGCTTTTGTACATTCTTAGTAAATATTAATTATGGAATGGAATAAGCGTGTACAATACAAATGAATTTATTTATAGACAAATCTTGAAAAGGAAGAAATTGAATTACACAAAAATTTAAATTGCATTTTTTATCTTGGCGACGTAAGGTTTTAGGAATTTGTAAAGGGGAAGATATTTCGACAACAATGTTTTCTGTTTTTGTATGTGATTTGAGAAGATAAGTTCCACTTAATTCTAAGTTATTGTAATGGCGATGGAACATTTGGTCGCATATTTAGAAAACCACTTCTGTACGGTCGTTTGAAAACTGGTATTGTCCTGTAACCACAAAAACATGTTGGACCCGATGCGACCCTGTCGATACACCCACTTTATTTTCATTGTGAATTATACATCGCCTCGAAAGATTTTACGATATATGAAATTTCGAAATTTTCATTTTAGGTTCCCGATTTTACATACTGGTCGTGCTTAAAAATGATTTATAGATAGCGTTTCGTTTGGCACGTGTTTTTCTCTTGATTTTATCAGATTTTAAGTTCTGTGATCTTATAAATAGTCCACGTTAGATCAACTAAACTGGAGGAATATTTATTTTTTATTACAAACATGTGATAACTTCGGTGATCATTTAATGTTATTTACACTATCCATAGACATAGTTAGAAACATAATTAATCATTACTTTTAATATTTTTTCAAAATTCGTTTTTGAACGATTTTCAGGTTTGAAGGTATGCAAAAATTTTACATTTGAGTTGTATATCCCCTGCACATTAGGCTATTTTGTTTTATTCTTGATATTATTATACACCCACATTCATGATTATTTGAAGCCATATATGGTTTAAATGATCAATGTCTTGTCCGGACACATGTTGATCTACAAACGTAAAAAATCTTTCTCCACAGTTTTCAAGTTAAAATAGCATTATTCTTTTTAAAAAAATGGCATTATCATGTCATGTTTTTTTCACAAAAAGTTTAGGTTATCTAACAGAAATAGTGCGTTGTGCAACTAGGGAACAAAGTGTTTACAGGTGAGGGTGAGTTAGACGCTCGAGCGAAACGAATGTTATCCATACACTATTTTCTCATGCGATATTGTCAAGTACTATGCAATTATTTTATAAACATTGCAAATTTGAAGTTGCTTTTTCGAAATTTAAAATGACGGATCGAACATGACGCATCATTTTTTAAAATATTTGCCGTAATCGCTTAAAATGGTTATTATGTATTTTGTAGACTGCTGATTACGAATTTGAAATTACTTTTGAAAAATTTTAAATGGCAGATGATTTGGGTAAATTCGATATGGGGGATCCAATATTATTTTCCACTAAAATTAAGTTATACTTTGACTGCGGGATTTTAAAAATTTACCTTACTATTGTATATTGTTATATTACGTTTTGAAGATCTTCATGTAATGTTACATTGATCTTCCTCATTTCGCTCTTAACCCTTTTAGGAGCACATTATTCTAGTCTATCTTTTATTATTATTTTTTGTGTTCTTTTTTTTTGGAGAGGTTAGTTAATTTACGAGTCTGTATTCAGAACTTCAAGTAAATATATTGTTTGTTTTAATAATTATTGTTTGATTAAAAAATACATTTTATTGTATGTTTATTATTTACTATTGTATATTAAACAAATTTACCCGCAGTTGTTACTTTTCATTTATTTCTACGATTAAAGTTTGTTATGTAAGGCGTTAATAACGTTCAGATAAAAAAAATTTTGCATGATATTGACGTTGTAACTTTTACGCCCCGCGTTTAAACGATAAACGGATATTAAATAATCACCTTGAATACTAACCAAAAGTGTCCACGAAAGTTTGTGAGTGGGAACTTATTTAACAAAAAAATTTTTTTTTTTAATTTTAAAAAGTTTTGTGGATTACCCATATGTTATATGTGTTCAGCTACAATTTTTAGCGAATACTGCAAGTATTATTAAAAATAGTCTGCCATAAGCATTCCACCGTTTCTAATTTTTAAAAATCAACCTTAAATTCCCAAACAGCGACCCGAAAAAACCCCAATAAGAATTTCATGCCAATTTTAATGTTGTTTAATGCAGAAAACTCACTCATAGTTTGGACGCCATTCTTATAGAAGTATTAAAGTTTGCACTCCAAAAAACTATTAAAACTCAAAAAAACTTGTTAATATAACATAGTTTGGTCACTTAAATTAGTCTATAAATTTTAGAAAGGTATATCAACTAGGCGAAGGCCTAACATAACGTTTTTTACTCTCGGATATGCTTATTTTGTTCTCAAGGTAGAGAAAGTATTATTTTGTCCCCACGATATAGGGCGCAAAATAATATTTTGTATTCAGAACGTGAAAAGCGTAATTTTTTCTTAATCACCGATCTTAACCCTTTGCTCTTCTTACCGACTTTCTTACATTTCGCATCAAATTTTGAAATTTTGAATATTCGTTCAACACCAAAAATCACAAAAAACTGTATTTCGCATACTTTTATATTATGAAAGTTCTTCATGTTTGTATAATTTTGTTGTTCGCGTACGTCTACATTATGTTTTCAATATAATATTGATTTAAAATAATCGGAATTTTTCATTCGAAACATCGTCTTATGGAGTTTAAGTTTTGAAAAATGGAAAACCTGACATGGGATCTATAGAGCGTCCTCGAAAACATGTAAAAGGGTCTGGGTCAAAAAACTGTCAAATCAAAAAGCCGATTGGTCGAAAAATCGTCAGCCATAATGCCGATGTTCAGAAAGCCTACACATTGACAAGTGGACAATCATTTTTTTAATGTGTTGGTTTTTTTACTGTCGGTTTTTTGACCTATTGACTTTTTACCCGGTCGGCTTTTTGATTTGTCGATTCTTCGACCCATACCCGGTTTCAGGTGTTACAACTGTCGATATCCGAGTATCATAATATTGCCACTGTAGATCTTTCTTTCTTTCCCGGCCACGCGTTCGTTGCTAGTCCCCAAGACCGAGACCAAGACCGAGACCAATACCAAGACTAAGACCAAGACCAAGACTAAGACAACGTATGTAATACATTAATGTCTTGTACAAGAGTTTTACAAAGATGTTGGTTTTGTGAACAGGTCTTCGTTTTGTTTGAATTATAGTCTTTTTCTTGGTCTCGGTCTCGATGGATGATATTCATGTAGAAACTCGTCAAAGTAAAAAATGTTCATCATTGATCTTTGATGCCACGTTTTATTTTCCTTATTAAGGATAAAGTCTTAATGATCTATCATAGATAAGCATTATTTTCTACGATAAAATAGGTAGTAAAATATTTTTCGTCAGTAGCACGTATTAGGATCAAGTACAGCATGTGCGTTGCAAAATGTTGCCGTATACGTAATGTAAAAAACTCATTACAAACAGGATTTCCTCTAAAATATGCAGCAACATTTCATCTGTAACGATTACGAGTGGGAAGAAAAGAACTTGAACCACACACTGAGATAAAAAGTACAAACTGTCGTCGTGGCGAGATTTCGTGCGGGCGAGCAGCTCGGTCAAAAATTGCGCGACTAACGTAAAAATATTGTAAGAGCTCGTCCCGAGTCGCACGTTAATCCGGGTTGCAGCAGATTTCGCGTTCATTTCGGTGTAATTTAAATTCCGTGCCCGAATTTGTTGCGTAACGTAACTCGTGCACACGTAGCTCATCATTAGAGAACGACTAGCGCGTGGCAACTATACGGAGCATTAAAATACCTCTTAAAATCTCACGATGGGTAATTAAAGGAATCGTGATTTGGCAAGCGACGTGAGCATCGATCAGCTTTCTACGTTGGACCGGATACGTGACGAGTCGTCTCGAGCGTAAATTAACTAATCGCGCAATTTTGATACATATGGTGTAATTGCTCGCTGGTAAATACTTTGTTGTTGTGTTACAAAATTGCCTCTTTCACTTGCTGTGGGGAAATGCTAATCTGTGCAATTTTTGTATAGACGGTGTATTTCAAAAAGGTGTATTTTTTATTATACGTTTAGAATATTCTCCGTGAAAATCTCACGAATTCTCCATTCCAATCTTAACCCGTTTCGTCCCAAAACGACAAAATTTGTCGCCGGCTTTCGTCCTCCGAAAGTTTATGGATATCTTTGAGATATTGTTATGAAATAAAGGTTTCCTATAGTTATTGGGTATGCTCTTTTCGAATCTGAAGCTCGTTTTTTGATATCACTTCCCATTTTTTAAATATGGCTACTTAAACGAAAAAAGGTGGAAAAAGGCAAAAACTTTTTAAGTAAACTGCAATTTTTATGTGAAGGAGTTCCGAGATCGTATCAGGCCTCAAAATCCTATGGCATAATGAGGTTTAGTAAAAGTTGGTCAATATTACGATATAAATGATAAAATGGCTCCCTCAAAATGACGCTATTTATACGGATTTTTTTGGTTATTTGTGTTTCATTAAAATATTTTTTGTATCTTGACATGTATTTTTAGGAATACGTAGATTGTTTTTGAGGTGGCTCAATACAAACCTGTAATTAAATTTTGAAAATGGCCGATTTAAGATTTATGAAGAATAAGCTAGAAAAAAACATATTCATCAAAATACACAACAAGATACCAGAAATATTTTAATAAGACGCAGATAACGAAAAAAATCCCAATGTAATTTAAATCTTAATATTGACCACAGGATTCTAAAGCTTGACACGATCCCGGAACTAACTCCTTCGCAATAAAAATTGCAGTTTACTGAAAATTTTTTCGCTATTTTCCATGTTTTCTTTCATTTATGTGGTCATATTTAAAAATTGGAAAGAGATGTCGAAAAACTGACTCCAGATTCGAAAAGAGCATACCCAAAAACTACAGGAAATCTGAAGTTCATAACAATATCTCAAAGATATCCATAAACTTAAGGAGGATGAAAACCGGTGACAAATTTTGTCGTTTTGGGACGAAAGGGGTTAAGAGAACTATTAAATAATAACAAATTCATTATGATTTTGATTTGTCCATATTTTAGGCGCACTTTTGGATGGTGTACCTCTAATTTTTTTCAAAGTAACTTTTCCCGACCTATTTCGATGCACTGATTATAAATATCACAATGAAATTTACTGACGAGGTGATATTCAATGTAAAAACTAGAAAAATCGTATTATTTATGATTTTTATGGCTATATAGATCATAAAATTCTGTACAAAAAGTGTTTAACCATCTTCTCCGTAACTTTAACGGTAAAACTATAAAAGTAGGATAACCATGATGATTATTAGTTGGTTTAATTATTCTAATATCTACGTGATTAAAGGTTAGGCTAATAAAAATAAGAAAGGGTCATGAAGGCGGAGTATATTTGCAATATGTGAACCTAAAAGGGCCCCTAGGTCCCTTTTTTACTACCCTAACCTCTAAAGCACAGACGTTACAATAATTAACCCATTAATGCCCAAATGCACAGAAAATTTACACCAACTTCAACGCTTATTTCCAATATGAAATAAATTTCGAAAAAAATCAAACTTACCAGATTCTACCATTTTCGGGGTCGCTCTTTCGAATGGCGATGAGAAAATTTAAAAAAAGTCAACATTTGTCTATGATTTTGACATATATATTAAAAAAACATACTTTTTTCAGGGCGCATTTCTTACAAATATCAAGTTTTCGATACAATATCGTGCTTTGAATGAGCTAAAATATACTAGAAGAGTGCACTCGATAGTTATACTTAAAAGATACACTGGTATGCATTTGAAATTTTGCGATGTCAGATCCAAAATGGCCACCGCAGTAACGAATTTCTATTCAAAATTTAACAATTTTTTTTCTTGAAAACCATACACTTTAGAGAAAATGTTCCAAGGACAATTTTGTTTTAGAATGAGCCAAAAAATACCCTTGAATTTTTTGAGAATGTATTGTTACAATTTTCAATTTTTCAAAACTGCAGAAAATCCAAAATTTTCAAAAAGTTAGTTAAAAAATCCGAAAATTTTAGAGAAAATTTCTATAGATAAAAAATGTCTTAGAATTGGTTAGATAACACTGTCAAATTTTTTCAGATTTATTAAATAACTTTTTGAAAATTTTGGATTTTTTGCAATTTTGAAAAATAAAAAATTGTAGCAGTACATTCTGAAAAAATTCAAGGGTATTTTTTGGCTCATTCTAAAACAAAATTGTCCCTAGAACATTTTCTCTAAAGTGTATGGTTTTCAAGAAAAAAAATTGTTAAATTTTGAATAGAAATTCGTTACTGCGGTGGCCATTTTGGATCTGACATCGCAAAATTTCAAATGCATACCAGTGTATATTTTAAGTATAACTATCGAGTGCACTATTCTAGTATATTTTAGCTCATTCAAAGCACGATATTGTATCGAAAACTCGATATTTGTAAAAAATGCGCACTGAAAAAAGTATGTTTTTTTAATATATATGTCAAAATCATAGACAAATGTTGACTTTTTTTAAATTTTCTCATCGCCATTCGAAAGAGCGACCCCGAAAATGGTAGAATCTGGTAAGTTTGATTTTTTTCGAAACTTATTTCATATTGGAAATAAGCGTTGAAGTTGGTGTAAATTTTCTGTGCATTTGGGCATTAATGGGTTAAGCCAACGCAAAAAATAAGTGCCAATGTAATTTTAACGTTTAGTTTTGAACTTAAATATGACCTTGCAGACAATTTTCACTATGATATTCCCACTAATCACCAAAAAAGTTCTTTTATCCCAAAAATTGGAGGCTTGGGCTTTTCGAAAGAAGGAAAGAATGGTATATTCCATTTTTCTCTAGAAGCTAGTGTGATAAAAAGCATCCAAAATGTAGCATTTTTAACTCTTTTCTTCAGTAAACTGCCATCGTAGCCATCGTAGTTTTCTTTGAAAGATATTCAACGATGAAAAGAGATGCCACATTCTGAAAACGGCTTTCTGTAAAATTTAGTATAATATAGTATAACATGTTATATATAATATTAAAATATGTATAGTAATGTAGACATCTGCGCACCAGTTTAACTTATACATCAAACTGCTCATTATGATAACATTCAAGATGGATGAATCGATATCATGTATAACCAAAATTCTACGGGTGCAATTAGGGTATGATGGAGGTACACTTTTATTTAAGAAAATTGCCCAAACATTTCCAATGTAGGGATATCAGTGTTTTTTTCTTACGTTTTTTGTACTTTTTGCTACACTGTTGAGAGGAAACTCATTAAATTTAATGAACATGTGCTGGAAGCAGATTTCAATTTTGCCATTAAATAGCTTTTAATGACAGGTCTTAAATTTAATGTACACAACAAATTTCATATATTTATCTTAATTTTAATATGATTGTTCGTAGAATTTCATGTATACCTCCGAAAAGTTGACACCGCATGTAAAATGCACGGTAAAATACAATTTAATGAACATTAGCTCTGGTAGAAATTCGGTCTAAAAGAAGCCAGTTTTCGGCCCAATAAACTTGTATAGGGGGTGGTCCAAAAAAGTTTTATTTTTATTTTGGTCAACGATGGGTGACTTTCGATTCAATGTCAAAAAAAAAAGGAACCCGCATTTTTTTTAGTGATATTAACTCAAATTTATATTGAATTTTGTATGGGAAAAGGTATTTTTGTCCACTTTAGAAATAGAAATAGTCCAAAATTGGCTTCTTATTCTTACATAATTCGGTAGAAATAAGTGCTAATAATTTAACGTGTTTAACGTCGATTGGTTAAAGTCGACATTTACGGCAGAAAATGAGGGGTTACAGAATAAAAAAATGACGGGTCGAAGGGTAGTTACAGCAGTCTGAATAAAAATTGTTTTTTTCATCAAAATTCGGCCAAGTCTAAAGTCATCAGCCGATAAGGATAAGTCATCTTCGCGAAAAAATTTAAATTAAAAATTGGTAAATCGATTTTTCAAAAGTCGGGCTTCATAAAGACGATTCGAACAAAAATCTGTCCAAAATTACCCCGAACGAAAACAGAACTATTTTTGGGACCACACTGGCCAGTTTGTGTTACCTAACCGTTGTCTGGATACTTTTTATGCAGTTTCTGTCCAGTTTTTACCCCTTTTTTTTGTAAGTTTGGATTCGCTATTCGTTAAGCATGATTCTTATTAGAAAACAGATATTTGGCACGATTTTGATATTCAACACGAACGCTTTGTTTATCAGTTTTAATACATACAATCATCATTATCATCATCGTGGTCATAAACATCTCGATCATCCTTGCGGTAATTGATGTTATTGTTATTGTCGTTAACATTTTCATATATTATTTGTCCATAGTTTACATACTCAGCACGAACATATACAGATTTTCTTCATAATTTGCTGGAGAAGCATCATATAATTTAATTCGTTTCTATGGTGACTGGCGGCAGAAACAACAATAATTGTAAACGAACAGGAAGGATTTTTCATATCACCAAAGTCTCAAAATGAAGGTGGGTGATTTGTCTTATTTAACAACAAGATACAATTTTTCCTGGAAACTTTGTGCTCTCAAAGTGTCTCAGGGTTTTCAGGTTATGTAAAAGATGAAAAGTGTTTTGCCGGACTTCTTTTCACATTTGCATCATTTAGTTCTTCTCTTAATCTTCAATTTGATTATTTTATTATATATCTCAAAATCTTTATTTGATGGACAGGTGCTTAATAACACGACTTTGTTGAAATGATTTGTGTATGAAAGGACAAGGATCTAACTGCCATGCAATTCAAATTCCTGTGATCGGCTTATAGAATATAGGGACTTCTCAGTTTTGATGGAGCAGTGAGGGATCAAAACTGGCAGAGCGGCAGCTAAGGCATTCAAAAGTTATTGATTTTGCTTCCATTGTTTCATAGTAAGCTTACAAGTAATTATCAGGAACCGTTTTTCTTCAAATAATTAGCTTATCAAACATATGATAATGTCTACTCGTTGTTCAATTTCAATTAATGTAGAATGCTATTATTTCCTTTGTATTTATTTTGTTATGGATTTTTTAACGATTTAAACTTTGGATGGTTCTATATTAATTATTTCTACAAAATGAAATATATAATAGTACATATTTTTATTTTATATGCACATGTAGCTATTACGGTACAACATTACGATGATACAAAAAGCGTTAATATTACTTATCCCTTGTCCACACTAAGACCTAAATAAGTCAGTAAAATGCATCGTCACAATCTGTATTAACAGTATTATATAAAAAATTTTGTATTTTGTATGTAAAGAAATTGTTTAATTTTTTGTCCTATTTTAAGTATAATAATTGAATTGGCTTATACTAGTCTTTTAGAGGTTCCTGTTTACGAATCCGGCGTCAGTTTTTTAATATTAAAAATGGAGGATTCAGTATGGCGCACGCAATTATTAAAAAAAAAATACTCAATTTTCTTGAAACCATTAACTCGCGAGTTTTCCGGATCGTTGATTACAAATCTTGCATTAAGTACACAAAATTTAAAATGGTTGATAAAATGATGTTTAGGAAATTCAGAGTCACAAAGCCAAATGCTGAATTAAAATTAAAAATGTCTTTTTGTGTGGTGCAAACAAAGAGGAAAACATTTTACGTTCGAATGTTCTTCATTCAATTCTATTCCACGAATAGAATGTTAAGAATCTTTTTATTTTTTTAAATTACAATGCTATAATTGCTGATTGGAATTTAAATTATTGGGATTAATTTATTCAAATGATTTTTGAAAACGAGAAATAACTTTTTGGACCAAATTCATCATAGTAGTTTCGTAATCATAAATTTCAAAAATTTGTTTATTCGCCAAAAATCTGTAATGGTATTTTGATAGTTCTCTGTTTCCTAAAAATTACCTAAATATGTTGATACTAATATTAAAATAATACATTATTTTATAAACAGTTATTAATGGTAGTTGCAATATTTTATTTAAATAAACGCATGATTTCGGAATTATTAAACAACATTTTGTTTCTTTGCTAAAAACTAAAAGTGATTCGACGATTATCAAATTGGGTTTTATTTCTTCTCCGTTACTTCAAAATATTCTGCTTCTTTTATTCAAAAGATTTTATAAATATACATCGTCAGTGAGGATTTACCGCAGTTACGGGGTGGAGTTTTCTTTCAGAGCATGATGAACGCGAAACTGAAAATCATACATTAAATATTTTTTTTTCACTTAATTCACAGAGTAGTTTAACCACATTAATATTGCGAATACTATTAACATTTGTTATTTCTAATAAAATATTTATCCTTATTAAGGATATTTTATATGTTGACAACAACGAAATCTTTTTTGAACTGCAAGAGTACTTGTTCAAATTTTAGAAATTAACTTTCGGCATGTATATTTTATTGAATCATATTGCATTATTTATGTAGCATAAAATAATAGATCGACATCGGTAAATACATTTTAATTTTGTAATAAATTTAATATTCTTTCTACATTTCCCTTAAATTTTCATCGGTAACGCATTGCGAGTTATTTTCTGAAAGCAAGAATATCGTTATCTGACAAACGCATCTTCTAAACATAATGAGGTATGCTGGGTTATTTCAGAATTAAGGTAGATATAATTAAGAAACAGTCAGGATCATCTGTAGGAAAACAAGGATCAAAATAATAATATTAGTTTATCTACGAACGTTCTAGTTTAAATTCACGTAAATAAATCTGCTGCAAGGTCAATGAACTTCAAATTTTACGCTTCGGTCAATATGTGAGTGACTCTTTTAAAAACTAATAATAATTATGGAATATTAGATTATCATAAACTAACAAATATTATATTTTTTGATAATATTCTGACATAGCACTTGTCTGATGTCATTCACATAACGTACACTGAAAAAAATTTACTTCTTTTACGGAAATATTTACTTGAAATTGATTTACTAGAATCAAATATTTATGTTTGTGATTCAAACCAATTTTTGTTGGTTTAACATAAGATTTATTTCCTTCAAGTAAATAATTTTCTTGGCATATTATATCCTACATTAAGCAAAATAGTACTTTCTTGAAAGAAATAAATAATTTGCTTGAAGGTAATAAATTATATTTCTTGAAAGAGGTAAATCAATTTAAATTAATATTTTTCTCGCCAAAGAAATTATATGTGTAGATTTCGCAAATTATAAGACTTCATCAGTAAATATGTTCCTGACAATAATTTACTCATATCATTAGAAATTTAAGTGATTAAAGAAAATAGTTTGCTTAAATAGTTGCAACAAAATATTTATTTAAAAGAAGATCACGATTTATTTTGAACAATGAAATGTTTACTTAAAAGAAGTAAACTTTCTCTTAAAAATGAGTAAATATTTACAGTTCCTTGTTCCAAGACACGTTTTTCGTCATATTCATAACATTTTTTGTTCTTAGAGTATATATTTATTTGAAAGCAATAAACATTTACTTCGTAATATTGATTGATACCGTTCGGCAACTTCAAAGAAACGATTTACTTGAAGCAAGTAAAGTTTTATTAAAACCTTTACATTTTTTTTAAACATGTACAAGTACGATTATGGAACTTACAATGGCACAAGATGATCGATATAATTACGAATTCTGATTTTCAACATATATATCATATGAAAAATGAATAATTTTTTCTTAATATGAAATTAATAACTAAAAGGTATTTCACTGACATAATGTTCTAGAATTAGATCATCTAGAAATGAGAGATCATCGCGTGAAACTTTTATTACAAAATAGAAAATTACGTTAAGTCAAAATTAATTAGGTCGATCTCAAGAAGGAAACGTTATGTAAATCTTCGACCTCATTGATGGCATTGAATGATGAGAACACCGGTACCGAAATTCAGTTCAAGTTCATTGTGGACAATGAGAATCTATATTGATGACATTCCATACCTAAGATATTATATTGTATATACTTAAATTCACATCTCTCATTTTTCGGCGGCGAATTAATTACGACTGACATTCGTCTTAAAATAACTTATTGTTCGATTGACTATAACAATCGATCGACCGCATAATTTATCGGCGTTCATTCACATTTAATGGTAGTCTAACCCGGCGGGGAAATTGAAGTCAAAGAAAAGTCCATAAATTTAAGTCGCCGTACTGATTCAGTTTGAAGGAAGATCTTTGGTGAATGGAATTCTTTTAGCCGTGGCTTAGAGAACCCCCGGAATCATTCCTGGGATTATCCGAAATCGATTGCATAAGTAAACCACCGGAGTTTTCCGATATTAGTCGATCAAGACAAATTACTTTCTAAACGTCTGTATAAACACAACTCTGATGCTCTTCGGAACGAGGAATGTCGTGTATGTGAGGGTACTTAATACTACCACCTTATTTTTTGTTCTAAAGTAGAAAATAAGCGATTCGGATGCCGTTAATGCAATCTGTTACATTTTTTCTTATTCATTCTTTGCGTCAATTTTTACTTATAATTAAGTCTGAAATTAGTAGTATCCGTTAATTTCAATGAAAAAAAATGGTTACGCTTATTATAAGGATGCCTTAGCTCGAACAAGTTTGAATCATGTAAATTTGTAACAATCAGATTAGAACACACGAAAAAAATAAGTTTAAGATCATCAACTTACAAGGCTTAATTTCCGACTAAAATAGAAATACTTTTTATAAATTAAGTATGCATTTCTATTTCAATGGTATTATTTAGTATAGGATCACGCTAATAAGTAATATTCAGATCCCAAACAAGAGTGAAATAACAAGTACATTGTTAGTAATTTGTATCAGAATTTCCTGAAACTCAAAATAAAATCAAGTAGTTTACTGCTACCATTTCCAAACATGTTTTGTGGCCGGATAATAATTTAACCGTTGTAATCAACTGAACAGTAACAGCAAAATACTTACAGTTTAACTAAATTAGATAACAGTCCAGTAATATTCAATCATTACAACAGACAGTTTCTAGCAGATAACTATGACACGCTGATAACGAAATGTCACCACGGAAAAAATAGTCTATTTGTCACCACCATAGAAAAATGGGTAAGCTAACCATATAAATGTTTAAGATAACCATATAAATAGTTGGAACTGCTATATATGATACAACCATAGAATAATAAACTAGGCCAACCCTATAAATAGTTCTCTTGCGCTGTAGTTGCCACAACTATTTATTTGGTGGTACCAACTATGGCGTTTTATCGATGTGCACAAATTTATTTGCATACACGGAAGTAATATATAATATAACAATTTATTATACCTTTCGATTATTTGTTTTGATATTATGTCTTTCAGTCATCTTAGGAAGGAAAGTACAAAATTGTTGCCTTTTTGCTGTGCAAAATTCTTTTATACACTTATGAAGATTGATGAATGTATCTAAATTAAGAAGTATTGGTTAAAAATAAAATTTGTTTTGCTAAGAATCTGCAGTAGTAAATCAAAATCGGAGACAAGTACAATGAGAAAAAGGTTTGTTTGCTGTAAAGAAATATCATTCAATTAAAAAGTTGAAGTTACGTTTTTTTAACGTAAAGATGGCATTGTAATATTAAAGGCGATTGATTAGTTTAATATTAGTATTTTATTTTTTATCTCAGAATAGACCATTTTTTAATAGTTAAGAAATGAATAATTATTTTATACTTAAAAAATTATTCGATTCGCCATGTTTGAACATAACGATTTCTTAACTATAAGAAGCCTTCTTTATAGTAAACAATCCTTTCCCATAGAGTAGTATGATAAATTAGTACATTAGTAATGTTGAGTTTTGGCAGCTTGAATTCTTCAAATTCTGATTTTTTTCTACTATTAATTCTTATCCATTTTTTTTATCTCGACATACCAATTGTCTTACAAACTATAGTCTCATCATAAGTGTAGAGTATGGTTAATTTTTCGATACGGCACGAGGGATTAATAACAAAGAAGATGTGGTATACACATTGTCGGAGATGTTAGGAGATATTAGGAGATATTGGGAAATGTTCGGGAATGTGAAAGACGTGAGGAGTTACTAGGTAATTTTCAGTCATTTGGCACGATGCAGCTAGAAGGTAGATAATACAGAGCATGTAAAGTCACCAACTCTGATCATGTACGGTAAGAAAATATATTACGAATATAGGATGTCGAGTAATGTTACGAGATATTTGATAATATTAGAAGACGTCAGGTAATATCGGGAGATTTTGGAAAATGTACTTTGAATGATACCTGATTCGACATAATTTCCGGTCATGATTTATCCCTCGTTAAGGTAAACATGTTAAATATGCACATTACACTGAGAAAAATATTTGTTTACAATTAATGTAATACCTTCATAGTAAAGCTAATAGAATTTAGATGTTGACCTTAAGGGAAGGTGCTTCATCCTGAAGTTACCGTAATCTGAGATTCGATTAAATTTGTTATGTTAATAGCTAACATAAGAATTTTTAATATTAATGCTGGAACATTATGTGTCATATTTACGTGCTTCCAGTTTCACCGAAACATAGATAAACAAACATACACGCACGTAGTCATTCGATTTTCTGCGAATTTTTCGACGCATTGTTGATATGCGCAGTTTAATCGACAGAATTTAATGTATGATTTATTAACAGTTAACGAACGCTTATTGAATGTTAAAATATGCGTGTTAATATACAATAACATTGCAAGAAAGTGCTAGTATTGGCATCTCAAAGTTATCTGCCGTTTTTGACTTCACAGTTACTGTTATAACTTTACAGTTAATGTAAGATCCTTGAACTTTGCTTACATTAACTATTAGTAAATAATTTCTCTCAGTGTCTCGTTAGTTGCCATTTGTAATTATCGCTTTTTGATAGTTCACATAAAATAATTTGTTAGCTGATTCAGCTATCACAGCAACATATATTTTTCTGTCTCATATCGTAACATCTTGCACTATGATCACAGAAAATGAGGTTAGGAATATTGTAATATTGACATTCCAATGTGTGCATAGTTAAAGAACTGCCACAGTCACAAAATTTCTCCTGCACGAATTTATATTGTCAAAGAATGTCTTCTTCCGAAGCATAAATTGAGGTTAGGAATATTGACATGTCGCGAATCCATAATGTATTGCCACAGCTAAAAGTCTGTTTCTGAAGTGCTTGTGGGCGTTTGTCCAGGCCAACAGTTGTGGCACGGCCCAAAATTAGACTGCTTCATCATAACTGTTTTTTTTCCCTGTGTATCCATAGTTTTATGGTGATGATCTTCAATGAATAAATTACATTCATTTTTTAACAATGACATTTACCATTAACAAGTGATTTGACATTTCTTTAGACCTTCTACTTATACTTTGTTTTCGAAAAATAGTACATTATGTGCCAAAGGCGCAATTATCGAACTTCGTGTCACCCTAGCGAAGTGAGGGTAACAATCACATTCGTCGGAGATTGATATTTCGTCCGTGACCAATAATGCATTTGTTTGATCCGATTGTCGTAGGACTCGATAATTCGCGGCCGAAGGTTTCGCCCTATGTCGAGAAATCGAGTTTTGCGGCCGGAGGGTCAAAAATGATAATTTTTATTGTCATTTGGAACTTTAAATTTCCTGAAGATTGCGTATTATATGCCAAAGAGAAGTCTAAAGCAAAAAATACCTCAAAAATTATTAACGGGGCTACCGATCTCAGAAATGAAAAAAATCGACATATATCTTTTCTCCCATGTACTCTTCGTATATTTTTTGTAATACAGCAAAAGTGACACTTATGTGTTCATATATCAGGTGCATTCATTTTGTGACATTGTATGTTTTATTATTATTACCGGAGTTGACGGCAATGAAAAGGTAGCATGCCCACCACGAGCCAAATTTACAAGGCCATTACTCTGGGCTCATTCTGCTTCTCAGATAGCATAAATTGCCTATGGCGTAATCACCCATTTCACGGTTTGAAGCGCGGTCGCGGAGCAGACCGCAGCCCCGCAGGAGATGCGTGGGTGCCCCATGGGCTCATCCACGCGTCATCCGTGCGGAATAGCGAATCGCCTTACTCATTATGTTGTTAGCTGCAACCATTTATCGCTCGAAAGGGTCAACATGCAAACCATAACAACACCATAATCGTTAAGAACAGGACATAAAATCTTTTTTACGCCTTCACCAACGAGTTGCGGCTTCGACTGAATTTCTCACAATGATCATATTCCATTCCAAAAATTCAATACATTTTGCTATAATAATTATGCATTAAGGGGAGGTTTTCCAGTAGTAGCCCAAAAACAAGGTAATTTTTTGGATTTTTTTAATAGAAGAAAGCAATTCAATCATTCAATATATATATATATTCGTTTTCTACATAATTTACTCCGTAGAACCAAATAGCGCATTCATATTTCTTCCGCAAACACTTTTTATAACAAATTCTTATATGCTGCTACATCCTTACGCGTACCTGATATAGTTTGCCTTGCAATCCTCTGATCAGCACATGATCAGGCAATGAATGCGTTTGCCTGATAAGGTGCAGGTTGTAGTCCCCTGGTCCACTAGTATTAAGGCCCACCTTATCAGGCGCCCATGACTGCTGCTGATCAGGTTCTAATCATTCAATATTAAGACACACTATCAGATGCGTCTGATTGCTGCCTGTTCAGGGCCAGATCCGGGAGAGATAAGGCATTCCTTATCATATATATATAATTGTTACTTTTATATTATAGAATAAGTAACAATAACAGATACACGTTTCATAAATATTTACTCCGTAATATCAATTGTCGTAATCGGATTTTGTCTAAGCCCACGTTTGAGGAAATTGTTTATAACATATTTATATATATAATTTTTTTTTATAAACAAAAAAAAAACACGGGTATTTTATTTTTGGTAGACATCTTATTGACAATAGTTAGGTTGACGCTACCTGTGAACTAAATTGACTCATGTAGAGTGGTTTGATTATTAATTTTATTTAATTATTCTTTAAACGAACCTTGGAGGAACCTCATCAGGCCCTTATAAAGCCCTGATCAAGTCCTGATCAGCGCCGGATATCAAGATGTCTGATCCGACCCGGACCAACAAAATCGTTACGTCCTTGATCAGGCCCTAATAGTATAACCTGATATATATTCCGGCCGCCTGAACAGGACCTGATCAGGGCCGTATCAAAATTTCTACTCGGGATGTTTACCTGTGATGTCTGTTAGTACTACACTAGAAATTATATTTTTTTTTGCTAGACTCCGTAAAATTTGGTTTAAAAGTGTTTAAAATAGTTTTTTATGCATGCATCAGCACTTTGGGTATATGTATAAACAGTTCTTACAAGTAATGAAAAAGTAAACATTATAACTGTCTATATACATTATACACCTGACGACAATACAGATATGAAATATATTCATGAAAAACGTACCAATATCTTTTCGTTTTTATCTACAATCTAGCGCCTAACGGGAGAGGCTTCGTTCTTGTCTCGTCTTGTTGTAACTCTCGCGATATCTTTCAATGAACCTTACGCATTTGTGTACAAAAATGCGGTATGATATTGCGTATAACTATCACTTTATGTTCTAGCGCTATAATATACTATTAAGATTTATAACAACACGGCAAAAGGAAAAATCTGCAGGGCCTTGATGATGATCATATCTTGGACTACCAGAATGAAAATAATTTGTTTAAATAATTGGGAACCCAAAACATGGAGTTTTCGACTCCCATTTTCCTAAAAGTTAACCGCGCTACAAAGTTCCGGTTTGCGGAAATAACATGAATAGGACACGAACGAATTGGAATCGTATACGACATTTTTCCCTGGTCTATATGAGAAACTTGCGGTGAACCAGGAATTCAGTTAGTCAATTGATCGACATTACTCCATAACTATCAAGCATCGATCTCGCAGCCGGGAGATGCTCCAGGGAATCCGATTTCACGCCCCATGTCATTGGGTTACCTATAACGGCTGTGGAATCTGGACCATTTCATTATGTCGTTACAAGCTCTCGTATCTCAGGCACGCCCAGATCAGTAAGAGCCCTTCGAGTGACTTTTCACGAGGGGCGTTTCTATCGTAAAGGCGTGTGATAGGAATGTTGTACGGACACATGGGAACTTTCGGTTTCGAAAGAACTCTTCCACCTGTATGTGATTCATTCACTTAAAAAATGTCATTTAATAATTCAATCGACATTCTCCAAAATCGACACTCTTCAATTTCATTCTGATCAAAAGAAATCTCCTACAGTACCATATAAAACTCTCAGATGTACGTTTTTGCATGTCTATTATAGCAGAATTCATTAATTTTTTGCATTCCAGGCACTTTTTCTTTGGCACTTTTTCTTATATAAAACATTTTTAATCCATTGTAATTTTTTAACTGCTTCAGATTACGTGCGTTTTTTGCTTTACGTGAGAGGCAGGACAATCCAGTATTACGTGAAACTTTCGGTTTCAACAAAATTGTACAATTACATGGGCGTTGAGACGAATTAATGCTGTGTTATGTTAGCTACAATTTTTAGTTAGACAATAAAATCTGGCGATCGTGAAAAACAAAAATTTGTAAATTAAAATGTTTCACCTTGGTAACTGAATATCACTTAATCTTATGACATTTGACAGAAATTTTGAGTCTTGTTGTTAATCTTATCAGGTTAATTTTAATGTAGATTATCTGGATACTAAAATTTTGTTCGGCTTGATCAAAGCGTGACTTTATGGTCCACGAGTTAACAGCTGGACTTTCTCATATAAGATATTCGTGAAATTCTACTTGCCATCTACCTTTTATATCTCCGTCATATTTTATTCAAGTTCGACGTTTATGAATGGAAAAGGGCAAGGTAATGCAAAATAATAATATTAACGAATTGTATCTTCCATAAATCTGTTGAAATAATAATTCACTTTGTATGCTTCGTTGAGGCACACCATTACTTCAGTAAATTATTACATACTTTGTATTTGAAATTTTGTTCGTTAAACAAAATTCTCAGAAAATTCACTTACTCAGTAGATATCTTGAAAAACATTTCTCGCACTCTGAGCACAAAATGCTAGTTTGATCCTCATATGGCTAGAGCTAAATAGTACGCTCTCATATGAGAAAACAATAGGTGTTTACACACTCATGCGAATTGCTGTCTTCACTTCAATCGGGAAAAAAAAAACTCTTTCCCTCCCTAGTTGCACAATGTACTATTTTTAACTAACCAAGTATTGGTAGAGCACTTGACTAACCAAACAGTACCTGGATCAAGTCCTGGTGCAACCAAGTTGTTTTTTAAAATCGAAAAAATACTCAACAATGCCATCACTATGACAATTGGAAAAATGTTTTTCAATAAATATAAATTATTCGGAATTCTTTAAGAAGATGGAATTCTCTCTACAGAAACTTCTGCAGAAATTACTGAATGTTTATTATTGTGAAGGGTTGATGAATCACAAATCTGATATTTAATTGGTTTTTACAATACATTATGAATTTAATAAGTTTGATATGATTTTAACATAATTTCGCTGCCAAAAATTTCGTCGCGTTTTCAAATCCAGTATAAGACCGTAAATACATCCGGGATTCTGGGACAAGAAAATGCTCCAGGCAGTGTGTCAGAGACGTCGCGAATAGGAAAGTTGTCCACGTGCACGGAAGACGAACGAACAGGTCCTGAGTATTCGGCGAGAATTTTAAACGATTCCAATCTTCAGCAGTTTTTGTCAAAAGTGAAAGTAAAGCAACTGTGATGAAAAATAAGGCAATTATTCGTGACGCTAGAAGGGCGACGAAATTACAAAAATTGTTATATCATTTGAAGTTGCTGTGACTCATACAAGAATTCACACTTCTTTAATTGAATTTTCACTAATTCCATGTTATTTTATGATTTTGGGTAAAGTGAATATTTGATGGTTGCATGTTAGTTATTATATTCAATTTAATAATACAAAAAAAATGAATTAAGTCATAATGTACCTAATGCAATATTAACGCTTTCCATGTCATGGAATTGTTAAGTAATTAGTCACGAATAATAAGTGATGTATTTAAGTACTATTTATTTATACCAATAAATTAGGATTCGAAGTAAATATTTCTTGAATAAAAAATGTGTAATTATTTGAAATGCTAATTTTTATTTTGATTCTTTGATTCAATGTCGTACAGGGCATTTTTACTGAAACATTTTAAAGTAAATTCACGAACATTTATTAAACAAAAATTGAAATTTTAATAAAAATATGTTATATTTATTTCTAACAGAGTTATTTTTAATTGGGGAATAACTATTTAATTTAAATTTCTTCTTAACTAAAAATAAATTTTTAACCATTTTGAGACAATATTTAGTTTAATCCTTCGAGTACAGAGAGTTTTCGGGGTCGCGGATACCGAATCTGATCCCAGTTTTTCGAATTTTAAAATTGCGGATCCAATATGGCAGTCAACATTTTTAAAATTTGAGATAAGTTTGTGCATATGTATATTAAGGGATTTTCTTGGTCGCTGATTACGAATCGCTGATTACGAAAAATCTGACGATGGATTCGCAATCAAAGTCCCCGAAATGCTGAAATATTGTTTTTTACGAATTTTTACAATTTTTTCTATCTATTACGTGTTTATCCATATTGGATCCGCCATTTTGAATTTCGAAAAAATGATATCAGATTCGGAATCAGCGACCCCGAAAACATAAGTTACAGTAATTGAAACTACATGTTTATTGCCGAATTTGTTATGAATTGAGTTAATTATATAAAAGGTGACATTTTTAAGAGTAAATTTATTTATAAGGAAAACGAAAACATTCAAATTATTTAACTTTTTGCATTCGCGTTTAATTACCTTGAATATTATTTTGAATATAAATAAAAATTAGCACACTTAAAATTTTAGTTCAAAACCCAATTTTTAAGACAAGTCTCCTTAGTATATACACGTTTGAAATACTTGCAATACTAGCCTTCATATTCATTTTCCATTAATTATAAGAACATTTTTAATAGTATTTTTCGGTACTGAAAGCTGTAAAAATTCGATTTCGCGGACTGCATTTAGTCCGTATGGGTTATGTTTTTGACGGCGCAGATTCATGTTCCACGTGTCCCGTTGCAATTTCATTTTACGGACTAAAAGTAGTCCGTAAAAACGGATTTTACGGCTGTAGTACTGAAAAGAATATTATTCATCTAAGGCACAATGAAGCCGAAACATAATTTACTGCGATTTATTTACTTGAAACTAACAATTATTTTCTTGACTTTTCAGTAATAAAAATTGACGCTCTGGAATACTTCCAAATTTTCTTTTTGAATGAAGAAAAATCTCAAGTTTTATTGTGAAGAAGATACTCAAGAGGTAAAAGTAGGTACAAAAAATACACTTCTCAGCACGTTTGTTTAAAAATACATTAAAAATGTTGATTCATTTTTGTCGTAGCATTCCAACAGTTTGGTAAACTTGAAAACGGTTGGTACAAGTTATTTCATACTGCGGTCTACAGAATCAATTCAACGCAGACATAAGAGCAAAAAAATGTATTTAAAAATTTTTAAACAAAGATAAGATATTCTTATGTTAATAAAATATCCAAAATGAAATCTCACTTTTTTCTAAACGGGGCAGTATTTGTAGAATTCAAAGAACTTCCACGTATTGAACCCTTAATAATAGAGCAAATCAACTTAGTAAATATTAGTTAAAACAGTTTAAAATTGACTTCTTCTTTTAATACCCCAACAAACCGAAAGGAAGATTGGTACGGGACATTCATATTTTATTAATTTAATATCTGTTTCGATTTTAAAATACGACATAGATTGCCATTATTTTTAACGATCTTACAAAATAGATGAACTTGAAATTGGACGATGTAAAGTTCCAAATGAAAAATTTTTATAAATCATCTAGTGTTTTTATAGTATATTTCGAAACAAGATCTGATGGCTCAGTGTCTTTTGATACAGCATCATTGTTCTCGAATCACGAAACATATTTCGCCCTTGAATTGTTCAATTAATCATCAATGCATATAATTTTCTAATTCGTCCGCATCGTGTTACAAATTTATAATATTTGCAGTCACTTTTCAATACGTCAGACAAAAAAGATATTAATTATCGGCACTGCGGTGTAAGAAATGTGTCATCAATTTTTCTTAAAATATCCACAATCCGTGTGAAAACGGTTAAATTTATACCGCAAATTCTATTGTAAATGGATAGAAAAACTTTGAAAAAATATTTAGAAAACAGAAATAAAATCAATTCACTAGTCAACTTCCCCCATTATGTGCTTTAATTAGTGAATAGTTACTAAACATAAATATTAAATTGTTATCTTTTTAATTATTTTAAGTACGTTGTGAATTTGATGTTTCTTACAAATGACTAAAATTTGTTAAATTTTTGTACAATGAAAACGAACAATTCAGAATAAAGTAAATATGTGCTTTCAATGTTTTTAGTCCATTAAATCTTTGCTTCACTCTTGTTTAATTTAGTAAAAAATACTACTGTCTTCAGATTTAGTATAAATTTACTATTTATTTAGTGGAAAGTATTTGTTACTCTTGTGCAAGAATGGTTTATTCTAAGAAAATATTTATTTCATTGGTTGTATTTTGAAATATTATATATATTATACTTATAAATATTATACTTATTATACATATATATACATTGAAATATTTCTTAGCATTTTGCTGTAGTCAATTTTGTAAATTTGTACGAAATAGAATTTGCAATGATTCAGACACCTCGAAAGATTAAATGAGTAACGATTTTTGAACAAAATTATAAACGTCCCATACCCTATAATTTTCATTTTTCATATTGTATTTTCTATACCATATATGATGCCAGATATTAAGAGAATGCAGTAATTTACTAATTGACATATTTATAGATTAACTAATAATTACTTGAATTAAGTTCAACCCTTTAATACAGAGGCGCACGATTTTTACAATAATTTCTAGCGTTCAATATCCGAAATATACTTCTAGAAATGTAGGAATAATCCATGACGTCAATCTCAATTTCTCGGAGTGAGAATTCACTCTTTGGTTAGTGAAAACCGAGCAACTCTCGCGAAAGAGTGGATATTCAATTCTTTAAGAATAAAATTTCAATCTAACAAGAGTGAAAATTCACTTTTTCCCTCCGAGTCGTGGTGTTGACAACTCTGGAGGAAAGAGTGAATTCTCACTCCAAAAAATTTATAGAGCAACGACAGAATTTGTGCTGAACAATAACGCAAAAATGTACGACGATTTTTTAAGAAGTTTGACACTATATTTTAGCATTTAAAGTGCCAAAACTTGTCACTAGAAATGTCTTATTGGCGAAGCTTAGTTCTTTCTAAAGGTTCATGTCAACAATTTAAATAAGTGAACTCTTTAAATAAAAAAGTTATACGAGTTTTTTTTTAAACTTCATTCTGTTTTGTTAAAACGTGTATAACTTTTTTATTTCAGTATTTGAAAAATGTTGACATGGAATAAGTGACTAGCGTCAAATTTCCGCGTGGAGTTTAAATACTAAAATGTAGTGTCAAACTTCATGAAGACATTTCGTACATTTGGGAAAAAAAATTACAGATAAGAATCCAATAGGAATGCGAATATTTTCTCAAAAATGAGTTGTACTATTGAAAAACATTCCATAAAAGAAAACGTGACCTAATATTTTAAGGTCAAACAGTTTTCTCATTATTCGGTATAGAAAAATTAAATTCTGATGAAAAGTGTGAAAAGTTTCAATTATGGTTAAAAAAGATGTTCGTCAATTTTTTTTAAATGTATCAGTCATGGTATGAAAAGGTTCATACCCTTCTAAATGTGAATGAAAAGTTCTGTCCGGTATGAATATTTCAGTAAATTTTCTCGTATGACAATATTCTTTGAGCCATAGAGCAAAACCCCTAATCTTATTATTTAACATATTTAGTCATTTCATTAAAAAAACTCCCTTTTTCATTAGAGTGGCTCAATTTTCACTCTAAATTTCTACAGCAGCGCGGATCTTTGAATTACACGTGACCAGAATCATCAATATGTGAAATGTGCTCATGATTTCGTTAGTGGATGTTATTTGTAATATCTGTTAAAGCTGGCAGTCAAAGGTACAATTCCCAGTGAAAATGATGCCTAGGTTGAAAAATCGAATCACAATAACTCATTGTTGCAGAATTGTTTCGGTCGGAAGAATAATTTGTGGGGTTGCCTTGACACTTTCCATTAGACATCAGAGTGTAACGACCTTGAGTCGCGTAGTTAATTCATCATGGCAGACTAACTAGCCAGTATGATGTCCATAATATTCGGCAGGAAAGTTAACAGTAAATTACTCAGACTTCTTTCGTACGCCACGACAGTCGATACTAGATTTCTCTCATACGGAATCTGGAGAATGCGCACAGATTTTTTTAATGATTTCCAACACCGCATCGAAGAGGACCTCAAATTCCTCCCATGGTAATCGTCATAGGGAATATACGGAATTTACCGTAAGATCCTTTTTTTTTCATGTACCGGGTATTTTACATAACTTACAGTTTTCCGATTTATCCATCTTCAACCGATGCATTCTATTCCCTTCTCGGAATGGTACGGTTCGAATTCTCAAAAGCTTCGTCATACAATAACTGCATAAAAAATGGAGCGCCCCATGCTAAATCGGTCTCATCTTCGAGGTCACTGACATTTCGAATACGTGTAATGTTAGATTAACAATGAAATTGCGATTAAAATGATACCAGAAAAAAAAGAAAGTAAGACCAACTTTAGATGATGACATTTAGCATTTATCGACGGATTTGATCTGATATACTTTGTATTTTTGACGTAAGGCGCAGTTGCTTAAATCCATTCAATTTTTTGTTCGATATTGGATTTCATGGTTTATTAAAATATGATATTGAACTTGTAAAAAAGTAACCACAAATAACAGACGGAGGTTGATAACCTCCGATGTTTTTTGATTTAGAAAGATCCAGAAAGTTCATTTACCTTTTTGTGTATTTTTCAAAATTTGGCTTTTCTTCTTTATGTTCAAAGTGAAATTATTTGAGAAAAGTAACTGTTAATTGCGTTTAGGTAATGAGAAATTAGCATCTGAAATTAGGAGTTGTTTACTTTTTCGAAGTATTCTTAAAGTCAACACTTAATGCAACTTGACTTTCTATCTTTATTTCTCAAATTTATGTGTCCTGTCAACATTTATCTACTAAGTAAGATGTCGTTTTAAACGTTATACTTCTCCTTATCGTATTTCGGTGTTTTATAAGAATTTAGAAATGTGAAGTTATATAACTGGATGTAAAAAAGGATTTAATAGTGAGGAAATAAACTGCAACGATTTTATGCAAGATTTTCGAAATATCATAAATTAATTAAACACTTTCAAAAATAATTAAACTATATCAATAATTTCAAAATTAAAAATATTTTAACATTTACAGTTACTTCAAGTACGAATATAACTGTATTAATTTAGATATACGTTTGTAATAAATTATCATAATATCCAATTAAGAAGTATATACTTATTTGATAATTAATCACCCTGCTCTACTATTAGTGTTTGACTATTTGAATGAACGGTCCATTCAAGAATTTATAACTGCTTTTCATTAAACTAAATGGTATCGAATGTAATAAGCATAAATTGTCGTTTTTATGTATACCCGACTCTGTAATGTTTAATGTATTTGATGTGGAAATATATAATCATTTATGATTTAATATAGTAAGCAGAATTATTAATATTTTATTTATCAATAAATATTGAAGTACTCCTGTAGAATGTATGGGAAATTTATTATCTAAGTATAAAACGCATAATTTAGTCTACGTTATTACAAGTTGAGCACATATTTTCTAAACATTTTTCGGTTTTATTAATCTCTGTCTGTTTTATTAGTGTGTTTTGAATCTCAAACGTTTATTAAAGGATAAATATTTGAATTGATTAAGCATTGACGTCGACCAGTAAAACATGAAAACAAGTTGACAATATAGTTTAAGATTCTTCAGAATCTGATCATAATAATATTTTTAATTGTGTAATTGTGATTTACAAAAGCTACATGTATTTTCTAACTCGTGAAATTGATAATATTGGTAATTAAACCAATTTGAAATTAAATTACACTGGAGAAGAATTAACATGAAAAATAACTATCCTAACCTCAAAACATTGTAAAATCTAAGAAAAATTAAGACAAAATAGAACTAAAAGAACTTCATCAGTAAATGAGGATATAACTGCCAAAAATCTATCAATACACTGAAATAATCTAAAAATATAACCATTTTTTAACGATTCATGGATTGTAGTTGATTAAGAATTAAATTACTATATTTCCTAAATTATTTATAGCGATTATTGTAATATTTTATTATAACAAAATTGTATTGTACTAACTGTTTACCGTTTGCAACATTTTCATCAGACAATTGTAATTATGGAAAATATTTGTATCGTGTATTTAAGTAATTTTAACAAATTTAGTCGATTAAGCTGTCATTAGTATAATTGACATGCGTGAAAAATAGTGTGAAATGTTGTAAAAAGAAAGATGAAAAATAAAAATGTTACGTGAAGCATAATTCTCTTATTAAACAAACTAAACCGGGTTATTAAAAATTAAAAACTATTTGAAAATTAATATAATGATGTGATATTGAACTCGAGGACAATTTGAAAAATTCACACGGAAAAAGTAAATAGTTGGTTTTTCTATCTAAATAGTTGGATCTTCACAACTGCGTTTTTCAGTTGATTTTACTATTTAAATAGTAGGCTTGGATACCTAATTTATTGAGGTCACTATTTGCATAATAAAATTAACTACAAAACTATGGCAGTGTCTTATCCTACTATCTAGTTAGTAGTTCCAACTATTCCTTTTTTTCCATGTACTTCAAAGTTGAAAATTTTAGATAAAATTCAATGAAATTTAAAAGAAAAAATATTAATTTTATTAATTTTTGGAACTTTGCATCATTTTTCGATTAATGCGCTTTTTGAATATTTTTCACTCGGAATTTCGAACCCCGAATATTATTGCCAACTCTGTAACAATTATAGGATTAGACATTATTACAATCTGTTTCTAAAACACTCGAGTAATTCCATTTTTCTTCGATCAGTTTTAATTTTTACATTTTCACGCGGGATTTATAAGTTGTTTCGAATTTTCGTTTTAATGAGCCTCTACCGACCGGTCATTTATAATGTTTACAATTTGAAAGTTTAAATTAATTAAAGATACTTAGAATTCATCAGAGAATATACCAGAATTCTTCCAGAAATATTTTAAATTTTTCCAAAAATTGTGATACAACATTTTTCAAAAATGTCACCATAAAATCTGAAAAGTGTATGCATTGATGAATTCTAAGAACTTTTCGTTCCTCTCATTTTTTTGTTTCTTTTCGGACGCCAGTTTGAGAACCGCCATATTAAACTTTTTATTCCGGACCATACATAGCTTCAAGTTTAGCGCTCCAAAACACTTTTCCATATGGAACGGGATGTGTATATAATCGATATCATAGAAATTTTAGATCTTAAAATTTTATTAGTCGAAATAAAGGCATTTTTTTGCAATAAATTACTTACAACTTTTTAATCATTGGTTTTAGACAAATTCTGAGGTCATATAATAAAAGAGCACGAAATTTTACATCGAATATCATGCATCTAATTTTTTTTTGCACAGATAGCATACAAAAACAATTGGATGAAAATGAAAGGGTTATTTGTTTAAGAAATCGAGTTCTCTTTTTTGTTAAAGAATATTTTCTTATCATAGAATAAAAATAAATTTAAAAAAAAATAAAGCGAAACGAAGTGCATATTTGAAAGAACTCGTAGAATATTAGACTTCTTATAGTTTACTATTTTCCATAGGACTAGGTTCGAATAGAAATTAACCTTAGACACCGAATCAATGGTATATTTAAAAAGGTTAAAATGAATATAATCTTTCACTTCTGATAAAAGTAGTTTATTTGTTATTTGAAATTGTGAAAAGTGCTCGTGTGAAACTCTGGACTTTACATATTTTTATTAATTATCAACATTCCAATTGCATGTGAAATTATTCAATAGTTACATGATACAGTTTTCTTGTATTCATCACGTCATGATTAAATTTGTTACGAGAAAGAAAAAGACGGACGTAATTAAATGCAGAAAGGAATTTAAGTGGCATATAATTTGGAAACATAACATTTTATGACACTCTCTAATACGGACCAGAGTGACGTAATTGAATAAGCATTGTGTGAAACACCAACCATCCTGGGATAAACACCCATCGCGTCGATTAATAGAGTAAAAACCGAATTAATAAACATGAATTCTGTACTTGCAGATAACTTTGCCATTTTTACAGACATTTTAACAATATACTTAATATTGCATAAAATGAAAAAAAGGTTTTTACAGATCGGTTTTCAATTTGCATTGATATGATGTTACGTGGTAATCTTGCATAAGAAAATACAGGTCTGTCGGATATCCTGATAGTAAGAAAATGTTGAAGATGACATTTTTCAATAACATGAAGAATTTGAGTGTGCAATTCACTTTAAAAGAAGTGAAAAGCTGCTTACGAAATTGTTCGATATGGGAATATAAATAAAATTTCACTGTGAAAAACGCATAGTGTGTGACTGCTCTACTCTCTCACTCGTTTATTCCGAAATAAAAATGATATTTGACGAAAATACTTTCTAAATTCCAATGGGTGAAAATCGAACCATTGAAGTCAACCGTCACCGAATTAGAAGAAATATTTACTTATTCATTCAAAATATCAATATAGTTTTGCAGTAATTGTAGGGAACTATTCCAAGTACTTATAAACTAACTAATTATTATACCAGAATACTATTGATGAACGAAACTCAAAGTTTAGTAACTATACTCTTAATGTATTCATACGGCAATCTGAATAACTTTCTCTTAGTTTCGTCTCAAAATTTTGCTTTTTAATAATGCAACATGCGTGGATACTAATCAGTTAAAATAGAAGTATTCAGCTACGAATCAGATTTAACATCTCTAAAAATAACTTAAAATACTAAACGTCTGAAATTAAATCCAAAGTAGATTCTAATCAAAACTAACCGTCCTATAAATAAGTCGGAATTTTATCTGAATATATATCGCAACTTGCTTTACGTTTAACCAGTGCACGATAATCGAAGCCAGTGCATCGAAAACTGAAATGTTTGAGATGGATTGGTTATGACTTTCAGTATGACAATTTTTATCATAAAATCGGATTGAAATAGGTCAACAATTTGGTCTACTAAGCGAAATGTCAACTTATGTCCTGTCGACTTTTAACAATCCACATGGAGATAAAAGATTAACATTCTTTAAACCTGACACTC
Organism: Trichopria drosophilae; assembly: GCA_030407085.1. Taxonomy (NCBI): domain Eukaryota; kingdom Metazoa; phylum Arthropoda; class Insecta; order Hymenoptera; family Diapriidae; genus Trichopria; species Trichopria drosophilae. Next base: position 16,965,857 of record CM059587.1, on the reverse strand, counting down.
AGTAACAGAAAATTACAAAACTGAAAGGTCGGGTACTTTTGCAGAAATGCAAACATTGAATGAAATTACGAAATTTTATTCACTCGTTTCTGTGCTATTTTCTTTTTGGTATATATTTTAGTGTAATACAGATAATTTTGGTCATGATTTGTTATTTTTTGGTTTGACAAAATGGTACGTATAATTCGGTTATAATTGCACAAATTACACTGATTGTGAGAGAAATATAGTTAACAGTGTAAAGCACTAAAGTTAAGAGTAAATTTACATTGTCAATAGTTAACAAAATAGTTTTACAGGAAATATATCTTTCATATAATTTTCATCTGTATATTTTTCAGTGTATAATTATTTCAAATTTTATGAAATATTCCTACAATGATAACATTTTTCATTGAAACATTTACATATACTGTCAGGTTCCAACTGAATATACTCTTAAAATGCTTATATATCCTACATTTTCCTGAAAAATTCCCGTACTTTCGAGGAAATTTGGAACACGTATTTTAATTTTTTGATGACAATGTAGAAAACTTCTTCATTTTCCTAAATATATGCCGTTGAATCCAGACATTATGGAGATTTTTTCATAGAAAATTTTCTCAGTGTACTTGAGGCTCGATAAATAGAATTGGGACAATAAACGTATAAACACCATCTTTTTTAGTCACAATGGACATTCAATAAAAAATAATTACCATTTTTAATGTAAACTTCAAAAGTAGTAAGGCTGGTACTTCTTGGTGCCAAAAAAATATTGACTGTGCCAACCAATGGCGGTTTGTTACAACAACAAACTTGAAGTAGTAATTTATACCATGATAGGTATACGCTCTTACAAACAAAATGTGACTAACCAAAAAAGATAACAAACCTAATTACTACTATTATCGAGTTACTCTTTCCTAAAATGTTGCTGAACGCCTATAGCGCCGTTCTTGAACAATTCGGAAATCATAGTTTTGTCCTATATTTGGTCAAAATACATTCACTTATTAATTAACTCTCCCAGCCAAAAGAAAGTACTCAAAGATTAGAAATGCATATCGAATGCACTCAAATTAAAAGCAGTTGACAATACAGGAAAGTTCATATCGCTGGTGTGCAATCGCTAGAATAGCTTATACGATAGTATTGGCTTGTTTTTTTCTGTTTTGTTTGTGGTCGTAGTCGTATGGCTTACGGTTGAGGGATATATTAGTTTACCTCCACCCATATTGTATTTATATTTAATGCCTCTTGTAAAGCCAATAATAACAATCGCAAGAAATAGTAAGTGTAGTCTAACGATATTATATTAGAAAGAAAATAATAAAACAAATAAAAATATTTAATGTGCTTAAATTTTAATTATAATTTTTCAGGTTAACTGAAATTTATTTTATTTGTTTAATCACATTACAATACTATATTTCTCTATGTTATATTTCCCAATACCGTAAACAACTAGCTTAACTAATGACGTATGTGTGATTGTTAAGTACAATCATAAGGGTGCGGGTTGAAAAAAAGTAAAAAAGCCGACAGATCAAAATACCCACAGCCAGAAAAACGACAATCGAAAAGCCGACAGTCAAAAAACCGACAAATAAAAAAAATGACTATGCTTGTCGATGTGTCTATTTGGGTGTGGGCCAAAAAACCGACAAATCAGAAAGCCAATGAGTAAAAAAACCGACAGTCTGAAAGTTGACACTTCCAAAAAATTACTGTCCGCCGATATGTTTATTTTGTTTTGTGTCGGCTTTATGACTGTCGGATTTTCGACGGTCGGTTTTGTGACCTTTGATCTGGTCGCTTTTTGATTTGTCGGTTTTTCGACCCGCACTCCAATCTTGCTGTTCCATAAATATCTACTGATGCCAATGACTGTGAACAAAACAAGTAATCGCAATAAATTCACAACCCCAAAAACCTCCGAAGTAGAGAGCTTCAATTTTAGAGATGCAACTGTGAGTGATTAAAGGTAAACTTCAAATTTGTATAGTCTGTGCCTCAATATCCTCTCTGAGCACATGCTTTACTCAAATTAACTGTATGTAGTAGTAATGTAGCTATCATTAAAAAAGTTATTCAAAAATAAGAAATGACATACGAATATGATGAGGTTGAAATTTGTTTAATTTTTATAGCTTATTGTTTTCGATAAGATGTTTTCGATCTATTCTTTCCATTTGGTCATAAAATACGTACTGTTCTGGCTGCCTGAAAACTGAGCTGGGTCTCATCAGGGAGCAACCAGGCGCCATATACACTGTGCCTTATCACTTTTGGACCAGACCCTGACCAGGCAGTAATCAGCCGTGCCGGATAAAGTGTGTCTTAACATTTACCGATTAGAATCTGATCAGGTAGCAATCATGTGCGACTGATAAGGTGGACGTTACTACTGCCGAATTAGGCTTTCATCAGGGGACTACAGCCTGTACCTTATCAAGCAAACGTACTCTCTAAATTTCATGGAGTAAAATTTCATTCTTAATGAGTGGAAATTCACTCCAAGCTAAAGTGAAAATTGAGCCACTCTGTATGGAGTGAAATTTCGTTCTTACTTTAGAGTGGATTTTTTCACTCCAAAGATAGTTATTTCAAATTATGTATAGCAAAGAATTGAACCCACGCCGTACATTAAGCTGTACACACATATATGGGCATTGTTCTAGAACTTTTAAACTTTGAGGTTGAAGAAAATTGCATTTTTTTTTTAGGCACATTCATGAAATTAATTTTATTGGCTTTAGAATTGATCAAATGACAGGAAAAACCTTGCGTGACTCATTTATACACAATGTATTTTTTTTTTTAATGTAACATATGTTACGTTACTCGTAAAATTAGTTTTTAGTTTTGTAACGTTTAATATACATAAAAAATTCAGTTCTTTTGCTTATGGCCTAATTTTTAGAAGCTAGTATATAAAATTAAACGTCTAGTTAATAGTTCAAATTTAAAATAATGGATTAAAATATGGCGGACTATTTTTACAAAATTTCTTTGATTTTTATAAAATTTGATATGTTAGGGTTTTTGAGGCCACTGATTACAAATCCAAAGTCAGTTTTCATTAAAATTTGAAATCCAAATACATGATTTAACATTAAGGATACCAAAAAATTAAAACGATTTGTAAATAATAATCATTTTATTATTGTCAAAAATTGTGTTTTTTGTTATATTAAAAAAACACAAAATTTATAAATACTTTAATAACATAGGAGAAAAGATTACAATGATTCCAAAGTACTTAGAAGCTAAATTGTAGATGTGTCATTAAATAATTTGATTTTTCAAAGTGAGTTTCGCTTGGAAATTTAAAGTTTGACGTGGTCGCATTTTTTATGTATAGGTGGCACACATTCGGGCAACGGCTCAGATTACTTCTTATCATATAGGTAATGTACCCCTGTTGTGTGGTTTCTTAAAAACCAATGTGAAAAAAATTATCTAAGGTTGATTGCTAAATTGTCAACTATAAAAAAAAGTTATCTCGCAAGTTTGAAGGTATATAATTTTATTCCTCAGTGAGGCACATCATTAAGTTAAGGATTTTTCATTTGTTTACATCCCCAAATACTTCCACAAAAAACCACAGACCATAAAAAAAAGGTGCAAAAATTGTCAGTGTTAAAACTGAAAAAATGTAGTGAGTGTCGCGCACCAAAAACAGGCAAATTCACTACTTTTATTTACTCTCATTGTTTTCTACATATCTGTAATTAGTAATAAATACTTATTACATGTAAATCGAACAAAAATTTGTTGATCTGTAGTGTTACAAAGTTATATTTAAAATTTTTATGGTATCATAATGAGCGACAACATAAAGTTTAAAAGTTCTAGAACAATGCCCATATATTTGTCGTCTGACGAAAACAATGCGATGACTCGGATACCGCAAATATCTTAAAAATATACAAATTAAAAATATCTTCTGCAAACGAAGTATTCTACGAGAACTTATGGCTTCAAATCTATCACTGCGGGATCCAGACTCCACAGTCCGGACTGTTTGGACCCCGCAGTGATAGACCAGTCCGGACTGGTCCAGACTCCACAGTGCGGACTTGTCCAGACTCTATAAAAGCAGAGAGAATAGGGAACATGTAATCATACTTCTTAAATTTAAATTTCAGTGTACTTAAATAAAAATCTACTTTTGCAAGTAAAAAGCACTTATTAATGACAAATCTTACTCTCTTTGGCGTGAATTTTAACTCCACATAGAGCGAATTTTCACTCTACGCAATGAATGAATTTTCGCTCTAAAATTTGAAGTGAATTCCTTCACTCTTTCCTTTGGAGTGACTGTTCTCACTCTTTTAGAGAGGGCTTTCACTCTTTTTAGAGTGAGTACCCTGCTCACTCCAGGTTTGGAGTGAAAATTTCGTTCCAAGAAATTTAGAGAGTAGTTGTTGGACGTACGTTGCAGATTGGGAAATGAACGGGGGTGTACGTATGAACACTCAACGTCCATTATACATCCATGAAACTGCACTCGCTAAATGACCGATCCGAATATGTTCAGGTGAACTTAAAATGGACAGCAGCAAATGTACGTATAATGGCCGAAAGGTTTACGTTTACGCTTTCGGCCAAATTTGATTAAATTTAGATAAATTTTGTTTATTCGGGATGATACAATATTGGTACTTCTAATGTACTTTTTCTAACCAAAATCCCACAGAAATTAATTTCGAATTAACCGAAAAATGCCGGTAATAAGAAAAATCAAAACTATATATGGGGATTCGTCAATTTTCAATTAATTATCTTAGTATTGCCGAGTTTTGAAAAATTGTTTAAGTCGTTTTTAATTTGCGGTTTTCAATGCAAATTCCTACTGTATCAGTGCCATCGACACCACTTTGGACCTCCTTAAGATCGAGTTATCTCAAATGCTGATGCAATATTTCTTTTACAAGGGAATTTCCATTACGGCAAATGGATTTTTTTATTTTTCATAGTATGGGTGAGAGTTTACTTTTGTACCGGATGATACGTAATTGACGTGCAAATTTTCGATTCATCCGTGTTACCGGTAAAAGAGCGAGTTGCGTGCTTGACTCTCGATCGCATCTTACGCACTTTCTAATTGCACGGTAAATCTGCTTTCAGCTTATGTCCGGCGATTACTTATACCAGAAGTCTTTTGGGCGAGTTCCGGCGGCTATAGCCTGAGGCAGACCTAACTTTTCGTTTATCGACGAAGACGTCGAACGATACATTCCAGTCGCTGATAATGTGTGCCTCCATGCTTTTCCCTTCTCGAGAAAACGCTTTGACTCTACTCGCGTAAAAGCGGAAACGGCGAATCGAATAAGCTTGTCGTAAGGCTGGAAGCTCATTGAAACTTAACTGCGCCGTTGCTTTCACGCAAATGTAGTGAAAAGCAGGGAAAAAGGATGGAGATTTTAAGTCCCGAATAAAACAGAAACGGAATGGTCTAATAAAACAAGTAGGTCGATAAACAAGAAACTCACAGGCGAAAGAGGTATTTCCAACTCGTCTGGTTCCACCAGCAAATGAAGGGGAGTCTCAAATCGTTTCCTGCGTAGAATCTCGATAACGAAGAATCGTAAGTAGTGGAGTTTTAGTTGCCAAGATGAAATATATGTGAAAGGTTCAAAGGACAATTATCCTACATGGCCCAAAATTCTCAGATGCAATCTGGTCATTTTAAGATTGGGCTTGAAAATACGTGAGAAATAAAGGGTACGTTCTTACGCAAGAGCCGCGTGAAAAAGTGATTCGTATAAAACACGAAATTTCGCGAAATATTGAGTAGTGATTCTCTCATGAGATACATGTCCATCCACTATGACGAGAAACATTGCAGGAAATCGTGTTCTTTGTGTACTATTGAGTCTTCTCACGAAAAATTGATTTTATGTTAGGCTGGCGTAATCAAATAAGAAATATTTGCTTAAACGGATATTCGATAAAGAATAGTTATCGAACGAGGCAATGATAAATTTGACTTTCATACAAAACATATCTATTATCGTTGTCATTTTCTGTATCGGCAACATATAATCGAGTCGGTATAAGTGTTTGCACAGATCTACAGAATAAGCAGGTCTCAGATGTTGGGATGTTGTGTGTGGCTTCTGAAATATTTTTTTTTGCATAGATTGCGCATTCAATGTCAAAATAGCAATTTTTTTAAATAAAATTTTTTAATTTTCATTCTCAGTGACTGTCAGAACGTTCAAATGAACTAACTACAGTAGAGTCCCGGTATATTTGCGCGCTCGGTTCCTCGCTTCGCCTTCCTCTCCCGTTTTATATTTGTCAAAAGAAGGGGAATGCCCCTTCTCCCACTCACCTCAGTCGAGTTACGTTCGTGACGTCATACCAGGCCCATCCTGAGGGCCCAACGCGCAAGGTAGGGGGAACAGAGAGCGGCGACAGATAAATATAATGAGGTCCAAATATACCGGGACTGTATCTTTAAAAAATATATAACTTTTAAATTATTATGTTGATTCAGTTAATTTATTTAAAGACAGAAATAATGAGACAAAAAATTATGCAATACATGTGTTATGTAGTTTTTTAAATGGGTTTTCTGCTAAAAATAATTATTTCGATGAATTTTTAAAGAAATAATCCAAAAAATCCTTTTCTTTTATTTTCATTTTAAAGAGTATTTGTTCCTCTATGTAAGCCTTTTATCAAGCTATTTGCGTTTTCGCTTGTTACTAGTAATAATACTTCAAAACTTTCAGAGGCGTTAACTATTCTCTAAGTCTTCACACAAAAGAATAGACGCAGAAACCCACAAAAATTCGCATTTTTTGGACTTTAACTGAATAAATCTGCATCGTTAAAAATGTTCGATAGATGAATTTTAAGGTTTAAAAAAACTCAAAAATCACGAAAAACATTGAATTTTTTTTTAAATTTATGCTTAACCCCTTAACTGAAGATTACTAAGATTTATTCTTTTCAGACTTTTATCGGACTGCGGTAAAAACATATAACTTAGTCTTGACATAAATTAGTATCAAGAAATCAATAATTTAGGAAGTTTAAAATCGGGACCATTTCGAAAAGAAAAAGAAAAAGATACACGCTCTAAAAAATTGTTGATTGTGTCAAAATGTTAGTCACGAAACATCACATCATCTTGGGTCAATTTCTGCCTAAAAAACTATTGAAATCGATTCAAACTCTACAGAGAGGTCACCGATTACGAATCCGATATTCGATTTTGAAAATCCAAAAAGGCCGATTCAATATGACGTGTCATGTTTTCACAACTCGAATTATTTTGTTTGGAACTTGTTACTTAGGGGTTTTAGGGTCTCTGATAATATCTTTTAAGAATTCAAAATGGCGAATCCAATATGGCGGACAAAATTTTCAAAAATCGAACTCCTTGGAATATTACGAACTGCTGAATACAAATCTTAAGCATTTGGGATTTCAGGGGAATTTCTCGTAATAGAAAAGTCAAAAATAAAGGTTTCTAGGTATAGAATAGAAGAATTTTTAGGTGCATACAGAACTTCGGTATAGTTATTCGATAAACAATCACGGGAGTTTTTTTATTAGAGTGAGGAGTAGCATTTTTCTCAGGAGACAAAGTGAGCGCTGTTCCCCGCTCTACGGTAAACGTATAAATTACAAATTATCGTAATTTTGAACATGTAAAAACTGATATAAGAATCATAATCAGCGATCCCAAGATCCCTGTAATGATAAACTCCGAGTAAAATGATTTGAATTATGATAAAGGTCTGCGATATTGAATTCGCTATTTTAATTTTCCAAAATCTGATTTCAAATTCGTAATCAGCAGCCCGAAAACTCCCGAGCAAGAAGAAGAGTCAAGCAAAATGGTTTGAATATGACAAATTTATCTGCCATTTTGAATTTTTAAAATCTGTCTTCAGATTCGTAGCGACTGTGAAAACCCCTACCTGCAGGTTACAGTTAATTATAACAGTTTTTTCCCGCATTTTATGCACTTTCAGTGAAACCTTCGCAATAAAGGGGTCAAATTTATCCATATATTTTCAAGAATCAGTGAAAAGCAGGCATATTAAAGAATATTAAAATAAACTTCCCTATTTTCTTTTGGAAAGAGCCGGATGTTAAGTAATACAATCATCGGAGAAGTCAGCTTACTTTATAAGACTTCTTTATGAATAATTAATCTCTTTTGTCGTCGAGTGTGCAAATCAGTTTTGCAATTTCTTAGAGTCTTGCCCTGAAGAGTCGCATTTCTCGCAATTGATAATTGCTGAGACAATAACCAGCCACTGTCCACGCATAATGGGCAAGTTCAAACGACAAGGACACTTTCACGTCTGTCGACGAACTGGAAAGCCCCTGCTTGTGTGCACACGCATCACCGAGTAAAACGAATTTTTATAGCTGCTATTCTTTATATTTTGCAAAATGGGCACTCATAATTTGCATTCAAATTTAGAAAGTTAAACGTTAAAGAAAAGAGTACGTACACTCGGTAAAAATTACGTTGTGAGTGCTGTCGGGCACAGAAACAGAAAGTGATTTCTTGTATTAATAGAAAAAAAAATTGTTTGCTAGTTAAGATGTCATTGGCATTGCTCATTGAAAAAGTAATAAATTGTGTCTATAATGTCATGGTTTCCTTCGACAATAGATGAGGTATTTTTAAAGCATGTTATAGGCTGCATTTAATTTCTTAATTCTTTAAACTTTTCATTAAAAATAGGCAAATATATATTCCTCAAAAAGGACAAGTGAGAAACTAGGGGTGACAAACTTGTGTTCCTAACTTACAATGTAACGTAACCTTACTAATCGGTTTTGAAGAGATATCAAATCAAATCAAATCAAATTTATTCCTTTTTCCTACAATAAATACAATTGAGGACCTATAGGGTACATTAAAATGTCCGTACATAAGAGGTTACTTATAACCTAACAAAAAAAATAAAAAATGTATATAAAATATAAACTATAGTACTTGTATTTACATTATTCTATATAGAGTTTATCCTATCGTATAACACTGCGATTATTAAAAATATTCGGGCTGTTTAAAACACACATAAAAACAAATTATTCTTCATTTCACTTTTAGCATTTCTTGGGTATGTTCAGAAAAATTTGGTTTTCATCTAATCCACTATGAATCTGCTGATTATTGATTTCAGTTTTTTCTTGATTACTTGACTGTGTAACTGCATATCTTTTAGTGAGTTAGGTAGCATATTAAAATATTCGACGGCATAGTAATCTTGACATCTTTGACCTATTGATAAATTATACTTTGGCAATGGTAAACTCCTGTTTCTGGTATTTCGAGGGCGTTCCTTGTAGATCTTCGTAAGTTTTTTATAGTTGTAAAGTATAGATTTTAGTACGAAGGTTTGTTTGATATTTAGAATTTGTATTTCGTTTTGGTTAATGCCTATTATTTTCAATAGTTTTAATTGCAGTCTCAATATTGGTAGGTATGATGCTTGATATATTCCACCCCATCCAAGTATTCCATAAGTAGCAATACTGTTAAATAATCCAAAATATAGTTGTAGTAGTTGTCTTTTAGACATTATTTTTTTTAATCTGTAGAATACATATATAAGATATTTTGTTTTATTGACTATGTTCGTTACATGTATGTTCCATTTTATATTTTGGTCAAACACTATTCCTAGATATTTACAACGATTAACTCTTTCTATCCTTGCACCGTTAATAGATATATATATATATGTTATCTGGTATAGAATCCATATAATTTCCAAAAGCCATAAACGATGTTTTGTGGATATTCAATATAAGCTTATTGTTGAATAGCCATGTATAAATAACCTTTAGAATTTCATTTATTTCATTCGATGTTTCCGACCAACTTTCATAAGAAATAGGTATAGCAACATCATCAGCATATGCTACTAGAAATGGAAAGAGATCCAGTAGGTCGAATCCATATTATTGATTATTCTCGTGTTCATCCTTCATTTTTGACATTCACGTTGATATTATGGATAAAATTCATTAAAAGTTTTTCTACCAAATTTCAAACCTTGCATTTTTAGTTCGACACATTTTTTGGAGAACTCGTTTTTTTCGAAATAAATTTAAAAAACTTGGAAAAGTCGCCCTTTTTTATACCTTTCTCAAAATGACGACTTTTTATGACTAGCAATTGTTATCAAGTTATTCGTATACCAGGAGCCAAAAAACACAATAAAATGGCGTCTTATAACAATTAACTGGATGTTAAGATCCGAGTAAAAATGATTTGTATACAGTTATATAGCAATTATACACAATTCTACAGAAATTATGTAGAAAATTGACAAATTCTCTTATGATTTCTCATGTGATTCCTTACATGATTTCTCATATGGTTATTTTCAGGAGCGATAATATTCATCTTCTATTACAAAATCTACTAATAAGATTGATCTATATGATATGGATAGGGCATACGCAGGGATTCATCTGGACGAATTTGGATACAGCAATAAAAATAACACTCCCAATCTTGAGAGTAATCCGGCCATTATTATTCTCCTTTCTACTTAGACTCGAAATATTTCATTTTTTTTTATTCTATGTCTGTGAATATTATTATTAAAGTAGAGTCTCGGTATATTTAACCGCTCAAAAATAAGGGAAGCGCCGCTTCTCCCACTCTCCTCAATCGCGCTATGCTCGTGATGTCACAGCAGTCCCTGCCTGAGGCCGTACCCCGTAAAGTGGGGGAAAAAGAGAGCGGTGACAGACAAATATAACGGGATGGAAGCGGGCAAATATGCAGAGATGCAAATATAGCGAGTTGCAATTATACCGGAACTCTACTGTATTAGCATTAATGACTACCATTTTTAAATATTTCACGTACAAACGCAAATAGTTCGATACATCAGTCAAAACCTAAAAAAACCTACAAATTACTAATAACGGAATCTCTCTACGTTTTTTATCATCACTGACTTATTTTCAAATTAGTTAGATCTGTGATAGAAATAATAAATATCCTCGAGCTCTGTACAGAACCATGTTTATCTAATTTTGGACTTTTATACTACATTAAGGGAGTTCTAAAGTGCTTGCCCGATAAGGTAGGATTTTTCATTAAAAACCGTAAATAAAAAATGACTGAATGGATTTATTAAAAATCGAGCTTTGTAAGGGCAATTTGAATTACTATAGACTGTATCCTAGAAAATACCAAGGAAATTAATTGAGAATTGACGAGAATTTTCAGAAATAAATAAACATTACTTATGTCCGAAAATTCTCGGTCAGTTCTCAATTAATATCTTTGGCATTTTCTAGGAAAATACTTATAGTACTTCGAATTGCCCTTACAAAGCCCGAATTAAAAAATGTTATTCTGTCGTCTTATATTTACGACTTTTACTGAAATTTGCTACCTTACTGGCGGACCACTTTAGAACTACCTGAAAGCAAAAAAATAAAGACACAAATAACTTTTGTGTTGGTTCATATTTATGTGCATTAAGCAACAAGACAATCCAATAAATAGCTAATTTTCTATTTTGCATATATTTGTATTAATTATTTGAACACAAATTACCGCTGTCGTATATAAATTGCATATTAAGTCTGATTCGAATTTTGATATAAATTTTAACTCTTAAATTGATTTAATTTTTATATTGATAGTATGTTAAGCACATTTTTAGACATCCTATGTTTACACATTTCAACGCTCCCAAATAAATAAAAAAAAACTCCCTCAGCAAGATAATTGAACTCGGATCTCTCGCTTACTACGCAGGCGTGGCTTGTTACGAAGAATGGTCAGGCAGCAATCAGACCCGCCTATGTTTTATTTCCGATTTTTATCAGTGTACAGAATATTAAAATTTGCTTTTAAATTTTGGATGAAATGATGTATATTAAAAAAGATTGTGAAATATGCTCCTGAAATCTCTACTTTGCACCTGGCTTTATCTATTTTTCCAACAAAATGTCTCTCCGTGATTCTGGTACCGTAAGTGTATGTATAATAAAGTAAGAAAACACTCTCCGCTTTATTCGCTAATAAAAATAAACATAATCCGAAAGAAAAGTTAATACCATTTTGGAACGATTGCGAGGAGTGCAATATAAAAAGGAACATGTGGGTCAGCCACGTCCTTTGCACAAATGCGCACAATACTATAAACATGGCGTAATAATCCTGATAAATTTTGTATCGAATAGCGATCCTTTCGAAGGGAAAAACGGGTCAAAGGAATTCAGTCAATGCTCTTTTTACAGTTCGGAAAATCCGAAGCCAATGCGTCAGCCTCCCGCGAACGCCGGAAGAAAAGGATCATCCCAACGGGCGGATTTCTCTATGCCGGCGAAAAAATCCCGGAACTTGTAAATTTTCCTTCGTTTTTGCCGCCTTCCGAATCTAATGCCGAATAATCCCTCGAGAAGCACCCACGAAATCGAAATCCCCCGGTAGCGAAAAGAACGATTTCGCCGGGGTCCCGAGATGTCTGTTTCGCCGACGACGAGTCGGCCAAAAGTTTTCCGGTTTTGGACTGATTCAGGCCACACCTTGCGGTGCTTTACTTTACGGCGCTATCGGAAATGCATTTGGCGAATTTCGACAACGATATTTCCCTACCTTCAGGAAATCGAGGCTTTCCGACGTTCGTTTCGGTCCTTTGCGAAACAAGAACAGCGGCTCAAGGTGTAACTTGGATTTCATATATCCCAATGACTAATTTTTAAACACTGGTCTGATTTCAATCCAAAACAATGAACCATTAATCATATTTTTAACATCGATTAATCGATATATACAACATAACCATTTCAGACCAGACAATACGAATTATGTCTTAATTTAAATGTCGAGTATAGACACGCAGTCACGTCGTAACGTGTATGTCTTATTCAGTGCTTCAGATTTCGACACGATAACGCGCTAGAGGAAGATTAAAGTCTCCGACCGATCAATTTTTAAGTGGGTTTCTTAGAAGTATTATCGAAGTGGTTTGAATCTTGTGTGAGATGCAGGTTTCGATCTCTATCGTGACACGGTCCGCCTACGATTCTTCGACTTCTCGCACGTTGCATCATAATGCCGTTGTTCGGTCAGCTCTTTCGTAATAATTTCGTAAATGACGCCGACGCTGAGGTTTAACGAGGAAGGTCATCATTGTCAAGTTAAAAAATGTCTTTATTTGTTCACACTAAAGTAACTAGAGTAATAAAAATAACAGATAAATCAATGTTGTCGACAAGTAGAGCAAAATACCTGAAAAGACAACTCTGAAAACAATATGTTCCTAATAATCTGTTGTGCATGAGTTCTCCAAACATTTTTATATTTTATATCCAAAAAAATTAAAAATCAATAATGGAGGCCTAAGTAATACTATTGTTTAACCCATTAACCTAGTAACGCTCAAAGGTCGCTTTACAAGATTCCGAGGTCAACATTAAGTTTCAGTCATACACATGATTTTTTTAGGTAATTTTGTGAATTTCTTCATGAATATATTAAATAATTTTATCAAATTTAAATAATAATGTATTAAAGTCATCCTTTTGATTTTTTTAATCAGCAATATAACGCACATTAAAAATAAGTAGTTTTCGATTCGAGTGCGTAAACTACGACTTTACGCACCGCATTTTAACATGCGATTAAATAGAACCGGTGCGCAAAGTCGAATATTTACACTCGAGTATGGAACACTTTTTTTATAGTACGCATAAACTTCGTATGCCTTTTTCAGGTGCGCAAAGTCGAATTTTACGCATAGCATAAAAATATATTAATTTTCATAATTGCGTGCGTAAACCTCGCGTATAAAATATTTTTGATGCATATCTTTCGCGCCTAATGTGAACTTTTACGCACTCCCAACTTTACTTACGTAATGTGATCGGTCATGCGCGTAAAGTATACTTAGCGCACTCAAGCAGGCATCAAAACATTCCACACTCTATTTACGCACGCAATTACAAAAAATAGGATATCTATTATAGGTGTAAATTATAAACTTTTTTGATACAGTGTGCGTAAAGTGCGGCTTTACGCATTTTTGACATTTTTTAGGTGCACTTTAAGCACACTTGCATCAAAAAATATTGTTCGACGTATGTGCGAAAATGTTTTTTGTACTAATGTGAATGCGGACTTCGCTTTCAGCTCGGCACACAACCTCACATTCGTAAAAAAAATTTAACGCACTTGTATCGAAAACTACTATTATACACACGCAGAAACATTATGCATGAGTCGTCGCTCTCTTCGCCTCGTCAGTACTGTTTACGCCTGCGTCTAAAATTATACTTCACACCCTTGTTAGATAATCTACTATTTCGATACGAAAGTTCGACTTTACGCACTCTATTTTAACATGCGATTAGATAGTCCAATTCTTACGCTCGCGTATGGAACATTACTTTTTTAACTTGGTATGCCCAACATTTTTGCATCTTTTTCTTGTACGTAAAATGCAACTTTACGCATGAGCGCTGAAGGAAGAACCAGAGTATTTGGTGAAGCCGTAGACGAGAAGAGCGCACGGTTGTCAGAAAAAATGAAATTTTACCCACCGGAAAAGGTGCGTAATGTCTAATTTTACGCATACTATAAAAATAATATATTAACACGTTTATTAAATGGACATCGACTTTACCCATCTGCTTCATAAAAATGATCACGTTTATGCCATAGGTCTATCCCAAATAAAAGTTTATTAAATAATCAGGGTTTAATGGTGTACTTATAAAAACTAATAAGCATTGTGTATCAATCACTTTCTTGCAAGATTCTCTGCAACTTACGTTTGAACGATAAGAAATTTGCTGATCCACTGTGGGAAGTTTGGATAAGGATTTTTCAATTTTCAAAAATTAAAATTAAAAATGCACTTGACCAATTTTTTTATTCAGACATTTATCATATTGAAGAATGCTTCAATTATGTCTTTATTTTGTGAAATTTTCACAGGATTAATTGTATGTTTCAACTGTGAACATTTTTTTGTATCTTAATATTATAATATTCTGTAGTGGTTTTAAGGCCTCAAAGTTTATATTTCTTCACGAGTAAAAATTAGTGTTATTTCCGAAGTCTTTATTTTTGAGCAATAAAAAAATTAATAAAATATGTATTTCAACCCTACTGCATGAAGACTGTACCAATTATTAACGATTTTATGTAAACATATTCTAAGATCATACTATTTACTGTATTACACTTTAGACTATCTATTGTGATAATTGATATTAAATTGTGTGTTCTAGTTGGAAAGGTTGTCATTTTCCACTCTTTTATAGTATATATTTGAAAACATTTAATTTATTGATATTGCTATATCAACAGTTTGGTTGACTATATACACTCAGAAAAAAAAGTAGTTGAAATTACCATTTTTTACTATGAATCATAGTGTGAAATGAAGACTAGGCATGGTAATAATTAAAATAACTATACTTGAAATAGTAAAGTTTAACTATTGTTTCATGATTCAAAATGTTACTTACCACAATAGACAAATAGATTCAACTAGTTTAAAATAGTCATTTCAGAAAATTAGTACCTTGACTCAGAGAAATTGTATAAGAAATTGTCATAAAAAATATGGAAAGGAGTCAATATTTACTCTTTAAAAATATTTCTAAACTGTATATATCATAGCATATGAAAAGTCCACTTTCCTCCCTTCGTTCTTTGTTTAAGATAAACAAGGAAACAAAGAGAAAAACAGAAAATCAATATTGCCCTAAGTTGTGAATGTCACACTCTAGCCAGTTAAAAAATGTATTATGCAATGCCATTATTATACACACAAATTTCAATTGTCGTGTAACTAGTCTATACATACATGTGCGTATTCGGCATGTATTATATACTATCATATCTTCACGCCCGACGGTCCTTTTTATGACCAAATGAAAATCCATTTCAATAACGGGAGCCAAGGCCCGAAGATGAAAAGCTGCGAACGCCGTGTCGCCACCTGGCGGCATCAAAACACACGGAGTGCGGCAGTCTTTACTATGGATTTATAATAAATACAAACTTTAAATATGAATAATAGTAAATATAAAGATTTACTACGAGACATGGTATGAAATGAGGACTACACTAGATTACAGCTATTTTAACCATATTTGTCATGTTTATTTAAATCGTTCTACATAGTTAATTTTGTTAACTATGATGAGATAGTTGGTGTAACAAAATTATAGTAAAATCGACTATGGAAGTGATAAATTTAACTGTTTTTCATAGTAGTTTTAACTACATTTTTCTAACTACGTGATAGTCAAATTAACTACGGATTTTTTTCTCAGTGTACTGTACAAAAAAAGATGGTAACTGAAATTTAAAAATTCACCAGAATAATCTGGGTTGTAACGAGTTAAGTAGTAACCTGACAGAAAATGATTATCGCTTTTAATTTCATACGTAAATTGTAATCTCGGATGGTAATTATTGTCCAACATCCACCAGTGCACATGAAAAGGTCGGGAAGATACAAAAACAAATTGACTGAATTTATGCTTTCAGACTATATAATCTAATTGATTTTTAATTTCGATGGTTATTAACTTCAGTTTTATATGTCATATATCATATTTATACTAAAAAACGAAAACAGTTATTCGTTATACTTGCGATTACTGGAATACATTAATGATGACTTTTTGAAATAAAAGAGAAAATTATTGATTAAAAATATTGCTCGATAAAAGGGTAATTTAAAAATAATAAGAGAAGGTGATTTTATCTGAAAATTTATAAAGTGATCAGCAGCTTTAATTAAGACAAAATATTTGTTGTTGCTAATTAGATGTTTAAACGCCTAAAAGAAAAATTGGCACTATCTTAGAAATATTTTTGAAATGTTGTTCTTCATTTAATTTAGGGATGCTGTATTAGTGTAAAATAATATTGATTTTTAAAATTGACGTGTGAATATCATGTTTAATAGATTCATAATGCAGGTTCGATCGTAAACTTTCTTTTCGACGAGATGCGATACCGGTAACACGCATTTCCGATTCCCAGATGTTCCAGCAGCGAATTTCGTCAATTTAAAGTGAAATCAGCAAAAAAATGTTATTCTCCAGTCGGAGAGAAATTTACTTCCTTTCAGCTGAATTAATGCCATCGTAATTGCAACTTTAATTTTAAAAGCATATTTACCCCAAGTACCTTAATTGTTCGTAAGTTAAAAAAATAATAAATAGGCGCTTACCGCACACGTTCTTAATTTCGTAAGATGATTTTGGTCCTGTGAAAAGATGTTCATTAGCATAACAACGTTTTCTGATCGCCAATGTTCAAGAACACTTTCGAAATGACGGTATTATTATTTTTATTCTCCATATTTTTGGTAATTATAAAATATTGTTGTACATTATTGTGTTGACAAATGCATACTATAAAAGTTCTTTAATATGAATTAAAAAATCTAATCAATTGTTTTACGAACCTACCCTATTATTAAGACAAATTCAACATTTATACTATACAGTAGCTTTACAAATAGGAAAATAGGAATGATTTACTGTTTATTAATTCAATGGAAATTTATTATTTTGTATCAAAATCAAAGTTAAAAATATTCAAAACGTACATGTTCTATTTTCAGTTGGTTCTTGAAGATTGCTGGGTAGAAATTCAGTTCCAACCTTAAAAAATTCCAAGTTATAGTGTCATATTTGCAAATATAAATATCAATAACGTATTGATGCTTATGATTTCTTAAGTATTTGATTCTACTAAGGCTCACAAAGATGGACGCAATATTTGAATTTACAAAACAAAACTTGCATTTTTATATCAGAATGACTTCATAACAAAAATTTCGTCGAAAAATTTCTAGACTTTTTATTTTTTTAAAAACTGCTAAGAAAAAAAATTCTTACAAGTAATCGGGAAAAATACTGGAAATTTTTCAAATTTTTAAATGATATTTTCATAAATTTGTTATTTAAATTTTGATACAATTTCTAAAAAACTGTTGAAAAATGTTTGGTTATTCTTAGATGAATTCTATGATGAAAAGTACTTTTTATTTTTTGTAATTTTTTCAAAAAATTGATTGTTTTTTAAAAATGTCAAAAACTTAACAAATTTTTTTTTTTATTTATAAAACATTTTTCATAAACCATAAAAATCATCAAATATTATATTTTGTCTGTGAAGATATGATGTGCTCTGTTTACATACCTTTTGGTTATACAAAATCGGTTCCCATATCGAAAAACCTGAATTTAAGTTTAAAAAGGAAACAGGCAAAAATCTTTTATCCCGGCTAATCTCCTAAATATCAATGCATATTTCACCATAGTGAACAGCGTCATTCGAACATCTACTCTCCAAAATAGTAAAGAAGGTGCTTTTGAAAAGGATCTCTCTACCTCAAAGATAAAAATAAGAAAAGAACGTGACAATAAAATTTATTGATAAATAAAAAATTTGCTAGGTTATGTCGCCCGCTACTACGACGATATAAAATTATCCGTGCTTCTGAGTTGTCAATCATCAAATATTCGACCTGTAGATCAATTTTGTCGAGTTGGTTTTTAGATGACATTCAAGTCATTACAACCTATTTCAGAGCTTAAAAATCG
The DNA here is from genome assembly GCA_030407085.1 of Trichopria drosophilae. NCBI lineage: Eukaryota > Metazoa > Arthropoda > Insecta > Hymenoptera > Diapriidae > Trichopria > Trichopria drosophilae. The sequence continues at coordinate 16,947,278 of CM059587.1, read as the reverse complement.
ATATAGCTTAAGGGTAATATTTAATGAAAAATACTGTAAGTATGGAAATAAAAAATATGTAGGAATATTGCCGTATTTAAAAAAAATGTCTTCGCAACTTTCTGAACGCCAATATTGCTGTGGATTATTTGCATATGTGAGATACTTCGAAGAGCACTAGGCGGCGCATCAATCTACAAATGAAGTCACGCTTCGTTTACAGTAATAGCCTGCTACGATGATAATCAGTTATACTAATGATGTTTTCATGATGTAAGGATCCGGAACAAAGGTGTGGAATAATTTTAACCTATTCTAACGTTTCGGTTTATCATTGTGGCCCTCTGCAGAATTTATTGAACTTTATATTTTTGTGAAAACTGACGAACAAATTGCTAAGAGCTGAATTACATTAACTACATATACTCTTTGTTGTATATTGATTGATCAAAAATCAACGAATACAAAGTTGACAAATATACAGATGGTAGTCGTTTGTAAATTAGTTCCGATGAAATTAAATATCATAATTTTTTTTTCAGTGAAATTACATCAAAGTTTGGAAATCAGCAATGTTCTAGAAATGGCTGATCTTCGCTCCAGACCTCCAGAAAATCATGTAATATGGATCTTTCTAACACCAAGAGCTAATGTTAATTACGTAGTCCTCGTATGGAATATTATCGTAACACATCAAGAATTGTCTCCTACTTTATTGGAAATACGGTATGAATCCCACAGTCGGATTTAACTTTTACTTATACTGGAGAAAGTGTCCATCATCCTCCTCGCCCTACCCGAAAATCATTTCAGTCACCAGGAATGTATCATAAGTGCCTACAAAGAGTGCGTGGGGAATTTGTTTTGGCTGAGAAGTTCCGCTTCGAATTGGCCGACATTCAGCAGTTCTCAAGACAGAAACGATTAAAAGAGAAATTTTTCTTTTCTATCACCAATTATCCTAATTCTCAACGGAATTAATGATCGTTATGGAGTGGCTACTTACGTAACTTTTCTACGGTTCTTAAAATTTTTTTCGATTAATAGGAACTAAATCTTTGATGTGTTTGACTACTTCTATGGGCCTGAGACTAACCGGATGAATGTGATTTAGTTAAGATCATAAACATTCTCCGCTTTTCTGCTTCTCGGACCAAGAAAGTTTCAGAAATATGGTGTGCAGATTTCAGAATTGAAGTAATCGAATAATTTCAAAGATTAGACGCTTTCACTGATGAACTGCGATCAGACTTTTTAGTTACATGGTATCGGGAATTGTTGCACGAAATTGTCCAGAGCCCGCTCGTAACTACAAGTAACTTTATTACATAGATCCTGCATGATTTTTTTTTATTAAAGACTGATATTGGTCATTATCGAAGAAACGATTTCTTATATAAACATTCTGTTTTGTTCCATTACATCAACTTCCAAGATGGATATATAGACGTACAAGTCTATGTGCAATTGTTTAAAATCCAGACGTGCACTTCCGAATAGTCCATGCGGTAAATGTCAGGGAGTTCCTCTGTTTAAGGATGCACCTAGCGAGGTCTCCAGCGAATAAACGAACCAAGAAATAGTGAAACGTCATTCGATTTCTCTGACGCAGACCCTGCTTTGTTTTCTGTTTACGGAAGCAATTAGGTGTTTAGATTTCTCTACCTTTGTGTTGATAATAATGATCGACCAAAGTTCTATACATAATTTACCAATAAATTTATTTTTATCAATCATTTTAAAATCTTCGTTAAAACATATTATGTTTTATCGGTTGATACTAGTTTTCTTGATGGAATTTATCCGCAATTTCTATTGTGCTATGAAAACAACTTGGCACTATTTTCATAGAAAAATATGCATCAAAGTGAGAAATTCTCTAGTCTAGTAGAGAGGGCGATATTTAAGTTAAGATTTCTGTTCCAATCTTAACTTTCAATAGTTGGGCCTTACCTTTTTTTTAATAAACGCAAAACTAGTTTATATTTTAATTAGATGATAGCCTCTCACATTTTGTGCATTTTTTGTCTTTCCAAATGGATTAAAGCCTTTCTCTTCAGGGTATTCAGCTTAATTTATTACTTTTAATATGGTGTACGGATTTTAACAAAAACTTGAGAGCCAGAACTACTTGAAGAAGTTCAGACTCACCGATAACCAGTAAAATGTCCCTTTTTCATAATAAACATCGTCGCATTTGATTTGGAGTCTTTTTTAACAAACTTCCATATCGTAAACATTGTTCGGCTTTCGAATATCCTTTTTCTATTAATATTTTTACCTATTTTCAATATTTATCCTAGGACCATGTTCTGACAGAACATTTAGCTAAGTGACGTCATAATTCTAAGGACCAATCGCAATTGCGTTTTCAGTTAAGTAAAAAATGGATGTATTTTTTTACATTTGAATAAATATTTCTATAAACAAGGAAATGTTAAAAGATAAGTTATTAATGCCACCTGAACAAATGAAATAGTTGGAACTACTAACTAGATAGTAGGATAAGGCGCAGATGTCATTTTTAGTTAATTTTATTACCTGACTAGTGCCCTCGGCAAATTGGGTAGTCAAGACTACTATTTAAATAGTAATACGGAGTAAAAAAACGTATTTGTGCCAGATCCTACTATTTAGAAGGTAAAACTAACTATTTATTTTTTCCGTGCACATCATTTTAAGTTTACATAAATATTCTTCTATAACAACAAAAAATAACCTTAAAACAGAGCCAAATAAATGTAAAAGTGAAATCGTCGAAATGTATGCTCCCATTTAAAATTCGTTACAGCAGAAGGAGTTTTAAACGTTTCCAGAAGCATCCAACCCGTATTTACAAATTTGCATAAAAATGACGACGAATTAACGTTAAAATTCGAGGTATAATCATTATCGTCATAAACCGGCGTTTTGTGACATGTATTAAAATGTTACATAATAGGAAATTTCTCGATCACTCTTAGAAAAATGTTTTCAAGATGATTCAAATCTCCAGACGCCTATTCTATGATGTCATGAAACGATGCAAACATCTATTCAACCATATATTGGCTGGAAAGCTGTACCACAATATTTATAGCATTTTAATATTAGATCTGGGCAATTTGTTACTTATATTTAAACCTTACTTACTACACTAGGTTAGTTTTTGTTCCTAATAAACAATAATATTTCATAAATAACATGGGTCACTCCGGTACAGATGGTTGTCAGAATCTGGTCAGAATTATTTTAGAATTTAATGAACTGGCCTGAAACCTAAAGTTTAGTACCAAAAAATTGCAGAAACATTAAAAATGGAATAAATTTGTGGAATTTGTCGTTTCATATGAGTAACTGCAAGGGAAAAAACTATTTACGAATGGTGATTCCTCCTAAGTGTCAATTTATTAGTAATATTTATTTGTATAAATATTCACAGAAAATAGAGTTAAACGATATTATTTTGTTTAAATTATAGAAAAATGAATTTCAATTTCATTTTACACAGAATATTAAGATTTTTGTGCGTAGAATAAATTACGGTATATGTATAGAAAGTTTGTATTCAACTTAACATTTTGGCGATCTTTAGGTCATTTAAGGATGAAAATGAAAATAATCAGTGGAGGGAAACTAAAATTATATAAATTTCTTGTTTTTTTTTCAGGTTTTTGTACGTATTTTCTTTCAAATATCGATTGTTAAAATATTGTTTGGCTTGAAAGATATATTTTAACATTAAACAATATTCTGTTTAATAACCAATCTTATTTGTTAAATAATTCAGAAAATTTTCGAAAATATGTGTAAACAGTAAGCTTTTATTGGTTTTTTTTATAACCCCTCTGCAAGTCATTTAACGCTAACTTAATGGAAGATAAATTAAAAATAAATTAAAAATTAAAAAAAAAAAAGTCTAACATTTTCTATAAAAGTAAAACTAAAAAAACCTTGTTGAATTATAGTCATTTAAAGTTCAATTTTAATGAAAAATTATTTCATATTTGTTTTCTTGTGCAGTTTATTTCTGTGGGCGCTAGAAAAAACTCTGTTTTCGGAAAATTCGAGAGAATCGAATTTAAAGTTTCAAATTGTCATTTAAAGTTGTGTATAATCTACTTTCATTTTTTAAATAATTCTATTTGAAAATAGAATTGATTGTTGCACGTTGGTATGAAATTAATTTAGTAAAATCGCATTTTACACCTTTCAATTATAGAGATAAAATAAAAGTTTTCCAGCTTTCGTGACGTCTGACCATCAGCGGGCGACAAAGTTTATTTTACGCCCTTCTGTCTAAAATAACTATTTGCTTAAATGTCCAACCCATGCAAAAAAGTCAAGGGCATTAATAAAGAATTCAACAACTACGTGATAAATAAATGTGTAAAAAATAATTCACCTTGACATTTTTCCATTAATGAAGGGGTTGGCAATACCAGCACTTTTCTTTTGAAATATAAAAAAATTATGAGCACTTGCCAATGAAGTAATAAGTCTACTTTACAGTTGAACATAAAAAACGCTTTCTTTTCAGAACAAATTATAACAACGTAAGTTATATATACGCAAATACCATAAATATTAAAACCCGTTTGAAGTTCTAGTAATCGGATTTTCCTATTTGAAGGAAAATACATCTCTTTTGACATGCCCTAGACGAATGGTGTACATAGGACACAACTATGTAAGTACAAGTTTCAAGATAATAAGATGAGAATAAAATACACCTGATGTTTACTTACTTTTAGTATTATATCATGACGATATGCTTTGGTATAATAATACGATTTACGGCGTGATCAGTCTAGCGTAACGATCGGGGATACTTTCGGTTTCATGAAAACGCTTGCTCCTCGGTGCAGGATGAATCGCGTTTTAACGCTGACGAACGAGCGTGATCAATGTCCCCTATTAATCTTTGAATCTAGTGTTTTAATTAAAATGAACGATTTCTTAATCCATCGCGTAAGTCGTTTTAGGTATTTATAAACACTGTGGTAAAAAGTTATGTGGTAGTAATATTCATTTGAAAGTTCACTTCCTTTGTTCAGAGGGTTCCAAAGTGATCGGCCGATAAGGCAATAATTTACACTAAAAAAATGTAAATAAAAAAAAACTGAATCGATTATTCCAATTTCGGGCTCTGTAAGGGCAATTCTAATTACTATAGACGGTATTGTAGAAAATTCCAAGGAAATTAATTCAGAACTCACCAAGAATTTTCAGAAATGTATTCTGGGCAACTGTTTATAGTGTTTAAAATTGCCCTTACAGAGCCCGAATTTTAAAATTGTTATTCAGTCATATTTTATTTACGTGTTTTAGTGAAATTTCCTACCTTACCGACGAATCCCATTAAGGGGGATCGAAAAGGATAATAATAATTATATTAAAGTGAGCCTTTCGATTTCGCAATGATACAATGGAAAGACTGATAATGTGGTTTCCACAAATTTGTTATTCATGAGAATCAAACCGTTCAAAATATTGAGTGATAAAATGATTGCAATGATAGTCACTAATCCCATTTCATTGAACGAAATTCACCTGTCAAATTATTATCGGTCAGTTAAGCCGATTGTAGGGAAAAAACAATTTTTAATTATATGTAGTTAATTTCACTATTTTTCTTGATATTAGTCTCTGAAGTTTAATATTGGAATGAATATGATATTAAGAACTAAAACGTATTCTTACGTATTTCGGTGTAATGATTATTAATAAATATATAGTAGAGTCCCGGTATATTTATCCGCACGGTTCGTCGCCTTCCCCTGCAGTCTCGTTATATTTGTCAAAAGAAGGGGTGCGCCGGTTCTCCCTCTCCCCAGTCGCATTATGTTCGTGACGTCACATCAGGCCCTTTCTGAGGCCGCAGCTCGCCAGGTGGGGGAAAAAGAGAGCGGTGACAGGCAAATATAACGGAACGAAACCTGGCAAATATGTTGGAACCTAAAAATAGCTAGATGTAATTATACCGTGACTCTAATGTATATTTTTTTCAAATGCAATAATCATAAAAAGTAATGTTCGATTATCACACTTATTATCGAATAAAATCACAATTGATATATAGTATTTCAAGTAGTTCATTATTTCACATGTAAGAACACGAAGTTGTTAATGAGATCATAGCAATTGATTAATACACTTGATTAAGTCATGATACAGGAAAGCCGTAAGACGCACATACGGGCGTATTTTCACGATGAACGAACGCGACTTGACCGGGAAAACTTGCACTCAAGGAGGCGTGGCAAATTATTCGTATAATGAGAACAAGTCATAATCGACACAGTTAAGTTACGTTTCCTTTCCGTAACCTGATTATGTAATTATGTGCTGTAATAATAATATAATATAATAAAATATATTTTATTTTTAATATCATTATTATATATGAGACATTCCACGTTAGGAATATCAGTAATGTCTCAGAAATTGATGTAATATTACCTATCGGTAGCTTTTGGCAAAATAGAATATTTCCTCAAGTGATTTTTTTTAATTGCAAAATTAATTGCGTTATAAACAATTGAAAATTCCGACACTTTTTTTAAAAAAATGTATAGTTGGGTTGATGCAATTACTGATATTCCTCACGTGGAATGTCTCATATGTTTTATTATTTTCGTACATGTAACTAAAAATTAAATAAAAATAAAATGTCGCCCACTAACCCGATGGTAGAAGGAGTGGTAATTTAAAGAAAACCTGCCTGTCGTGTTCTGCACAACAGGAAATGTAGGCATGGGTCAACTTTGTGCTGCAGAATACGCATAAGGTTTATGATGAAAGTGAGATTTGGAGTACTAGTTGATAAATTTACCAATTAAGACCATATGGTAATGGAGTCTTGCACGCGGAAACTTTTAGAATCTTGTATTTCATATGGTGTCTAACGTATCTTCCCCTTCCGTAACAAACAACCAAATATGAATAATAATAATGACCTAGATAATAATCCAGGGCATTATTGCCTACGTATCATAAAAGTCGAAGTGTAGACAAATCTCATACTCTCATACTGGACAGCCTGAGATGCCGTAGATGACTCAGTAATGGTCCAGTAATGGTTGTCCGTACTGAAATTGAAACTACGGTGAACAGTAAAACCTGTTGTGCAGCAGCACTGATAGTGCAACACTAAATAAATCATTCTTTTTATAATGTCATCATTAAATATGCCATTATTGTAGTAGTGAAGCAATTCGTTTTTAATTATTTAAATTTTAAGATAAAAAAAATTACGTAAATCGCGGGTGTAACGTGTCGATTGTATTGTCCCGTGGATCACTGACACTTTCATTTTTATCTCGAGAATACTCGTAGGGATAACACCTATCACTGTGATTTGTAGAATTTTATTTTACTTAGCAGTTTCGTGACAAAAATAAGACAAACTAACTTAACCTTGAACGTGTTCACCAGTTGAACTTTACGATACTTAAGTTAGTTTCTACCTAACTGAATAAGTCAAGTGCGTGATGAAGAAATAATAGTGCATTATGATCCATGTGCGAAAAAAGTGGAGATCCATGAATGCAGTTATCACTAATTAATAATGAGAATCATATACTATTGTTTCAAACATTGTGTGGAAAGTTCGCGCCACGAGTTGATAACATTTCCGGAAGTACAAAATGTTCATCTGTGACGGAAAACACAATATACTTTTCCAATGTAAACAAACAACGTGGCTCGGTACACGCATTGTAAGATGTTGCGTAGAAACAAAGGAATAGTATATTACTCAACGAGGGAGGTAAAATAAAGAATGTCTCAGACTGCGTGTAATTTTCACCCTCGGCTTCACCTCGGCTTCACCTCGGGTGAAAATTACACGCAGTCTGAGACATTCTTTATTTTACCTCCCTCGTTGAGTAATATACTATATTTACCACACGGGCAACCTGTGCAGTTATATATATTGTCACACATTTTGGGAACTGAACGGTAATAGGTCGTTTCCGGATAATTTCCCGTACGGAAAGTGCGCAATTTCCGCACAGCATTTGATAAAGCTTATCTTTCACAAAATTTGATTAATAACAAACATACTTCGACCTCTGTACATGGAAACGTCAGGGGTGTACAATTTGTTATAATTATTGTTTAAGTAATAATAAATTTCCAGTTTGACTACTCCATTAAGTGAACTATTACATGTGACAACGCTACGGATCAAAACTGATTTCTTGTTTAGAATTATGCTTTACAGATTGCTTACAATGATACATGTTACACTTTAGACTTACAATAATTAATCACTAGATTTGTGTACACGAGTACGCTCGTCAACAGAATGCCTAATGTAATTGATATACGCCATTGTAGATATATTCATAACGAACGCGCGTTAGGCGTCCAGTGCGTACAGTTGCCAAATCAACATTTTGTCGTGATCGTGAAAATTTTGCCGAAAAAAAATTTGTCGTGATCGAAAAAATCATGATTTTCTAAAATCAATTACGGCGGAACTAATAAATGGTGAATTTCATTCACCTTTACGTATTATGTTCAATCTACACTTGTGCCAATTTTTATTGCGATCTTAAATGTAATGAAAGTAGTGTTTTATGAACGAACCTCTTATTTTAAAGCCTCAAATCCTGCATCGCCATAAGCATACGTAGTAAAAATCTTGTTTTATATTAACATTTTCGCAATAATTATGATACACCTATGTCAACCAGTCTCAGAAATTTATTTTTTTTCTCTAATTTTCACGTCATCTCGAAGTCATCTGGAATAAACGGGGTTTCGTTAGACCGACCTTCAATTAGATCCTATTATTGTAAGACTATTTTACAGAAATTACAGGATTGGGTAAGTCTTTGGAAAATCAACAACATTACAATAAATTATGTAATAGTCAATTTCGATGTATTTTTACCTCCTATTTACGAATATGGCAATAAAGATTAACGGTTGGGCAAGGAATCGCCGTTTTAAAAAACACACCACCAATTAATTTTATTTACTCTTATTTTTTGTTGCTCTGTGTGTTTCTGTACCCACACAGCACACTGTCCTGGGGACGTCCTCAGGAGCTCCTCAGGACGTCCAAATGTCCGCTTTTACCATCCGGTTAACGTCCACAGGACATCCTCAGGACACAGGACGCCTTGAGGACGTTAATAGGACAATAAAAGCGGACATTTGGACGACCTGAAGAGCTCCTGAGGACGTCCCCAGGACAGTGTGTTGTGTGGGTAAGCTATCTCCCGTATATTTTATTTTCCCCCATTTTCTTATACTGTTCTGAATATGTATAGTAAAAAGGGTGAAGTTGTGGTGTAAAATAAGGAAAAAGCCATCTTGACTAAAAATTCTACATAATTTCTTGGTAAATGATGCTCACGTAGAATTACGAAAAATAAAAAACGTTTGAAATCTGTTAAGAAAATGCGAATAGTCACATTTTTTAGTCGAAATATTGGGCCCAAAAAAAACGAATTTCAAAAATATGAAACGTTGAAAAATCGACATTTAAAAAGCCGACACTAAAAAAAACGATGACTGTCAAAAAGCCGTAATATTCGTGAAAACTACAATGTCAGCTTTTGAAATGACGATTTTCAAATGTTTCGGATTCTTGAAATTCGGTTTTTTGACATGTACCCCAATATTTCGGGTATTTTTATGGAATATACTTTTAAAAAAGACATGAAATTTAATTTGAGGTCAATGCCCACTAATATATTAAATTTAATGAGTTTGTAATTTAAATGTATCCTAATTTGCAGGAACATTAAGCTTAAGGTAATTTTGCATTTGGCAGATGTATGTACAATACTCTCATTCTGAAACCCTCACTCTATTTTAACATTTTTATCGTATTATGCACTTCTGATAGCGAGAAAGTGGGAGGATGTTAAAATTAGGAGAACCGACATTTTCCATGATTGGGCAAGTTGTAATAAGAAGTCTACTGTATATTAAATTTATTGAATTTTTAATGCGGTGCCATGAATAATTTACATTAAATTTAAGGAATTGACATTAAAAGTCGTTTAATGTCGGAATTGAAACGTGATTACAGACAGCAGCATATGTTCATTAAATTTAAAGTTTTTTCTTTTACTAGTATATATTCCGCACGTTTTTCAAAATAAAACCGTTTTATATTATTTTTCTTATTTAAATTTAGAAGAACAGAACAGGATGTTGGTTTAGTGCACATAAAAATTAATAACGCGGAATAAATATGTTATGTTAAAAAATACGTATACGGAAGATATCAAAATTACAACAATAAAAATAACTTCTGTTTCGAATTATTTAAAACGAATATTTAAACTAAAGATATAAGCGAATAAAAATCCGGGTGTAAACTATTAAATGACTAATATCACGACACCTATAAAAGAAGTATTAGTCTTATCGTTAGAACTTAAAATTATTATACTTTTTATTTTTCATATTTATGTTGTGAAATTTAGTATAAAACAAGGACGTGGCGTCGATTTGAATCATGTAAATTTCAATTATTGTTTGAAAGAGGGAGTGCCCAACGTTGAATAGATTTTGTTAGTCAAACAATTTATATTTTTTAAATTTAATTTAAATTTATAAGTTATTAGTAGCGATTCAAGTATTTTACGCGAACAATATTCTTTTATAGTGATACCAGGTCATCCTTGCCGAACACCACAGACATAAATCATGTTTACACAATGTATTACAATTTTTTGCCTTCTGCTTTGCGCAATATGTATCAATTGTCAGGCAAACCACAGGTCTATTATAAATGCTGCAAAAAGTGGTATACAGTCAGCTGAGCCAGATACTCGAAAATATACCAGTTGGAAACCAACATCAGTTAGACATTTACCGGTAATTCTTAAATTAATAGTTTTTGTTAATATATTGTACGCTAAGAGTCGATTTTTATGGGTTTCGGTCTCACAAGATGCTATTCGTAGATGAGACTAACTCATATTCTCATTTTTCGGTACTATCTTAGTTTATATTAACCCTACTGCGCATTAGCACGATTATAGCCGCCCAAACTGCATTATTTCTATAAGGCAATCAAATAACTCGAGCTCAAGAGGGTTAATATGAACGGTGTAGATAATACAGGTCCTGAATTACAGTCCAGTTCCTGCAAATTCAAGATGTCGATTATGTGAATGAGATAAGTAATTATTGCCGACAATAGACGTTCCATCATCCTTGTGAGGAATATTTTCATTCACTTTTAAAATGAAATACAATAAATTTAATGAACATGTGCTAGAAGCACACTTTAATGTTGAGATTGAACGACTTTTAGTGGCAGATGTTAAATTTAATGTGCACAGAAAAATGTCATTTATGTACCGTAAGTTTAATGTTATTCTCCGTGTACCAACTTTTTTCAAATTTCTAGAAATGTAACCTACACTTCTGATTTTTTTTACATTAAACAGAATTTTCGAAAATTAGATGACATTGTTTATATACTATTCAACTAATATAAATATGCATATCCCCAGAACTTTTAAAGATTGAGTTCTCGTTCATTATGGTACCTTAAAGGTTTTAGAAAAATGTTTAGATTTTCATGTAAGTTTGAGATTTCTGATTGAGAATCTATACTAAGTTAATAATAATTCCAAAGAACTAATTGAATACAATTTTGAAAAATTGAAGGATTGTTATAAAACTCATGAATCTGCTAAGTAGGGGTTTTAATCAATTTGCTTCTATTGTTCAATAATTATCCACCATATTGAACCCACCATTCTTCATTTTCAAAATCCAATTCCAGATTCGTTATCAGCGATCTCAAAAGCCCCCGAATAGAGAGTTTTATGCGAAATCGTTCAATTTAAAAAAAAAAATTTTTTTTAAATTATATTGTCTTTTTTAATTCGCAAAATCCGATATAAGATTTATAATCAGCTATTATAAAAACCTCCGAGTAACAAGTTTCAAAGCGTTTGCGTTTAGTTTTACGCTAGATTGACCGACATATTATATCCGAAATGTTGAATTTTTAAAGAAGTCCACAAAATTCCCGATGTCTTAAAAAAAAAAAGTTTTCGAAAATGTTTTGAAATTTTAGAGACCAAAATATAGTTGGCAGTAACATTTAAGGTAAATAAGTGAAGTCCATATACATGATTTACTATAGATTTTATGAAACATTTTATCTGAATATGGAAATAATTATGAAACATATTGTTTGTTTTAGAACACCGGACGTTCAGTGATATATGGTGTAACATTCGAGCTACAAAACTGTGGAATTCATCAATGTTTACCTGCGACGTGTAGCATCAATGTTAGCGCTTCCCTGGAGCCTCCGATTGCACAAGTTTCTACGGCTAACTGTAACGTAGCATCTCCACTGTAAAAAATACACTACAAATATAGTGAACCTCCCTTATAATGAATCTTTTCTTCGTATGATATCTTTTCATCGCAATGCGCGAAATTCAATTGTTTTTACATCGTTTAATTCCAACGTAGTCTTTTTGCAAAAACAAATCTAATATAAATACTGACGATTATTCTGAATTCGGTTCATCATTTCATGGCAATATTGCACTCTCCTCTGATAATCATCTTCTGATAATTCCTACTCGAGTTATACTTTATACGGGTGGCAATTATGTTTTCTTAAGACAATTGTCACAAACTTTCGACTAATATAGCATTGCTGCGCAATTTTAGACTGAAGTTTATTTGGATTTTCAATAACACCCTGAAGTACTCGTAATACTGTTGGGTCGTATACAGCTTAATGTATATTAATTTAAGCATTTGTTGCGTTAATCAATGCACCTAAAGTGAGAGGCAAGGGGTTCACTTGAATCAAGATACCTCGAAGAGATGTGAATCTGACCGTGCAACCTCCACGTTGAATATCTAAAACTTTTTCTAATTTGTTTCAGATTTGGACAATTTATATACCTAAAGTAAAATAATGTCAAATTCAGATGGATTCTGAAATACCAATATTACGCAAATTTAATTTGAGCTATACATTGTATGAATGTTGAATGAAAAGAAAGAAGTTGTATGAAAACAAATGAAATGAAAAACCTCAACATTTTATGTCATCCTGGTCGTTATCGGGTTAAAAGTACCTTTTAAACATCGATTTGTACGAGCTTGAATAAAATGTCATATATATTATGAACTGTATGTGACGCCATGATGATGAAACAATTATGAATGTCGGTTTGCCACAAGCGCCATGAACGTCTGATATGGCATGTCATTTTGAATCTTGATCAGACCATGATTAGGTGTACTTGATTATGCGTTTATTATCACTGGTCGATAACCTCAAACTACTTCTGCTTGGTGAAGAAAACGCTCGAATGCAGTTTTAACGAATTGCAACATCTATTCGCTAAATATAATCTAGCGGTAATGGCAAAATAACATGTTAATATAACCCTTATTGTTGATTATTATCGCTTGACTATTACTCTCATTTAGTGTGAACCTAAATATCCATTATGATATAACCAAACATTTAATTACTATTGGAAGTGAAAAGTAGTGAATAGTTCTAAATTACATCACGTAGAAAGCGATATTTTTGAAACCTGTGAAATCTGGAAGATCAATAAAATTAATTGTAGCTTCACATTAATCGTTCTATTTTAACTCAGAAGGGACGGCATCAAAAAGACCGAAATCGCCATTTTTGAAAAACACCTCGTTAAGGGTTTCGCGCCCTACGGAAAGACCAACTTTTAAATGAAATTCCCTTGAAAATCCTCTGTGGAGAGTCGGGACTTTGCTCGATTGGGTGCGTTTTCGACCAGTTCCCCCCAAAATTAAACATTACGTCGGCGTCAGCGTCACGACGGGTAACGGTACGCATAGAAGTAGCCTAATTCGCGAGCGATGAGGATAGTCCTGTGACGAAGTTTGGCAAGGGAAGTTGTGCAAGTTCGATGATAAACTACGGTAAAACTTAAGCGTTGTAAACTTTAACAGATAATGGTGGACATGAATCCAATTTCCAACAAGCATTATTATCCGCCATGTACTCTTAGGTATCTACTAGCACATCCCACGAGACATCGTGGTATCATAAACCATAAATTATGACTTAGAGATATAAAAAATGCTTCTAGAGCATAAATCATAATCCATTGAGATATTCATCTTCAATCGAAAATGGTAATTAGATTATACGAATTCAAAATTTGTCCATTGAGTATGTGACATTTTTTAACAACTCTTACGATTCAGCGTATAAGTTACACCAACTATTGCATGTCATTTCCTTCTGTCATCTATTTATCATACTTCCGGTGTTTTGTTGTATATTACAATCGATCAATTCTGCCTGAAACTCTTCACTTATTATATCCCAGAGGCACACATTTTTTCTTTGTTATCAATCTACATTTTCACCAGAAAAATGAATTAATATGAACTTGAAAGTGCAAGTAATTGTCTTCTGAACCCAAAATGGTGGATTTTAAATAAGAAAATATTTATTTATTGTCCAGGAATTATGAAGCCTAAAATACTGCAAAACCTGGCAATTGTTAGGTTTTTAATCGATTTGCAAAAAAATTTAGGGTTAAGCTCAATATATTCCCCTCTTTAGAATCTATATTGTGCCGATGTACGATCTTCATTTTTTAAGGGTGAAAATTGCCCTTTATTGCAAATAATGTTAAATCTATATAAAACTTTCCGAATTAGCTTGAAACAATTGTTACTCTTATAGTCGTATCTCTTATATATCGTATATAATATAATGGCGGATAAAAATCTCAAAACTTTGTTCGATTTACGCATGAAACTTGGTACTCGAGGGTTTTTGGAGTTGCTGATTACGAATACGAAGTCAGATTTACAAAATTCAAAATGCCTTCACAGCCAATTGGATAAAAATTTAGTAAATTACCACGGCGGTTCAGCTTTAAAATATTATAGCTAAAAATGTTATTAATTTTATTTTGTAACTTTTTTAATCATTAAAAATCTCCCATTATAATATCGCAATGTTTAAAAAGTACAGTAATAGATATTTATGGAAAAAATATATATAATTTCATACAAACATGTATTTACACGCATACAGCTTGAAATACTTTGCATACATTTTAAAGTCATTAAAGTTAAAAGTCATTAAAATTAATAAATTCATCGCGTTCTGGCCCTTCTAACATTTTCCTATTCAAGCTATATACGCATATATACAAACAAACATGCATACGTAAGGTAATTTTGCACACTTGGAACATTGTACCCGAAAATGCGATTGGTTCTTTTTCCATAACTTTCTTAATTGTGGAGTTAAAAATTTGCAAATGGTAGGGAATTCCAAGCACTATAACTCCTTTGAATTTTATTTTTATCTAGCTCTTCGATTTTTACATATACAACTTTAAAGGATCATCGAAGGTGCTCTTCGTGCTTAGTTCTGACCTTCAAAAGGTCACAACTCAGTCCATTTTTATCGTACGAAAATTAATAAAAAATCAAATTGGTCAGCATGAAAAGACCTATATTTTTGTATTTTTTTGAGAATTTTTCGTAGTTTTGCAGATATTTACTACAATTTTTAAAGAAATTATACGTTTTCTTTCGAAAGTAAATCAAACATTTTACGGAAATGGGGCTTCAAAACCCGGTAAAATGTCTACAATCTATTACTGGTACTTAAATAAAGAAAATTTCAATGTTGAGAGACAGGGCATCAATTTTATTAGCGATTATTTAAAAAAAAAATCAAGACAACAAAAAACCTTTCGTAAAAGCCTTTCGGCTATTTCCAATTGAAAAGTTCGATTTCAGCTATTATCTAACTAAACTTCAACTTCAAAGAGCCATAACTTCAGTTCTATCAATTCTAGGTCAATGAATAAAAAAAGCAATCACTTCATTATTTAATACCTTCATTTTTATGTATTTAGTTTTTTCTCCAAAAACTTATAGTTTTTAATATATTCGTGAAAATTAGATGATAAAAAAACATGCATATTTTATGGTAAAAACGAACTTAACCCTTTAACGCTCATATGGCCACAATTTTAACGTCAACTTCAAGCTCGTGCCTTTCAATTATAACCCGTGTGAAAAAAATATTGGGATATATTCATGTGTAAAAAAGTCTCATCTTTCGAATGGCATAGCCAAATTTATCAATAAATGACCGCAAAATGTTTTTTTTAACAATAAACAAAAAAAAAAACGCTGATTTTCGATTTGTGTTTTTTTTAAAGGAATTTTTTTAACTATGTTGCCGGCACTTAAGAACATTCTAACTCATCAGGATGCGGGACCCGAAAGTTGTACTTCCAAAATATATTTTTAGATACTTTGATTTTTATTGTTAACCGATCCAAAATGGCGCCCGAATGCCCGAAATTATTGCAAAATCACAGTAATATGCACTTTTGAGGTCTAATCTAAGTTTTAGCAAGCAAAATAACTTTTGTCAATTTTATGCCAACAGATTGGATGCATATTAGCAAAATTAGCTGATACAATTGCTTTTCAAGATGGCGGCCGTGATGAGTCAGCTAAAATAACGTATTTTCACAGCTTTATAGCCACTGTATAGTCTTCAAACCTCTTTGTTCAATAGTTTTATGAACTCTCAGGATCATTAGATCTAAATTCATTATTAGCTTATCAAAATTCAAAATGGCGGATCCAATATGGCGGACCGCAAACTCAAAAATAGCGATTCATGAAAAATAAAAAATACTACCGTATTCTACCTGAAATTTGGAATAAAAATACTTGTATTCATTTTCTCGCTCAGAGCAGCCGTTCCCAAGTAAAAAATTATCAAAACATCAAAATCGAAAATTCACCTCCAAACTTTGCATATTTTTTTTGTATTTTATTTGGCTATGCCATTCGAAAGATGAGACTTTTTTACACAAGAATATGAATCCCAATATTTTTTTCACACGGGTTATAATTGAAAGGCACGAGCTTGAAGTTGACGTTAAAATTGTGGCCATATGAGCGTTAAAGGGTTAAGAAGAATCTTAAAACGTAAATTACTCAAAAAGTATTGATCGTACAAAAAAATGTTGCAGAACATTTTAGCTTAGAATAATTTCCTCTATCAATTCCTGTTTTTTTTTTTGTTTTATTAAAAAATGCCATCGTCTACCTACTGTTAGAAGTCAATCGATTAACGTCCTAAAAATTGTCAGGTCAAAACCTCCGTTTCTTGGACTATTACTTCGCCTGAGGTAAGGATGAACTGATTAAATATTGAATTTACGATTTCATCACAAAGAGCCTTATTTCTCTAAAATTCTCATTATTTTAACTTAGAATGTCTTTTTTTTAATCTACCCGGCGGAATTTAAATAACCAATCTTGTGTTCTTTTCTTGTGTTCGTGGGATACATGGATATATTTTATATTTGAAGATATTAAGAATTTATAACAAAAATATATAGCATTTACAATCTGAAACTTCCAGAAATTGGAATAAACAATTCAACGTTTTGAAAATTAGGATTGGAAATAGGATAGAAATGTGGAGGAGAAGGATTCAGGTTCAGAATAGATCGATTTCGATTGCATCTCTTTTTACGGTAATTTTTCGATATCAAATCTCATCACGAAATTGTTAAAATTAAAAAATGGTACAGAGTTAATAAAGAAATACTTTATTCTATCTAAGTAGTAGAATCTGGTACAACTACGTTTTCTAGTTGGTATTATATTTTAAATAGTAGCCTTGGCTATCTAATTTGTCGACATAATTTTTGACATATATTAAAATTAACTAGAAACGATTACCGCGTCCAATCCCACTATCTAGGTAGTGGTTTCAACTATTTCATTTTTTCGATGTAGAGGGTGAAGGGAAAGGAGTAAAGGGGAAGGAAGAAAGAAAAGGGTTAATATTTTTCATTTTACACCCAAATTCATTACAGCGAGTTCTCTCCTGATCTCTGAATGCTAAATGAGAGATATGAATACACAAAAATCCGAAAAAGGAGCAAAAACAAGAGAGGGCATTTAATTAGATTAAATTTGCACCTGCATATGAGATCTCTCGAATAGAACTTGAAATAATTTTTTGGATTATTTTCGATCTTTCGGAACTTCTAGAAGTGTTCAAAGAAAAAATTATTTTGTGCTTTTATCTAAAGATCTAAAAAGAAGGAAAAAGTAGATATGCGGTCGCAATGATGAACCCACAAAATCAAAATATTTAAATTGTGACAAATATGCCATTTACTAACCTCGAATAATAGTAATTATGTCGGATTATCGTCATCTCGGTTCATTGAGGAATTCTGTTTCGCACAGAAAATACCACGATGAGGGATACTAGCCAATATAATTATAAAGTATGCTAATTAAACTAGTGCATTTGTACGCACCGATTACGACTATAATGCGTTTTGTTAATTATTTATTATTAGTTTCATACTACAAATGATGAAACTTCATTTACTACAAGTATTTTGCACGTGCAACCTTTAGAGCAATGAATCTGGAGTAATTTGTATCATCTCATATCTCATAAAAATATTCATTTTTAGCAGATTATTTCCATTAGATTTTAAATATGCAGACGCATTTTTGATTACCTCAAAATATTTTGTACATTTTAATAATTATTTTTAAAAACATTAAAACATAGGTACTATATTTCACTGAGAAAAAAATAACAATTCGCATGTCTTTTAAGCATCAATCCTGATCAGGTATGTCTAGATAGATAGAAAACAGCGGTTACATAGGTGTATCATGAAGAAATTGTAGAAACGATATTAACATAGGTAAATAGTATAATTAACAGCATGAAAGATTATAGTTGATATTTGAGGCTATGTGCGAATTATTTAAGTTTCAGAAAAAGGAAATGGAACAATTTTATTGTTAATTTAATAACGTTTTGGTATTAAAGCCTTTCACTATTAGAAAATGATCCAATTAACTATTTTCTTTCCCACGGGGAGGATACACCCTGTTCAAGATCCTGGTATGATCAAGTTCTGACTATTTAAATATTATAATATAATTGTAAACATACAAAAAATGCTGTTCCAATTGCGCAGGTATCGTAGTGATTAAGGCGTTAACGTGTGAGTGAGTGATCCGAGATCGAATCCCCCGCGGTGCGGCATTTTTTCTAATTTATTTACGAGCGACAAAAGATGCGAAATTAGTATGAGATATTTACAAGTATGCGTTAATACATAAACAAAAAAAATAAAAACAGTTGTAACAATTCCCAAAAATGCTTTTATATTTAATATTATATCAGGATTTAACATACTTACAATTATTTTAACGGACTGTTCATAAAATAGATACTTGTACATTTTTGAAAATTTACCTTATTAAAAAATTCGTTTGAAAACAGCAACGTTTAAACAAAATTATTAATAATTCCGTAATATAAATGCTTAATAATAATTATTAATAATAATATTAAAATAACTTAGCGATTAAGTGATTTCAAAGGAATGCATATAAATTTATAGACTATGTATTGATTTGTAATATTATTAATTCCTCCTATAAATTAAAACAACTCCATTACGATAATTGAAGATTATTTCTATCAGTGAAAGTAAACATTTTCTGCAATATTAACTGCTAAAGAATAACAAGTAATTCAGACTCGTTTATCATAGACTCATATATCAATTTAATAGTAAAAACTATTTTTGCTCATAATCTATTTATATTTCCGATTATAATTATTTTATTTTTTTTTTAATTTTGTATTTAGAAACTGAAAGATGTGAGAAAATGAATGGACATTTAGTTTATTCATTGAATGAGAACTCATTCCATAATTATGAAATTATTTTCTAGAAACATAGTTGCAAATTCACATAAATAGTTTATTTTTTGTTCATTGAAGAGTAACACTCTCAAATCACACTGTTCTTGTTCGGGCGTATTTGTCAAAAATTTTTATATAATTAAAATAGTTAACCCTAAACGGTAGAAATAAATGGATTTTGGCGGTTGGCTATTTAACGAAATGTTAAGATTAGGAAACTTTTTGGCATAAATATACATTCTATCGCTCCATAAATTTCGCTTGTCACTTTTACATTACGAAAAAAGTAACGGTTAATTTATTTGAAAAATAGACGTTTCACTTTATTGAAATTAAGTTATAAATTTAAAATAATAAAAAGGTATGCGTATCGCGCAAATTAAAGCCAACAATTGTGTACAAAAAGTATACAATCCTACCATTATATCGGAAAAACAAATACAATTTTAGTTTAGATCAATAAACATAAAATTTAATATTTACGCATGTTCTTTACGACTGCGCTTTTTGCGGTAATTTTCCATTAGGATAATGATAATTGCGCATTTTGCACAGAAGTAAAAGAACATTACGACTTACATATTTTTATTTAGTGAGTTATTTTGTAACCTTGAAAAGGAATTTCCTTTCAAATTTGCCTTCACTCAATGCGTAGCAATAAAGGACTATCGTTGCTTAACGAGAAATGTGTCACAATGGGACGAATAGGCTGATTAGCGTCGTTTTATAGCATTGTTTTTAAATTTCCGACTCACATTTAGAAATAGTCCCTAACAATTTTCAGAATTAAAAATATTTTTTCGAAATTTTCTTTGATATAAGGACACAATTTGCCGACGTCGTAAATCTAAAAACTTGCTGCTTTAACACCGATAGTTCGATCGATTTTATTACTCTCGTTTTAAAAACGTGCTTTTAGCAGTAGTGTGATGGTAAAAAGCTTAAAAACAAGATTATTTACAAAAAATGTGCATATACAAGACTTACAAACCTTCTAAACTTCAATATGCTGAAAATTTGTCTAAACAAGTGAATTCTTTAATAATTTCTTGGGGGGAAAAAATATATTAATACACATTTGGAACAATTTTTAAAATCATACAATGTTGTTATTAACTTATTGTTAGCAAAATTCTTCAGCACCATATTGAGGCACATTGTTTTGTCTTCGGTATTGTCCAGATAATAGGAAATAACTCGCGTAACTCATTATTGCACCACATTACTAGTTTGTTGTCATAAAAGTGGTTACTAAATGCATAGACTTTGTCGATAGCTAGATATTAGTATAATTTGATATATTACGGTTTCATAGGTCGCTAAGAACGAATCTGATGTTAAAATTTCAAAATTCAAAATGTCGGATCCAATATGGCAGACTAATTTTTAAATCATTATTGAAATTTCATAAAAATTCATATCTGGGTGTTTTTGAGGTCGTTGATAACGAAGCTGATATTCAATGATTTGACTATTGTTAAAATCAGTCTAATTCATTTTCCTTAACTATAATTATTAAGGAGTAATATATTACCATGGAAACATATAGAAACAAAAGAAGTTAACTGATTAATTTTGTCACTCTTTAAAAATCTTTAATAATACAACTGTGAACCTTTTATGTCCGATTATCCATGCAAACCATTCATAACAAATTTTATAACAGTTCTCTAATTTTTAAAAATTTTGAAGGCATAATATCTCACAATATCCCATAATTTTCTAATTTCAATATTTACTTTTTGTAAGTACTTATTGTAAAATTAGTAATTAAAAATCCCAAAAACTGTTACATATAAACGTATATTAAAATCTAAAGATCTTTAAAATATTGGATTCTTCTTTGTAAAACAATCTGATCAATTTTCAAAAATTTCTTCAATATTATTAGATACGCTATTTTGAATTTTTGAAAACTGACACTAGATTACTGACCATCGATTTCAAAAACCTCCATGTACCAAGTTTCAAGTAAATCCGTTAATTTATTATTTTATTTTCTTCAAGAAGCATAGGTGTCACGAATAGGATTGAGCTCGTATATTTAATTACGTATACACATTTTATGGATAGTGTATAAGTTAAAGATTTCTCTGTATATTTTAATAATGTATAAGAAGAGAGTTAAAAGTATTTGCAAGCTAAATTTAACATGTAGGTACTATTTAAATGGCTCCACGTCTTTATTTCACATGACAACTAATCACACGACAAAATAGAACACGACACAAAAAGTGAAATAAAGACGTGCTACCATTTAAATATATGGATTTCTGTAATGAGTTACGCGTGAAAACTTAACTTTTGAAGTCACTGCACTCCCGATATATAGGTGGCACACATCCGTATAAGGATTAAAATGACTTCTTATTGCATTGATAATGTAACCTCGTTGTATGATTGTGTGGACATTTTTTTTAAATTATTCCAGGTTGAGTGCTAATTTGTAAATTGTTTTTTAAAAGTTGTCCTCTAAGTTTGAAGGTGTATAATTTAATTTCTCCGTGTGGTACATCCTTGTTTCGAGGCTTTTTTATTTATTATTTATTTTATTTATACCTCCAACTACTTATGTTATAAGCTACAGGGCATGGAATTGTTCATCAAAAAAGTTATGATGTTTAAACTGAAAAAAAAACAAACCTTGACACCCACAAGAAAATGTCAGATTTGCTAGTTTCACTTACACTCATCGGGTCCTATATTATTGTAGTTACTATTAAACACATGATACATTGAAAGTGCACAAAGGTTTATTAAATTATCATGTTTCAAAATTTGTTGGACAATCTTGAACGTATCATAATGTATGACAACCTAAAGTTTAAAAGTTCTGGAGATACGCTCATAAGTAAAACCTCCTCGTATACAAGCGACAGTTGGCATTAAGGAAAAATTGTTCAAACGGCCAAAAAAACACAAATTAATGTCTGTAGATGTGATTTTACAAATATCTCAGTAGACATAATTACGCTAATAATAGATACTAATTGTAAGTGTCAGAAAATACAAGAAATGCCAAGTTTGGCAATATTGGTTTTCAACATTACTTTATTTTCATTCCAGAACCAATAAAACAAACAAGTTTATGGTGTATTAATGAGTTCACCATTGTATCCAATTTTTTCTAATAAGTTCATGGAGTTTACAGAAAACATAATTATTAATAATTTACCTTTTAAACTTTCTTTTTTTATAAGATATGTTGCTGACCTTCTGTTAGCTTACCCTTAAAATATCGTAGATGCTGTTTTGAACACCTTTAATATTTTAAATAAAATCCAAGAATTCTCGACTAGTATTATGTTCACAAAAGAAACTGAAATAAATAATGGAATACATTTTTTGACACGCGTATTATTCATAAAGAAAATTGATTTATTGACACTGTTTGGTATCATAAGGCTACTTGGTTAGGTAAATACTTACATTTTATGTCGAATCATCCGTTTCAATATAAAATAAGTGTGATTTTAGGCCTTATTGATCCGGCAGTAAAACTCTCAGAAATAAGGTTTAGAGAAAAAATTCTGAAAATTGTTAAAAAAACATCAAGATAGTTAAACACCGAAATATAGTATGTTTGTGCAAAATATCATTGTGGAACGGTAAAAAGTATAATTATATTTGAACGAAAATTGAGACCTGCAAAAATAATCTGGTAAACAACTTTTGTTAATGATTTAAACTTCCTTTCTATAACCAGTTAACAACGTTTTTAAAATTGATTAGATTTTTACTTAATTTACTAATCATAGTATGTTTACTAATCATAGAACGATTAATTTGCTAATCATAGTGTTAGTTTTTACTTTAAACAAAGAATGTCAAAATGTCATAGTTGTTGGATACCCTTAATAAAGAGTTTTTTTAGTAATCGTGTAATGATTGTAGAAATATTGCAAATTTACAAATATTGTCAGAATTTGACAGCTCCTGTTCGAAGTATAAAACATATTTCCTGCAGTTGAGAATGTATAGTTATCAATAAATTTTGTATTCATATTATTGAACTTCAGGACATTAATTTCATCTCTAGTAAATCACACTGTTTGTAAGCCAATGAAATGATTTACTGATAATGTAACACATTACATATTATAACATCGAATTAAAAGAATTTCAGATTTCGACGTTTCTTAATGATATTTTGTAATTCCACAAATAATACTAATTTCTTCAATAAATAAGCGGTAATATTAAAAGGTTGAGAAAATGGTAAACTGTTTAAGAGGCGAGTTTCCAAGATGTTTGCATTACTACAGCATGTAATTTATGAATGAAAGTAAGCAGTTTAGAACGAACGAAAGTAAAATAAGTATTTGTCACAGCGATAATTTATCAATATTACTAATTTTGAAATTCCAAATTCCTTAAGCGACGGATTGGTGATTTCGTAGTGAAAGTAGGAAAAATCTGTATTTGCATCCTCATTTGAAGTATATGTATGCATAGATCATTCGGTTTTACAGAGTTTCAGAGAAATCTTCTTCGACTAGGATTTATATTGGGATAATAACAATCGCAATTACTGTTTTAATGGAGAATATTAACACTTTTATGGATCCAGTATCCAATTTTTAGTTGCATTCAACCATTATATGCCATGATCTGCAAAAATTTGAAATACAAAACATTTTCAAGAAAGAAAGTGAGAATAGTTCCGTATTATTACTATTTACCTATGGATTACTCTACGAGTTTCTAACCATTATAAAATAATTGTTATAATTTTATTGATTCTCCATTTTAATACTGGAATTTACGTTACTCTGAATATAAAGATTTCGGTGTTAAGTGAATCTGTCATTTAAATTAGTAATGAAGTTATTTATTACTATT
Source organism: Trichopria drosophilae (assembly GCA_030407085.1). Taxonomy (NCBI): domain Eukaryota; kingdom Metazoa; phylum Arthropoda; class Insecta; order Hymenoptera; family Diapriidae; genus Trichopria; species Trichopria drosophilae. The sequence continues at coordinate 16,922,725 of CM059587.1, read as the reverse complement.
ATAAAATGAATTTACTGTTAAATAATATTTATACAGGGTAATAGTTATTTTTTAACATTTAGTTATACAAGGTAGTTCTAAAAACAATTTTCAACCAATTGTGGCGAATAATTTCTGAAATCCAATCCGATTTTTTTTTATTTTAGTTTTAAACTACTTCCTGGAGGTTTTCGTGGTCGCAGATAAGAAAGCTGAAGTCGGTTTCAAAATGGGAGAACCAATAAAATAAGTGGATTGAATTGAAGACATTTTTCGCATATTTTTATCTTCATATGTATGTCCAAAGTTTTTGGGAAAGTATGGTGACCCGAATTATTTAATAACCCATTAAAAATTACTAATCTTCGCTGAGTACTACAAAATCCCATGTAATTTGCCGTTTTGTATGTTGATTTTTTCCATTTTCGGGTGATAAATCCAATTTTTCATAGTATCGCCCGATTTCAGGAGGGCCCAAAAAAGAGCCTTATTGAAAACTCTTTCTTTCTTACTCCGTGGTTTTCGAGGTCGCTGTTTATAACTTGACTCATATTTTGAAAATTAAAAATGGTGGATCCAAAATCACGGACCAATATGCGAAAAAGTAATTTGATCACGACCAAATTGTGTCTTTGTGGTCCAATGTCGCTGATTATGAATTTGTCCCCAGATTTTCAGCGACAACGAAACCCCTAGTATACTTATTTCTAGCCCTCTAGGTGCAGTTTTCTATAAGACATAAATTTAGTTGTAAAAAAAATGTTGTACATAACGCTTGTTTATAAAAAAATATAATTACTTATGTCTTCCATTACGTATTGTATTTTGTTTATTACCATTATAGTTAATGGAATTTATAAAAAAGCTGCAAAAATATTACACCTAAACTTTTTAAGTGCATTGTCTATTTTTGTTCATAGATAACTGGATGGAAATTGATAAAACTCTTCTTTTATAATTTTGAAAGAATTTTATTTGTCGCAGAATAGATTGTTCACTTTAGGGGATTTGACAACATTATTGCCAATGAAATTTCTCATTCGAATTTAGGCACGATACTATCTCGTAGCTGACATGATGACAATACAAAAATAATTGTAGTAGAAGCAGTAATCTAATGAATTGGAATTATGTGATGTTTGTGCATACAATTAATAAGGAATTTTCATGATCCCCACTTTATAGAGCCAAAAATGTATCATTTCTTCTGCAGGTTTACAGCTTGAACTTTTATCAAAACACACAATATATTATATAAAGCAAAAGACACTATGAATATCTTCAAGAATTACTTAACGATCACCTGAGCTATTACAAAGGAAGAAATTTTGGTAGTAACATGCAAGCAATGCGATAGTCAACATCAATTTCACACAATAGTTTACATAAAACAGTCTTAAACTCGTAATTTTATCGTTTCCGAAGCACAGCCTGCCAGAAAATTTTAAATTTTCACAGGTTGCGAAACACTAACCACGCACTAAACTTGTTATCGATATTTTCATTATATAATAAAATGTGTAGTAAACTTCTAGTTTCGTAGCATTGTCTTGCGTAGTAAGATTATATGTGGTTATTGATATTCCAGCAAAGATCACTAAATTCTAAAGAAAATTATCTTTTCGACGGTTCTATTCTTTTACGAGAATGAGTTTATGACGAGAAAATTACCACTGAGCGGATTTACTAGTAAATTGCATATTTATTGGGATTTATTCAAATTCAGACAATCAAATATAAATATGGACGATGAAAGTTCTTTTATAAATACATGTCTTACTTGACCTGAAAATTAATAATGGCTACAGACAAATGGTTACTAATGTCGCATAAATCGTAACTTTGAGCATTGGCAAGTTTTGGACTAATAAGAACTTGCTTTCTCGTCAAGTATAATTAATCAAAATCCAGTACAACAATTTATTCCAATATGAACCACAATTTATGTAAATTGGAATTAAAATGTATTAGTAGTCGATAATAACCAAGCTGGTGGATGCGACTGAAAATAAATAAATAAAAAAAAAAAGAAAATGATTGGCTAATACGGTCGATTAAAACTTATGTGAATGTAATAAAGATTCCCTATTAGAAATCAATCGATTTTTAGCCAAGAATTGTACAATTAATGTGTTCACCACGTTAAAGGTATAGGCAAAATGGATAGTGTAAGAAAAAAATGGATAAGTTTCTACCAGGGTTATTAGTGAAAATTAGGTTGGAGAGACATTATTTTCATTATTACATTTTTATAAAAATGTATGAATTTTTCTCATCATTCGTGATGCAACTGGCTTTGCAAAACTCGAATGGCAATTTATAATAAATGAGCTTCATTTCGCTATATTTCGATTGCTTCATATAAAATTTTTTCACTTTTTTGAAGAGGGCAATAATTCCTGGCCGAAAATTTAAAATTTAATTTTTACCAAATTGAAAAAATCTCTTTTTTTATTGTCCCTTCTTTTGTTTAAAATTACTCTTTATTTTATTACTCCCATTTAATTTTAACTTTATAATAAACCGAAACTTTACAATAGATTTTTTTTTTTGTTATTATTTTGGTTTGGGGTCAATGACAGTGTATTTATACTTATTTCTTCTCGTATATTTCGATTGTTTTTGTAGCAAAGAAAAATTTACTTTTGACAAACGCAGTGTCAGTTCCCAACGGATTCTTTTGTGCTGAAAACGACAACCCTAGAAGCATTTTCCTATCATCTCCCATTGTCGAGAAAAGTAAGGTTAAATAATTAAAAATATGCGTTTTTGACAATATTTCTATTTATTTTATAGCAAACCATCACCTCACTATTCTCGAAAATAACATGTGATAGGCAATTTCTGCTAGCACCATCGTTTCCACCACGAAAAATCCATTTGGAAATGATACTAAGATTATCAAACGAAAAATCAGTATCGGCCAGTGTTTTATTTGAAATGGCAGTACGGAAAATTAGATGAAGTAACCGCGTCCGCTATCTGCTTATTTCAGCTAGCAACGCCAGTCATCCTATTCAGTTGCATAAAGAAGGTCGTTTGAATTGTTGAGTGGTCAAAAAGAGGAATTGCCGACTGAAGCCATACGTTGCTTCAGCTTACCATTTTCGTACATTTCGTGAAATATTAGGAAAGTAGCCACAAACGAGCGAATAATAAACAACGTCTGCGGGAAAGCAAGCAATAAAAACTAATTGCGGATAAGTCAGGCCCTAAGCAGTAACGAATATTAGCAGCGCGGCTTCAGCGAGTACTATAGTGCCGGTCACACTTATGATGAACTCGACGCGTTTTCACTCTGCCCGAGGTGAGAAGTACTCAGGTTATTAAGAGAGATCATCAGTTACGAAGTTAATAGGCGTTAAGTATACGAAACCTCTCGTTAAGAAGAGTGATGAAAAAAATCTCGTACATCGAAAACGAGAAGAAACGCCTGACCCAGAATCAAAACGCCCTTTGAGATGAGGACCAGAAGAAATCGAAAACTTTGAGTCGCGGTCCAGAATCGGTCGAATGTGATATTTCGTCGATGATTTCTCTGGCGCCGTAAGCCATGGGATTGACCTCGAGGGAAAGAAAGAAGAAAGTTGGAGCCGAGGACGGAAGACATTGCCGCACCTGCGTACATTCCAATCTACGTGACCCTAAAACTTTAATGTTCACCGCGGTGTACCTGTGCATACAATGTGACCATGATCCGGCCTTCGAAAGAGTGCACCTTCCACCACCATCAACCGATTGAAAAGTCCGACGGCGATTTGCCACGAGCGAACCTGAACGTCTTTCGATACTTTGTTTTTTTCATCCAATTTACGGTTATGTTAGGATCGATTACTCACAATGTCAGCACTTCCGAAGTCATTATGCAAGTCAAGCAGAATGACGATATTAGATCTTTGAAATAAGAAAATGATTCGAAAATGTAATCGAGAAATTGGAAAATTATAACATTCCGTGCGTGCGAGTCAACTGTTATGCAGACCAGACGCTCTGAATACCTTGGAGTTCTTTGAGCGATTTCTGATTTATTGTTTTTGTACAATTGGTTCTGCAAATAAAGATATAATCATTTTCTATGTTTGGTCTCCATCAAATCCAATATCATCTGATGTTGCATTATATTCTATATTAACTAATCTAGAAAATAATGCCAAATATGGCGTTCTATAAGATATGCGGTTTGTTTTGTCTTAATTTTCAACAATAAGAAGAAGACTTTCTGCAAGCACAAGCAAACAATTTTTTCTAATTAACCCATCTTAGGAGATGGACATTTTTTAGTTGATTTTCGACCTTCATTCTCACCAGGAAATAAGATTAATATTGACTTGAAAATTGCCAACCCTGTATCGTTTTCGAGCACTCTTTCCATTTAAATTGCTTCCACAACCAACATGTCGAATTGCAATTATGAACAAAACATCCTGAGTTTCGATTTTTGGGATTTTTTTTGCATCAATAATGTTGTGGGATTGATGCCTCTTCAGAACCAAAAGTGCATACAATCTATGCACTTCAACAAGAAATTTTTTTGTTTTGCCCGAATCAACCGAACCATTTTCAAACGGTAATATGTCTATATTCGGAATATTATTGATGAAATTCGTATCTCTAGTCTCTAGTATAACTGTCTGTAAAATTTAGGTACAGGGGTTTTTGGGGTCGCTGATTAGGAATTTGAGGTTAGAGTTCTAAAATTCAAGATGTCAGATCCTGTAAGATATACCAAAATTTAAAAAAAATGCTTATTATTACGAGAATGTAGTATCAAGTGAAAATCTATAACGGTTTTTAGGTCATTCAACACGAATTTGAGGTTAGATTTTTAAAATTTAAGATAGCGTATCCGATATTCGTATCCGAATTTTATGCTAAGAATTTTTTATGTATCGCATCGCTCCTTATTGGTACTTCCGATTTTCCGGCGTCGCATGTATACTCTTTTTTTGCATATGTATAGTCTATATGTAAATTTTATTTATATTTTACCCGCTCAATTATAACCAAAGGAACATAGTTATTTTATTTTCTCTTATAGTCTGTATTATATTTCATTATTAAATATTATCCGGTTAGTCTTAAAACAGCTTTAGTTTTGTGTCCCGCACTTTGTACGTATTATGTGGAAAAAAGTCCAATTATTATTATTATTGTAATTTATCTTTAATATCTCTAACATATTTATGTAAATGTATCATGGGGAAAAACCATATGCATTATAAAAGTGTTTTTTACTATGTACTGACGATATGCACAAGTGCGTAGAATTCATTTCCTGAGTTTCACATAATGAATACTGAATGTCAACAAACGAGTAAATACCATTAGCTACAAGGATTTTTAACATGCTTAAGAAGCAAAGTGTATTTATTCAATTTTTCCATATCTTCACAACAGAAGGTAGAATATTGCAAGTAGAAAAATTAAGACTTGTTCACGGAAGTTATAGTTATGTTTATACTTTTAGTAAGTTTTACATAATTCAAAATATCAAATCGAAAAAAATACGGTAGAATACAAATAAAAATGGTTCAATATATCGTTTGATGCAAAACAAAATTGTAAAGTATCCTTCCTTATCACAGTATACTTGAAACGGATTATTTGGAGTTTTACCTTTTTAGGTTAACTTAAAAATTACATTTTGCGGTATTAAAGATTGTGATATGGGGTGCAAACTGTTTAAAAGAATAATATAATAACGTCAAAGGGATGCACAAATTTTATCGAAGGATTTCACGTATATCAGTAAAATTATTTAACAATCAAAATTATATATTTTTCATTTATTTTGAAACCAAAAGATATACTTACAATGTCAGTGATATACGCCAGCTTTATAACGTGAATAAATTATTGAGTAAGACAGGCAGAATAACGAGAGAAATTTGAAGCTAATTTAAGAATTCCGATGTCCATTTGAAGTTATTATTCGAGGTTATAACATTTTTGTTTGTTAGAAAATATTGCTTCAAGCTTTCTAATACTGCAAATTATGACATTTTATATATTGCAATCACGTGTGATTTATAATGAATATCTCATTATTAGTGGGGAACATGGAGGTTTTGGAAAATAGTTGTTCTTTCATTTGTGTCATTTTTCATTTTCTTGTATTTTTTTAATTAAATTCATTATTGTTTTAGAAATTATGAAATAACCCGAGCAGAAATTTATTAACGTTCTGATCAGGACCGTACCGTTGTGGTCAGGCCCTGATCATATCCTAAGTACACTTCTACTCGGAAAAGTGCAAATTATTTCTATTGTAAAAATTGGATTATAACGAAATACTTTAAATTCATATTAAAGTGGGTGAAGAGAGGAAAGAATCTTCGTGAAAATCGTGACTTCCTGTAAGCTGTCCATGATTTTTTTAGTTATAAAGAATTTTTATTTTTAAATACTACTACTGTTTCAGGAGTTAGAGAATCCGCGGTGTAAAGATGTTTATTTCATTTATCATCAATGAAACGCAAACGGCCTTCGATTTAAGTGCAAGCACAGAAAATCAGGTTCATGTAAAATTTGGCATACATGGTGGTGTGGGCTTTTTCAAGAGCTACCTTTCTATTTAAATAAAAATTGATTTTGAACAGTATGGTGAGTATAAATGCCATTAGCATGAAGAAGGTATTTCTTCAAAAAAATGTAAGGATAATCTAATTATTTTCTAGTTCATTTCTCTAAAACTATGCAAATAAATAAATAAATAAATTTTTCACAGATATGGTCAGATTTGCATCTCAATTCTTTAAAGGTACAATATCAACTGATCTGAAGTTGGCCAATGCACTAACAAGAATAATGCCACATGTATCCATGTACTTGTTTTTTCGCAAAAAATGGTGAACTGCAATATTGGGATGAGTATAGAACAACTAGAAATACTTAAAAATATTATGATGCTTGGATAACAGCAGGTGCCTCAAAAACTGATGACTTGCAAGCAAAGATGAAAGTAAAAAGTTTCTTGAGATCGTCCCTTCGCTGAAGCTGCATTTAATAGTTGGTGTCATAAAAATCTTATATTCAAATATTATGAACGAATTTGAGATCGAATCTTTGGCATGGGCAAATGCGTGTCATGTTCTGCTCAAAATAACTCCAGCTTTCAAAGGCAATTCATGTAAAACATTAATTGGACGACATCTATAACTTACGTTCGCACGAAACGTTGGAAGGTTAAAGTCTGTGAGAATATTTGATGACTTTAAAAAAGTAATTCATTCGTGCTTTCAAAATAATGTAAATATAAATTACAAGATTTGTAAACAATATATCAGGACAACTTACTTGCATTTAGTAATTTCCGTTACTCCCAAAATATACGCAGTTTTCTTCCACGTTGGTCAATTTTGGGAAATTAAAAATATGGGTTTAAGTATTTCCAATGTACAAGCGATGGAATCTCAGATTGTTTACATTCAAATTTATTGTAATTATAAGGTTTTTTCGAGATTCATGATATTTTTTGCAATTTAGCATAGATCTGGTTATATGCGAGATTATTTTTTCAATAAAATACATAATTTATTTAAAATAAGGAGTATTCCTCGAAATTATTTCAGTAGATTTGTAATCGGTGAATACCAAGTGATTCAAAAGGACGGGAGAACATTTGATGGCTGATACGAAGAACCTAACATTTCAAAGGTTTTGTAACGAAGAATCACACATTTTAAAAGTTTTCTGACGAAGAACCAGACATTTCAGAATAAATTTGCATCGAAGAACCGGAAATTTCAGAATTTTCGACGAAAAACCGGACATTTCAAGATTTTCTATAGCAAATTATTTCATCGTAGAAACTTATGAAATGTCCGGTTTTTCTTCCCGCAATTTTGAAATGTATGGTTCTCAATTGCACACCATGAAATGGCCGGGTTTTCGCCTCACGCTTGAGATATCTGGTTCTTCGCACCAGCCATCTACGTAATATCACAAAATTATCGAATTGGACAAAATCGTCAACTGTTCGGATGATTATTGAAGAAGAAGAGATGCCAATAAAAAATTTGCATTTCTACTTTGGGGCCCGTACCTTTTTAGTCCGTGAAATTCTTAATTGATGTCTGTGACTCGTTTTCGACAGTAAAAAGAAATAACAATTTATCCAAAAGCGTGGTCATTAAAATCTCTCAATTGGCTCTGCTTTCCGAGCTATCAATTTAAAACTCCTAAAACAGAGATTTTTTACTGCATTTGAGGTTATCGTTGAGATATATAATTTTGAAAAGTTCTTGTTTACCTACACCTGGGAACCTATTATGTAAAAATTGAAAAATGCGGTATTTCAGCGAAAAGAGACGATTAAGCATCTTAAAATGCTGTCTACAGTTTTATTAGTAAAAAGAAAAATAATTCCATGCTTGATAACCTTTAATATAAGCCAAAATCGGTTTTACAATTTTAGGTTTGGATATCTCAGATTCAGTTCATTCGGATACATTTTGATCTCTGTATAGACAGTATAATAGCACTCAGATTATTAATCAAAATTGAACCATAAATAAAGTAAAATAATTCGTTGAGCAGATATCGATTTTTCAGTGATAAACCTTAAACTTCGAACAATTTTTGTATCTTTCCTGATGGAAATCAATTCATTTTTTCTTACACTATTAATTTCCCTTATACCTTTAACGCAGTAAATATTTAAATTGTGTAATATTTATCCAAGAATTGGTTTGATTTCAACTAGAGAATATTTTGAATGCCAATTAAAAAAAATCAGTGATATGCATTTAAAATAATTACGGAAGATGAATCACACGACAGGTGGTAAATTACTTTATTAATCCTTACCACCATAGGTTATCTATACGGGTTTGTTTCATGCGCGAACTCTAGGTCACCCTCAGGTAAAATGAAGAATAAGTGAAATGTATATAAGTGAAAAGCAGAATATCGTCGTAGAAAGTAAGGTGATGCACGTTTTGATGCAGCAGCGTACACACCAATTTGTCGATTTAACCTTTTAAGGTTGAACGGCAAAGACGGCACCTTGTCAGGAAAGAAATTGCGCGGATGGGTATTTTACTCCACTGGTGTAATACCGTAGTCAATTAAGCTTCAAACTTTTAATTAACGCTGTTTTCATTCCATAGTCAAGAACTATAAAGTTTATCGAGCCTTTTCACGGGTGGCCGGCACCGCAATGAAAATCGTTTTGCGGTCTTTCACTTTAATTCTTCTTCCTCATCGTGCATCTTATTGTCGGCCTTCGCTACAAGGAGAGCACAATGACACTTTCACGAAAGTCAGGTCATTGTATACTCCGATCACGTAAGTCTGCGGTTCCGAAGATTATGGTGATTCCCTATTGTTTTTTGCAGTTACCGTTAATTGCGCCTTTTAACTTCTACTTCGTTAAGTGGACGTCCATGATCATCGCGCATACTTAATTGTATTGAGAATTACCAGCAATAGACAAAATTGAAGTACTATACAACCAAATTTGCTAACACGCGTGAAAAATATTGCCACTGGTATGGGGAAAAACAGGTTGATGTCCGACCGAGAGATAATTTAAAAACTGTTATTTTATTGATGTACCCTTATATAGTTCTCAAAGTGAATTTGTGACATTTTTTCTGCTACCATAGGAGTATCTTGTTCATCAGTTTTCCAATCCATGAAAATATACATAAAGGAAAATTCAAATTGACGTTATATTAATTATATGTCCATATACATAAAAGGCACTAATCCAAATTTTTATTGGGACGTGCTCCTTCTTCAATAATCATCCGATTACTCGACTTGTTTCAATTCCGTAAACGTCTAATATCATCTAATATATCTTTTGTCTTGTTAGTATACATGGCAGTCCATGTAAAAAGAGCCACTTTTTTGGATTTAAGGTTGAATTTTAGCCCACATAAAAAATTTGTAGATAATTTTTACATTTAGGTATACCAATTTTTATTACTGCTTTTTTCCCCATTAATTCGGATAAAAAAAAATTGTAAATACAGATTTTATAGATTTTTGTCACAAGCTTTCTCGTAAAAATATTTATTTTTAATTAACCGTTGCCTATCTTCGTCAAAAATCGTTTTTAAATTTTCATATTTTATTCTACCATTTTGCGTCAGTCATTGGGAAGTTCAAAAGATCACAAAAAATAATCATAATTTATGGAGAATATAATGCTATTGTAAAAAATATGGGGTAGAAAGGTTTAACGTATTAAAAGTTTATTTAAAACGACCTGTCGCAAAGGAAGTCCCCTGAATATCATGTTAATACATGTACTTCAGGGGTCTTCGGCGTGCACAGTTCAATTATCTGTAACTTCGCCAATATTTATCATAGAAAAACGATTTTTTGTTCATTTTAAAGAGAATTTAATGCACTTTTATGAAAATATACTGTTTATAGCGACAAGCAGATTATCTATTTAGAAAGAATCTTGAAAACCACACCTTGTAAATTTGTTCCTTTTATTATTATTATAATTACTGCAGCTGAAGTTATCATGAGGTAAACACGATTTTGATGAAGATTAAGAAATTATAATTAAAAATAAATATGTCCACTGTATCAATGTTTAAAATATTGTTTCTTACCCGTATTAATGGAAATATAACCAAAATTGCAATAAAAACTGAAAATTCGCATAAACGAGAAATTCTCTAAAAATGTTGAAATAAAGGTATACAAATTTTTTATGGAATGATTATAAACATTTAAAAATATGTCCAAAAACTATGTGATTTTGTTTACGTGGAATAGCCCTTATACAACATTATATTGTTATAACATGACTATTTTAACCTGACCCACTTTGAATACATATCACCGGACTGTTTTAGAACGTACATAAATAGATAAAATTAGAATCTCTTTATTATTAAGTCCTTTTTAAATCCGCAGTAATAAATATTTGATTATATATACGGCGTCGATTAACATCTACAAAAGTGTAAGTGCTTTTAGGGACCTAAAGATACCCAATGTCTACATGCCTTTCATGATATATTAGAAACTTCACGTATTGTTTTGAAGAAATAGCAAAAAGTGTTATGGAGAACAATAGAGAGAACTCGAAACTTTTTCGAAGATATTTTTCGCATTTATCTAGGCGGAGCCTAGAATTCCACCATCCGATGAAAACTTCTAATTTAATAAGAAATCAATGTTGTAACAATGTTGTAAAAAGTCTTCCGAGAATACTTACATTTTAATCGGGAATCAACACTGATCACACATATTAATAGTGTACAAGACTTTTTGGTGCGCTTGGAGAACAGGAAGTTAAACCTTCGGTCAAGGCGAACATTCTGCAATTCAATGAACAATGTAATCGTAAAACATACCGCTCCCTGCGTCACTGCATCTTAATGCATTTACCCTAATTCGGCGGGGAATTTATGCAACGGATGGGTCGGTGAATTTACAACAGGCGAGCAAAGTAAATTCTCGGGACCTGTTCATATACGCTCTTAATTAATTGCCAAATTTGCATGAGCGATGCATCATAAATTGGGCAAATCATTAAGGAAAGTCAGAGTTCCGCGATCAGGAAACCCGGAATTTCTCCCGCCAGATCAGAAAGCGTTGTAAATACGTTAGCGTCCTTGGACATTCCTGCGGTGCGCAATGAAATTTCAATGTCTCTACCAGCATTGCAACTTCGCTAACCACTTATGAACACAAGCACAGACGATTCTTTGCACATCGTAATGCGAAGATTGGAACTCTCTCCTTCTTTTATGCACCGCGATACTTTGCTTATTTCTATTCAACAGCTACATATGTACATGTCGTAGTTCCATAAAGTATATAGAAATTCTTGTAATTTGCATGTGACGTAAAAGATGGAGACATAAAAAGTGACATTGGGGAAGAGTTCAAAATATATTTGTTTTCTTCACTTTCATTTCTAAGTTTGTAGACAAAAATTTTCATTTTTATCGTTCCCAAGGCCAGCTGGTTAAGATCGATTGAAAATATCGAAAATGTTTTTTTGTCAGATAATTCAAAATTAAATTCGGTCTTACCGTAATTTTAAAAAAACATTCCATGTATTTTTTTTATTGTAAAATTTTTGTTGTTTGTTTTTAAACTCTCCTAAAGCCCAATAGCCCCCACACAGCAGAAGACATCCTCAGAACATCCTGTTTCAACCCGGATATCGTGCATCCGCCCAAGACAGCCAAAGGATGTCCTGCGGACTTCCAAGCGGGATGTGAACACATTTTGTTATACATATAAAATAGAAATATCTCTTCTAGAAAATTCTGCACATATATAGTTATTTTTGTGTATATATTTATAAAATATTAATTTTCTTGGGACCATCCTTATATCGTCCCGAATATCCTGCATCCGTTCTGCTTATAGGACGTCCTTCGTACTTCCGAACGGGACCCAAAAGAAGTCGCTATGTTTATAATAAACTATTATTTTAATATAGCAATGCTTACTTGCATAACCATATATACTTGAAATGTACATTAAAAATATCCTGATATTGTCCAGTACATCTTATTATATTAAGTACTGAAGTGGGGGTAGTGACACTAAAGGACATCCTGAGTGCATCTGTATGATAAATGCGAAAAGTCCACAGGGTATCTTGGTGACGTCCCGCGAATATCCCTATAGGACGTCCTGAGGATGTTTAAAGGATCTAAATACAGTGACATTGGGACGTCCTGACGAGCTCCTGAGAACATCTCTGGAAGGAAGCAAAATGTCCTCAGGAAGTCCTGACTTCTTCACCAGGATGACCTGAGGATGTTCTGAAGACGTCCATGTGCTGCCTGGATATAAGATTAAAAATAGCAATTTTGAATGTATCGATTACGTTCCGAAAACTGGCGAGCTCAGTCAAATCTCTATGTGACGTCACACCTATAACCGCCACTCATCGCTAACATTGAAAATTTCATAAATTGACCGTTTTTTCTATGCAAAATGTTTCAAAATCGAAAAAGAAGCTAGTTTATTCCGTTATATGGAAACGTAATTAAATATTCGAAATCAATAGTATTTTTAATAGTGCCAGAAAATGAAACATTTTTTAAAATCTTCTAGGCCCAATATAGAGATTCCAAATTTATCCAATCTTCGTAGAAGCAAAATTTTATACGTTTTACAACCGGCAAGTTGACTGATATTTCAGTTTCTGAATTAAAAATTCAATTTTCTTGGTTAAAATCGATATTTCTTTTACCTACCATTATTATGTTGGAAGCATTGGAACTATTTTTCATAATCATTTTAAAATCGTTTAACACGTATAATATATGTCAATGTTATTTATGTAGTGGAGATATAGGGTTGATGTCACAGAGTCCACACCTAGTGCGTTTTCGTAGCATTCAAATCTTGGACTTTGGATTAAGAGCTTCCCTAGAAAATAACCTGTACAAAAACGCAATAAAACTTTAATATGCATGATTAAATTGAGAAACACCATAATTTGATGAGGATTTTACATCATTTAAATGTATACAAAATGATCAATCCATTTAATTTCGTAAGTTAGTAGTGAGAAAACTAATTTTATTTTGCTTTGCGAGTCTATAACTTTTTGAACTTATTCGATAATGATTTTCTTTACAGCTTCACTACTATCCAAATAACAAAAAATTTTGTTTAGATTTTGAGATATGACTATAATTGTAAAGAGTATCAATCAATAGAACCGCAATATCGATGGCGAGTACACTTGCCATCTAGCGGCCAATGTCGAGAACGTTGTAAATTGCACTCGGCCGAAAATCGAGGGAATTAGGAGAATCGATATCGCATTGTTCGAGTTCCTTATAGAAATCGGTGTCTGTTTAGTACATACAGATTTTGACCCATGCACTGTCTCATAATATTGGATGAATTTTACTGCAAATGCTAATTGTTGTTTTTTTGGCATTCCCTAATTTGCACTATTTGAGGCAATAAAAATGATTAAACGTTATTGGAAAAAAAAAGAAAATTTGTATGTGTCATTTGTTAAAGAAAAATGTCTACCTGTCGTAAAAAACTACAAATGTCGACTCAACAACTCCAAAGACTCCAGGTTACAAAGTTTGTAATGATTTCATCCCGACCAGCCGATTGGATAAACGCGACTATGATTATAAAAAAAATGTAAAATTACACTGTTCGGTTGCTCTTGATCCTACCGAATTAGCTGGAGGTATTACGTGAACGAATTTGGTGAGAAACCAATATGTCAAATCATCTTAAAAAAAGGGTTGGTAGGGTTAACGACCCGCTTACACTAACCATTTCATTAGTTTTTTTGTACCAAATATTTGGTTAGTTTAGTTTCGTTTCTTCACATTACATACATAGTGACATCCCAAATGCTATTATACATTGAAGAATCATTCTTTGCATGACCGATAAACGGTGTGGTCGTTATAATTTATATATATTAACCCAACCAAACGAGTTTTTTCTGATAATAAAATATAGCGACTAAACAACCAAACCGTTGTTGGTTTGAAAATTTCTTTCTTTCAATTTTTTTTAGTACATCCAAGGAACAATCAACCACACGTCTCTTTTATAACTCGAAATTGATTATTTTTTTTAGCGAAGATGTATTGTACATCGAGCCTGACCTAGCCCATATAAATCGGAAAAACCGTACGCTTACTAAGCGCGTGGATCGCAGACAATTCCAGATGTAATCAATTGTCTTTCTCGGCTCAAGCTGACGCAAGAACGATTAATCCTCGAGCAGTTCGGTTGGCTAGCACCCCACCTTCCTCTTGTTCACGAATACTGTATCACTGGCGAAACATCTCTCTTTGCGCATACTCGTTAATTTAAACATTGCAGGCGGTGCGCCAGCTTTGACAGTAGCTGTAAAAAAGGAGGGCATTTGGAATCGAAGTTTCGCTTTTAGAAAAGCACTTTGAATTCGAAAAACGTAATTAGTTACAATTATCACCCTCGATGCACTAAAATTATCCCAATTAAGTTCTACATTATTTACGAGGCTTGTCGCGCTTTTATTTCATTGTACTTTCCTTCGCATGGTAATGCATAAAGTTCTCGCTTCAAAATTACATGTTCGGAAATAACATATTTGCTTCCAGCTCAGTTCATACAAAAAATACATTGATTTAAAAATATTTTACAAAAGTTGCAGTTTTCTTAACTCTTTGAAACACGGAGCCCTTTCTGTAGGACACCTTTTTGTAATTCATTTTTTTTATTTTTTAGTAGATTAAAATTGAATTTTAGTGCAAATTTCTTTCTTCGTACTTCGATAACATGTTTTTGAATGATAAAAATTAATATTTATTATGAATTATTGTGTTAAATTGTTTATATTTTGAACAATGTATAAAAATTACGCGTTTTGTTGATTACTTAAATTTACGCTGATTACGAATCTGGCATCAGATTTTCAAATTTAAAAATGACGAATCCAAGATGGCCGACCAAAATGTAAAAATGTACTTGATCGAGGTAGAACGGGGTACTGGGAGGTTTTGGAGCGAGTTCAAAATGACATTCCGAAATGTAAAAAGTTACTTGACCGAAATCAAACTGAATACTGAATAATGTTACATTTTCAATTTAGCAAATTGAACAAGCGGTCACGAATGCTGAAATTTCATAGTTCGTCTTTTGCGACCTCGAAAACTGTTACATTTTGGTTGTCATATTGAATCCGTCATTTTGAATTTTGAAAATGTAAGATTAGATATATCTGCGATCCCGAAAATTATCGAGTACCTAGTTTCATCTCGATGAAATCAATTTTTCCATTTCGGTCTGCCATCTTGGATTCGCCATCTTGAATTTTGAATATCTGAGGTCAGATTCGTGATCAGCGATCCCGAAAACCCCTGCGTAACAAGTTTCAGCTATTATCCGTGCAAATAAAAATGTATGCTTCAAAGGGTTAAATTCGTTTTTATCGGAGCATACAGTATGGTATCGATAATCAAGGTAAATTAACTATAAAATTTCTAAATTTCTTATAGTGGAAATTGACTTTTTATGGAGTGAACATTTATCCCCTCTAGTGAAAAAGTGAAATCTTACTCTTTAAGAGTGAATTTATGCTCCAAATACGAGTTTTCACTCTATGCGTAGAGATTTTTCACTTTTTAAGAGTGAGAATGTATTCTATCAATATCGTTAATTTTGTAGACTTATTTTTCAAATTCAAAATGGCTCTTCTAATATGGTATTTTTTGAAATATGATTTAATTGACTTCGGCTGAACATTACTCTTGTTTCGGGATCGTGAGTACAAATCTCGACTCAAATTTTAGAAATTGAAAGTGTACGTTTCTAATTGGCAACCAAGTTTTTAAATTTTTAGCTCATTTCCTTAATATTACTTTCTATAACAGAGTATCATCAGTCGGTGTATTTTATACGTCACGTAAATTCCTCCACGTAAAATTACTTATACCCTATTAGGATGCAGGATATGAACATTCATAACACGGTTGATATATCTTGAATTGTTCAATATTTATTTTTGCATATTTGATCCGACACTTTTAATTTTTTGTATTAGCCTACATACGAATTCAAACAGAGTCATTTTCCGAAAGTGTTTGACATAAAACGAATTTCGAAAAAGGGAAATAAATGTCTGGATAATAAAATGTGTTTTGGACGAAAAAATAATATGGTGAACCTTTTTTTTTTTTGTCCAACACGATAAATAGTTTTTCTTAGTTGTTCACGTATGGAATATGATTTTAATTCATCATCAATTCATAGAAACTATTAAAAAAGACAATGACCTTGTCAAAATACCTCACATATTCAGTCTGCCGCATCGAAAACTCAATTTTGCGTTTTTATGTTACCTTACGTTTTATTAATGTATTTCATAAACGAATATTAAACTCAATTGTAGACATGTGTCGTAACCCGAAAATCTTGGAGCAAAATATAAACGTCTTTCATTCACGTATATTTATATACCATATTATACCTTTATTAAACGCACTTTAAGCTTATGTTACTTCGGAAACGATTTTTTATGGTTAAAATATGTTTCGTTTAATATACACGAATTATAAACGTATATGATAAACGTACATTAAAAGGTAGTTTAATGTACTCACTTTCCTAAACGTTTATATCGCAACCGTATTTACGTTAAAATTACGTATAATAAACGAATTTTAAATAGTACTATTTTTATTGGGTTATTGTGCTACCGAGTGTAGGTCATCGGAATAATTCATCGATTGATAAAGGAAAACATAGTAACAAATGTGAAAATATGACTGAATAGTAGTAATTTTCTTCTTTTGTTTTAACATTGTATTTTATATTCGCGTGTGTTGCTAATTAAAATAAATAATGTAAATTATCATTAATTAACGCAGTTGCATTGCAAGAACATGATGCTGATTAAACTGTTTCTCTTCTTTTTAAATATTTCAAATTCAAAATTGTATACAAAAATGTGCGAAAGCTATTGACGTAACCAATATAAGAAATTTATAATCATATTTTTAATGAGTTGCATCGTTTTATATATAATTTCGAAATCAGTTTCTTGGAAGTTAAAAGGAAGTTTCTTAAACCTCAGTCGGTATTATAGAAGATGAGAAAAGAAAGATTCCAATCGCATAACAATTAAACAGACGCCATGTTACGAAATTAATTGTTATTCTTACGTGAGATAATTTAAAAAAATCATATGAAATGTTTGTCTTTCATTAGCAAGCAAATAAAAAACAGTAAAATAATTGTTTTACCCATAGAGAAAAAATACATTCATGGAACCATAAAAAAGGTAGAAAAGGTTGTAGCATACTCCTAGTGAAAGATAGTTGCTGACTGTATGTTAATTTTATAATTCAACATGTTGCAAAGTATATCATACAATAAGTAGTTTTATCACTTTTTTAAAGCAACAGATTATATATTTTTATTTAATTAATTTCATTATATTTATTTTACTAGTAACGACTGATGAAATTTAACTGAGAAAATGCGATGTGAGGTTATGTTTTCTGACTCATATTTAACGATCGGAAAAAGTAAACACAATACTTTTATCTATCGTTTACTATAGGCATAGTTAATTTAAATATTTTTCTTTTATTCAGTATTTCACATTTGTAAAATGGTTGGATTAACAATAATTTTGTTCACTGCATAGTTGAAACGTTTTTCAAGGCAATGTTGATTTTAGAAGGACAAGGGGGCTTTATTATTATTTTATATTCGGCATTTAATGAGATTAAATATTATAAATTAATAGCCTGGGAAATGCGACAGATTTTTTATACGGAAGATACCTTCAACATCGAAAGCGTGTAATTTACATCGTCTTCTCGCATAATGGACGGTATTGGTACCAAGCATGGAAGAATCGGACCCTGATAAAAACTACAATCAGCAAACTTTCACCTGTTGCACTTAATGCCCGAAAAATGTTGTCTGCTGCTCCTTTTTTCTCGAGATTGATTCATTCATATCCTTTAAGATAGTCTGCGAACTAAAAAAAATCAATGTACCGTCTGCATTCCATTCGGTATGATTGTTTCATCATATAATCAATCAATTAACTCCAATTGTATAGTAAATAATCTGCTTTGTACGGTAAAATTAAAATTATTATTTCCATTTGGTTCAGGGAATAGTTATTTTTAAATATTTGGCGTTTTTGCATTCATAAATATACTTAAGCGAAATTTGGTGTAAGAGCGGAGCACAGCAAAAAAACGAGTTAATATTATGAAAATGAAAAGTAAAAATTTCACTTTTCGACTTGAAAGCGACGTAATGACTGATATTTATGGCGGTTCTTTTTAACGCGAACAATATTTCTCGTTTCAGCATACCTGAAAGATACGTGAAGAGGCTCGATTCAGCGAAAGTGTACCTCACGACCGAGAAACCCAAGAGGGATATTTGTAATTTTTTTTTTTATCAAAACACACCGGTCGAAATTCCACTAGAAATGTCTATTTTAGCTCCAACAACGAAAAAGCGAAACTTTAAGACTGGTTTGCGGATTATTTTACTAACCGAATAACTTTCGCTGAGATGGAATTCACTATTTCACCAAATTTAAATATCGGTGATAGTATTGATTTAAGGAAAGAAAAGAAATTCACAAATCTTTGATTATAAGTTTTAAGATGAAAATATATTTCTAAATTAAAATAATTATCTGAAATTTAAATTTATTTGCTTTCACGTATTGATTTGTTATAAATTTTAGTGAGATTACATCAAATAAAACAATTGAATTGTAAATTATTTAAAAATTGTCGATTTTATTTAAAAAAGCATTAAAAGATGGCGGATATTAGCAATTTAATAGCTGCTGGATTAAGATTAGATTTATTATAATATAAACGCAAGTTATTCGGTTATTAAATACAACTAAAAATGTTAACAAAAGTTAAGGGGGTCTAAAGTCGTCCGTCGGTAAGATAGGAAATTTCACTAAAAAACATAAATTAAAGATGACTGAATAACATTTTTAAAATTCGGGCTCTATAAGGAGAATTCTAAGCATTATAAACAGTTTCCTAGAGAATACTAAAGATATTAATTAATATAAATTATTAATTATTAAGATATTAATTAATATATATTATTAATATAAATTATTAATATAAATTATAAATAATTAATATAATATAATATCTTTAGTATTAATTGAGAACTGACCGAGTATTTTCGGAAATAATTTTTATATATTTTAGAAAATTCTCGGTCAGTTCTATATTAATTTCTTTGGTATTTTCTAGGAAACCGTCTATAGTAATAAAATTTGTCCTTACAGAGCCAGAAATTTGAAAAATCGATTCAGTCATTTATTATTTACGGGTTTTAGTGAAAATTAGTCAGATATCTTTTGGGTACAAATTTCACTTGCTCTATATGTATGGCACGTGACATTTATGTATGTTTTCTGTATTTTTATAACATTATACTATTTTTACATTATTTTATGAGAAACATTAATTATATTATGGTACTTTTTCTATCGCCTCTATACATGCATACTTACAGCGGAGTGTAGTGGTTGAGGCATTAGAGTACTAAGCGAGAGACTCAGGTTCGATTCCTCGCCCGGGACAAGTTTTTTCTTATTTGCTTGAGAGTTCAAATTATGTAATAATATACCAAAATATTTTCTTATAAACTTACACTACATGTATACTAAAAAAGTTAAATTGATTTAAAGATAAACGGAGCTGTAATAATTATCTCAATTTTTACGTTTTTTAATCTGCCTGCAAATTTCCTTCTAAAGTATATTTTGGAGATGTCGGAAAGATGTCCGAAAGATACCGAAAGGTTTCCTAAATAGTTAAGAAATCTTTTTGCTTGTTAGGCGGTCGTCATATAATAGTTTTATATTTCATCCGTAATCACATTAAATTTAATGAAACACAGTCCATTAAATTTCAATAACATTTTTCTAATATGCAATTACAATAAAAGCAGTTCACTCGGATGGAAAATTCTTTACGTATGATAAATTGCAATATATAATAGATAAAAAAATGTACAACTTACTATAAAATTAAGAATTCTGTTATCTTAGTATTCCGTTAAAATAACCAGAAAACTTTTAGGATGTTTATGTAATCAACTATTCAACCCAAGTTTGCGAATATTTATTTAGAAATGCTTAACATCTTTAGTTGCATAGCAACAATATAAAACGTCATTTTAACACTATCATTATGTATAAGACAGGGCCCTCCGTAGTCTTACTGACGAGTCCAGCGGAGGACCTGGGACGAAACGTATTTTTTAACAAATAGGCATTTTGATACATTTTTTACCGTTAGAGGGAATCTGAAACCATTAACAAATTGCATTTTTAAATTAGTCATATACCATTTCCATAGATCATCGTTTCAGAGACGGTAATTATCACATTTTTTGGTCTCTCAATTAGTTAATTTTAATTATTAAGTAGCTTATATCGAAGCTCGATCTAAACATTATATGTTGTTATTTATTTTCAAGTATTTGAACCGTAATTCCAAGCAAACGTCTAATATGAATTATTTAAATGCTTAACATCAGTTTGGACCGCTGATAAATACATATACCCCCTTCCTGTCCCACTCTGTTAATTTTTAAATCTTTATAATATACATCTATAAGTGTTTTATTGCAGAAATAAGCATATCAAATGTCGTGTTCTTCCTTCGGATATTAATTAAACCGCTTCGCTCTGATATGAAAAATCGTAAATATAGTTCCAAAATGCTTAGAAATTTTTGGATCACCAAAATTTGCGAAAGTGTGTATACTTTGGTTGTTGTAATCTATAAGTGAGAATTAAAAAGTGCGAATTGAATATGGTGGATAGCTTTTTTATTTACTTTTAATGTTCAGATCAAATACTACTTTGGAACCAATGTAGCACATTAAATTAGTTTGAAACTTGGTAAAAAATTTAACTATGGAGGATTAAAAGGCATGCAATAATTGTAAAGCTGCAAAAGTTGTTACAATTTGGTCCTATTAACTTTACGCCGCGTGTAATGTTGGTCGTTAACCGATGTTTCAGTTCTATGAGGTAGTTTTCTATTCCCGTTTTCGTGCTGCTGTAATGATCTGCATATGATGTAAAAGGAAGCGTTTAACTGTGTTTCCTAAATGAGCTTCTACAATTACACGTAAAATTACATACGCGTTAAAATCTTCATATAGACATAATTGTATTAAATGAGTTCCAGTTCGTCGCGATTACTGGTAGAATGAGATTTATAACACGCGTGTGATGATGCGATATATTACGTGTTATATAATATAATAACTAAAATTTGCATTAGTTTTTTTTTTGCAAAAGTAGCTTGAAAGTTAAATGCTTTAATTGAGGAATGAAAAATATTAGTTGTATGTAATAATCATAAACTAGAAAATTTGTTTCATGCTCATCAAGAAATTGTCATGAAAAATATGAAAAGGAGTCAATATTTCCGTTTTAAAAATATTTGTAAACTATATACATAGCATATAAAATGTCCAATTTTCTCCCTTCGTTTTTTGTTTAAGATAAACAAGGGAAGAAAGAGAAAAACAAAAAATCAATACTGCGCCAAGTTTGTGAATGTCAGACTCTAGACAGTTAAAAAATGTATTATGCAATGCCATTATAGACACAAATTTCAATGTCGTGTAACTAGTCTATAGATACATGTGCGTATACGACATGCCTTATGTATTATCATATCTTGACGCCCGACGGTCCTTATGACAAAATGAAAATACACTTCAACAACGGGAGCCAAGGGCTCGAAGAAAAAAAGCTGCGAACGCCTCATCGCCACCTAGCGGCATCAAAAAAAATGGAGTGCGGCAGTATTTACTATGGATTTATAGTAAATGCAATCTTTTACCACGAATAATAGTAAATATAAAGATTTAGTACGAGATATAATGTTAATTGAGGACTACACTAGATTATAGTTATTTTAACTGTATTTGCCATATTTATTTAAATCATTCTACATTGTTGATTTTTTTACCTATGAGGAGATAGTTTGTGTAACAAATTTATAGTAACATCGACTATGAAAGTGGTAAATTTATCTATTTTCGTAGTAGTTTTAACTATATTTTTGCAACTATGTGATATAGTCAATTTTACTATGGATTTTTTTCTCAGTGTGCTTAGTAAAGTTTAGAGTGAATACTTGAAGTATAGGGCAAATAATTTACGGAGGTGATAACATTTAGTCTGGGTTATTTATTTATATATTAAATAGATGAAAGAAACCGGACAAGTGCGCACTGTATGAGCAAGGGTTCTTCAATATTTGAACTCATAGTTCGAAGCCATAAAAGCGGCGTTAAATTTGATAAATGCCTCATTACTGCGGTGATAAAACGAGTCCTTTCTAATCTCCTAACTTCACGTTTCCAACTCAATAATTAATCGATTAATTCAGCATTTACGTGTCCACATAAATTACCCTTATAGCTCTCCAGAACTTGCAAATTTATACGGTAAGATTTTAATTTTTTTTGTATGGAAAGTCATCTATTAAATTGAATCCTAACCTAAAATTTCTGGAACTAAACAATGCGCTAATACGTCAATATTTTTACCATTTGCTTCGCATAATGTCGAATTATGAGATATGGCATAATGCAATGATTATTAATAGTTTTGGTATAATAAGAGGTCGAGACTTTCATAATCATTCGCAAACCGTTGAGAATTATCGAGTTTATTAAATAATATCGAAAATTAGAGTCGCATTGAATTGATTGATCTAATCGCTAAATAATAGGTAACAAAATCTGCGAGATCGACAATACAACATTTTCTCCAGTATAAGATCGATTTATGGAGTCATTGTTTTCTCTGCTACATTCAGGCTCCGTTCGAAATTCATTTGGAATGATTTACGCATCCAATTTATGAAGTTATTCCGAATAAAGTCGAACGGAAGTGTAAAGTCCTTTTTTAATCGTCTTGTTTCGATGGCTATACTTCTTGGAAGCAATTCTTTTAAGGTTCACGTCATTTCGAATTTGGAAAACATACGTTCTCTCCAATTGAAAGCGATGTTTGCTTTACTGAAGTGTGGCAGTACGTAATGAATTGCAGATGCTGTACGGACACTCTTTGATTATTGCAGATCAGGTTCGCAATATAGGTCTTCCAGACTCGTTCGGCGACTTTTCAACTCCGTTGAAGAAAGTTGCCGAGACGTCAGGTATCGCTGAGATAAATAATACATTAATAGTTTTTTTAGCGAAAATAGTTATTACATGGCGTGTCGCAACAGAAACACCTTAAAAGACCGATCTCTCAAACTCGGGAATCATCATCATCCAAGCTGAATAAATTGCATTCTAATCTGATAAAAAGTAACGGTCATTTATTTTGAGGATCGCGTAACGTTAAAAATTGGTTGTCAATAACAACGAATAAGTACTGCACAAAAAATTATGCGGCTTATATTAAGTTGTTCAGTCATTGGGTGGCCTATTTATTGCGACATGGTATATACAGTATTATTCTTCTGCTCTCGATGAAAGTTTTGACAGAACACCGCTTGCGAAATGTTCGGTCTCGGTTAACGCGTCGCATGTTTCATATGTAAATTCGTGTATCCTGTTGTTATTTATGGCTGTTTTCAGAGTATGTATACATGATCATTTTTCAGCAATTCTTTTCAGGATTGATAAACAGTCGAGGCTCCATTATAATTACAACACAATTAATACGCTACTAATTTACTTTCATCGTGCGTTTAGTTAGCAACACTATGAAGTAAGTCAGATATGTTATTAATCGAATATAGTACGAAGGAAAAATTGTTGCTTCATGACATTGTTAAATGATATATCGCGTCTCGTAAATTAATTTCGATTTAGATTCATCAGCCGAAATGTGGCGATGAAATTGAGGTAATCCACAAACTCTGAAAACAAAGACGCGAAGGCTAAGCTTTCAAGAGATTGAACGATAGAGAAGTTCGTTAAGAAGCCGATCAAATTGTAATGTCCGCTTCAAATTTCGTCATATATCTTATATACCAAAAAAATTCGTATCATGGTGATGTATTTATTGCTGCAGAACTATTTCTGCAATCGCTAATTTCGTAGTACGTTTTAAGTGAACGATATTTCTTATAGTGACAGATGTTTAAATTGTGATTTTTCGAATGACGATTACACGAAAAAAGGGGTACGTATACAGAGCGATTAGAATCCTTCAGAATATTGTGAAAGTTTTATTCTCTTATGGCAAGTGATTTTTATTCAGGGATTTCGAAATAAATTAAGAAACACTACAAATTATAACGCTTGATGAGAAATTTGATCCCAGTAATATTAAGATATCGAAAATGTCACGAGGTGCCTCTGATGCACTAAAAAATCTGTCAAATCTGAAAACTATTACTTTTAGTTGAGTAAATCTCGTTATTGTAGTTAATTCAACTGTGTTTATTATTTACAAAAGTACGTAATGAAATAGTATCATTTTTCAAAACTTAGTCATTCTAGTATTAACTGCATTCTAGTTCATGCTTTAGCGAAATTTCTACAGCTAAAGAAATTCAAATGAGGGTCTATTTAGCTAAGGACACTTTTTTAATATGGGTATATATAATGAAATAAGTAAAAGGATTATGTAGGAATAAGTATCTAATTTATTATTAGTCACTTTTAACTTATTAAAATTCCCAAAACGTAAGCTACCACAAGTACATAGAGAGAAGGAATGGAGGAAAATCAAATTTACATTTGTGAATTCAGGGTCAAGATACAAACGGAAAATACTAAACTAAAATGTTAATAAATTAAATAAAAAATATTACAATTGTTTTTAGTTTCCGGAACTATTTTCAGTGTGTTATTCGATATCCAATAGAGACAAAGAAAACAACATACATATCGTAATTATTGCAAATGACTAATTTACTTGAAATGACTATCTTAATTCTTCACAACAATGCTTTAAATTAATTGTTTACTTCTTGCCTCCATTTAGTAACTCAAATAGTTGCATCAAAGATTTTAAATAGTTAAAAAGAATAAAAAATGTTTATAAAATACTTATTGAAGTTGCGGCATGAAATAAAATTGTTGTGTTTGCTATGTTACCGAACATAATCACCATTTACTAAAGTAAGTTTACTAATAACGTATAATTCATTACCTCAAGATTCTATTTTTTTGGCCTAGTGTCTTTATTTATTTCTGAATGATCATCTCATGATGGTTATAGCCGTAGTACATCATTCATAATTACACGCTCATAAAGTTAAGAGGAATATTGTTTCAATAATTCAACGTATGGATCAAGTACTTGCTATTAGGAGCTGAAATATAGCCTGCATTGGAAGATAATTGCTACGTAAACCTTCGATATTTTGAACTAACTAAGATTAAAAAATACGTCATTATAAAGTATCTTAGCCAGATGAAGTCAATTAAATTTATACCAAAAAATGTTGAAAAATATGAGTTATTTAAATACTGGACGTAGAACTTATATAAAGTAGTACAATGGTACTAATCATTAGGCAAGTTATACTAATTTCAAATTGGTAATTGTATTCATATACCTTATTACTAAAATGATTTAGTTAACTTGTATTTGATGTGTAGTTTCTTGGACCGTTGATTAAAATATATAATGTAATTATGTCGTTGTGTCGGTCTTGTGTATTTTTTCTGTTGAATAAAATAAAACAAAAACACTTATTTTACTACCAAACGGACCAGAAGAGGCCGAAACGTTTATTTTAAGGTTTTACAAGAAATCGTAACTTTTAGAGAATTAAATATGAGTTGGAATTACATTTTCTGGAAAAGGTCTTTTCTCAAACAAGCGAAGTATATGTCCAGATTTCGGCAAAGTGCATGCAAAATATGTGTATATAACTAAAAATTAATAGAAGTTCAGATTCATCAAACTTTTTACAACTTAAATATCCGGGTAAGGAAATAATGCGCTCTCATACTATCTGCTCTAATTGTTATAAATATTAAAATAATTTTAATATAAATAAACTATCACAGTAAATCCAATGAAACAAACAATTCGGTAGTGCACTCTGGAGAATGTGAATATTCTTTTCCTTAGAAATGAAAGAAGAATAGTAAAAATAACAATTAATAGACTTATGTGGAATTGTACGTATAAGTTTATTTAAAACAAAACATTTTTAGAATAAAGTGTTTTCTTGTAAAAGAAAGTTAGTTAAAATAGGTATTTTTACCACTAATCACTATTCTTTTTTTTCACGATATTTACAAAACGAGTATAATAAATTAAAAAAAAAATATAACTAAAAATATGACATTGAAATTATTTCATATCTTCTCAGAAACAAAGAAGCAGCAAATGAAATTTTTATGGTAAGTGACAAACAGATAAAATAAATGATTTGTATTAGTTATTGACTTTTCTCATTTAAAGCAGTTTACCATTAAAAATTAAAAAGAATGAAACGAAATAAGCTTAGGGCCGTTCAAAAACTTGCAAAGTGAGGGAGGGACGAGATTTTTATCAAGAAGTTGCAAAAAAAATGTTGATAAAACTTTAATTTGTTTATAAAAAGTTCAAAAAATATTTAAAAATACGTATTTCATTATTTATTAAGTGGAATAATATATTTCATCATGAAACTGATTCTTGGCATGCCATCAGACATCCTTAATGCAAAAGTTACAGTATGTTAAAGTTATTTACTTCCATTACAATTAAGTTTTCATGGTTCAAAAAGAATCTGAATTCAGATAGTTAAAAAATATTGTGTTTTTCACATCATTAGTGTTTATCACCCCCCAAGATCAACTTTTTTGGAGAAATAGTATTCCGATATATAATTTACAAGTCAGTCATTGATGAATGCATTGATGAATGCATTAATGAATTGCCTCGATTCTTCTAAAGTGTTTTCGAAAGGACATTGTACCCCAGATCGAATTCCAGTGAACCGTAGCCGGCATAAAACAAGACAAAATGCACGCACTATGTTATGAAGCAGCGACAAAGTGCCGCTCGACAGTGAAATATTAATTTCTTGTACTTGGGCCATAACTCTGTCATAATATTCTCACAGTTTACACAAAGCATAATAAGACAGGACGTGAGCGCAAGTTTTCCAGAAGATCAGGGGATAAATACGACGGATTCTCTGCATCGCAGTTTTTAAATGGGTTGGTCCACTTGGGATAAATCATAGGAGTTTCCGACTACGGAGTAAAATGAAGAGTACACGGAATTTCATCCCAGAGGACAAAGTCTTTGATTAAAGTAGAAAAATCACCCTGGATAAAAAATAACGAAGAACGGGAACGAGGCACAGAAGAAATACGACGAACTTAACGTCATTTAAGACGACTTTTTGTAAATGTGCTCTCTATTTATTTCGAAGAGGTCAAAACTCGATATTATACAGTTATTTAAACAAAAAATTTAGTAAATACAAAATATCAGTATTGTTAGACAAATGGAGATATGGAAGTATTATTAAAAATGTAGTTATTTTTATCCCGAAAAAGATGGGAAGGAATATTTTGTGCAACACCAACCACATTCTTCTATCACGTGGTATATTTTACAGAAAAATGCAGCGGTTTCTACATGCCATCGGGGAAAGAGGATAAAAGAAAATGCAGTAAAACATAAAAAAGGATATAAAAAGAAAGACGAAAAGAAATGGAGAGATGTATCATAATGTTAGGATAAAACCCTGCAGGATCGGTTCCTTGAATTGTAAAGAAATGACGATAGAAACGAAGAAATGACCTTCGACGTTTCCGTCCAGGATGACCCAAATTATGTAATGCTTGTGGGGTCACAAATTGTCGGATAACCGTCTATCTTTAATCCTGTTACGTTAATGACAGAAGTGATTCTTAAGCGCTCAGATTTACGGCGTGGACCGTTACTGAAAGAACTTTATGTAACTGAAGAATGGCCACCTATATTGCGTGAATGTTACATTTACAATAGACTAGTTTACACTATTCTCGACTCTGAACTTTGGGAATAAAGAGAAATGTGATAGTGAATGAACTTTTTATTTATGTTATTTTTTACGTAAATATTTATTACATCACTGCAAGAGGTCAACGCCATCCATATCAACTTACGCAGTCCGAGAAAAACATGATAAATTTTGACCCTTTTCTGATGAATTATTTAGCACCTACAGCTAATTCCTAATTTGAAATTAAGAGCTAGTTAAAAAGGTAGAATAATTACTTATTATCTGGAAAGATTGCTCTAGAATATTCCATTAATTATGATAATAAGCAGATTAATCTCATTTATAATTATAATCAATGAATTCCTGTTATTTCAAGAAAAAAAACTCGGTAACGGTATTAATCGTTCCTTTCTGGTTAGTGTTACCTGTCTTTTTTTATTTACCTGCATCCGCTCGGGAGGTTTTGACTTAATATGTCGATATACACATTTTGTTCTCAGCTAATACTTAAGATGAAATGCTTTTTTGAGTGATAGGATTTGAGAATGATCATGAAAAATGATCCTGTCGATAGAAAACTGGACCAGGCATTCTTATTTCAAAGTAAATGGTCGGTTCTTGTATTACTAAGAAGTAGCATTATATCTAGTAAGTTATGCTCTAATTGTGTCAGGTTTAAAGCTTGCTCGTCTGGAAAATTGTTGTGCAAGTACAATTATTACCCAGAAACTGACTTGCTCGTGTCAAAGTGATTTCTTGCACTTATATATTCATAATTGATTCAATATACACTTGTTTTATGTTTGATTCGGTATTTGTTGTATTACTGATTGTTGTCTTCGTCACTAGTTAGAGAATAGTTGATTTAACTATGTCAAAAATAGTTAATCAGAATAACAAATGAATAAAGATACCCATGGTTGAGATTACTGTTTTTTCTTAGCCATAATGATGATATTACATTCATTATTATTACAATAATCGGTTCATCTAAATTCATCAGTTTCCAAAAATATTCAATGATTAACGGGCTTTGAATTCATTTTTTGCATTAATGCACAACTCTTCGTATCGCCTGTTTCATAATATTGGTACATTTATTTTACTGCACTTACGTACAAAACATAGTTTCGTTTGTTGCAAACAAATTTCGAAATATTGCCGAAAACGAAACATTTAATAATTTAACGTCATTTTTAACATAAATGCGAAATGATTGAGAAAATCTGATGGAACCATCATTTTCATCACTAAAAAATTACATATCGCAAAAAAATCGGTAATATCTTCAAAAACACAAATTTCCAAGTTCCAAGTTCTACAACTGCACAATTTAAATGATTCTCATTTACTAGAAATCCAATGTACATTCCTCTTTTTTAATGAAGATTAAATGAACAAAACTAAATAATAGAAATGGAATTAACGCTAATTTAATATAAAGAATATCAAGTAATTGTTTCACACAAGATATAAATATACACACAATTGCTTCTCTAATCTATATCTTTGAATGGAAATCTTGAATCATTTATTCTGTGTGGAAGGATAGAGATAGCTCGTCATTCTATATTCTAGAGCATCTCGTGAATTAGATCACTGGAATGAATTTTGCAGAACGTATCCATAGTAAGAGTTAACACGTATCCTGCACAGGTACATGCCGGATTTTCGATATTCAGTATTGATTTGAAGTATACAAACGAATCGGTATAAAAGTCGGGTGAAAAGGTAACATTTGAAAAGCTGGCCTGTATAAATGGAGGTACAGAAATATTACAACCACAAAGCACGCGTGACATCAATCGGAATTGATATACCATTTACCTATTTCAAGTATTACGTTTTTGGATATATGTGACGAATCCTTTGAAGTCGGAAATATTTTAATGGCGTATTGCTCAAGATCTGCATTTTCCGATTGAGTAATCACGTTCTTATTGAACTAACGGTCATGACATTCTAATTGATTGCTTCCATTTCATATATATCTGGAAATTGGTTTGAGAAAAGTGTTTTAATAATATAAATGCGCTTTTATATATTTATTTCAAACATGAGAAAGTAAAGAAGTTATTTACGATTTAGTGAAATAATTCCTCGTTCAATGACTTCCTGAATAATGAGGCAATTTTCTTACATAATAATACACTTTATTTAAAATAAAAATATACAATTTATATATGTATATTAATGAATAAATTTTAAAATATGCCAATAGAAAAAAAGTTGGAATCATAGTTTTATTGTTTTTCATTTCATATTAAAATTCGATGAAATACTACGGTTTAAAAAAACTTTTTTGTGTGTTAATTTTCAAATATTTGTATGACGCCGAAAAAATCACGTAGCATTGTATAAGGTGCTATGTCATAATCGACACTTTATCATATGGCATTGAGTGTTATATGTTAGTAACGGTACTAGTCTTCGAATGTAATAAATGAAGATACGTTGTTATAACGGGAGCAAAACAGCGCTGCGGGATGTGGCCTGGCGCCTAGCAGGTAAAAAGCGCACTACATTGTAAATCCAACTAAGGACTTCACACATTAAGCTGCGACGTTAACTATGTCATGAATGTAACATGTTGCGTTTTTTTAATACAACTTTGATAGTATTTTAAAGATTTGAAAAATAAATGATGATTCTTCGTAAAGATCGCCAATATAGTCGCAGAAATGGCTTAGTGTCAGGTCTAGAAATGCATCATTGTGATCTAAGACTATGTTTAAATTAATTGTATTAGTCTTACTGGTATATTCTAATAATTTGTTATGTTTTATCCCACAATAACTGTTTTGCGGCAAATACGAAAATGTTAATCGCTCTAAGAAATTTGTAAATTTATATAAAAGTATAATTGAACTCTATTGTCGTTTTAATGCATTAATAACAATGTTTGTTCATAATATTACATCCCAGTATGAAAATTTTCCTATTAAACAATGCGTTTTTCTTAATATAATTCTCTCAAAAGCAAAAAGAGGGTTGCTGATTCAATTATAACAATTTTCATTAATAAAATAGTGTAACATCTTAAACTCAGATCTGACGTGCTCAAATACTAATGAACGGAGATAAGTGGGGTGCAACCGATGATTCAATTTTTAACTTGTGAAGAAACAAAAATTTATAACATTCTACTAATCTATAAAAATGTCACCGAAATTCTTAAAACCAAATTACGCAATAAATTTCTCTATCTCTTTTTTCGTTTTGGAAGTATCACTTTTCAACAAATCAAATTTAGTAGAGCATAGTTAGCAATAAAATTATTCGTTACATTATTTTGATTATTTAAAATAGCTATGTAAATTAGTTAATTTACTAAATTATTCCTCTCATTATTTATTAAAAATTGCATGAATTACGTGACATTTCTACTTATTACAGTAGTCGGACCAAAAAATAAAATGTTGGGATTAGATACCTAAAAGTCATAATCACTACTAATTTTATTTACTTTACTGCTGCGGTTTCTTCTTTCTTTACTCTTGTATTTTTTTTTTATATCACAGTGCTTTCATTCAAATCGGAGTATATAAATCTTTATCGACGGTAGGTTTATTGGCTTGTGAGGTTAAGGTGTAAAAACAAATATCCATATTGTTTCCAAGGACTGACACCAATTTGACAATAACCGAATAAGCCAATATAAGACCAATCATTTTTTTAAATAATTGTAGGGTTCATGACACGATGTTTTTCTATGTCTATCTATAATGTAAAAAAAATGTATTTCGATAGGACCTCAACTGCAAGTCATCGGCAGCAGCAGTAACTATTCTTAAGTAGATGATTAGAAAAATTAAACTCGTAAGTGCAATTTAGTTAAATAGTAACTTATACTACACGAACAGAGTTCATCTAACTAAAAAATTAACTCATTTTACTATTTTCACGTGTTTCTACGTGTTGTGTCGTACAAAATGTAGAGAATGCAAAAGTTTCACTCCTGTTTCATTGTCGTATGATGAGAATAAGCAAACTTTGGTGATATCAGTGTATCAATTTTTGTTTTCGATTTTCATACTTATTATACATTTTGATCATAATTAATACAAAACATGGTTAGCATGTACATATTAAAATAGTTCGTTTAACATCAAAAGGAGTTGGATTAACTATTCTTCTTAAATGTATTGTGTAACTACAAGAAAACATCCAATGAGCATGCGGGTTCGTCAACAAGTCCATCAAAAGGATGTCTTGAAGACAACATAAAGACATCTGATACCAGGTTAATCCACCTCAGAGGCTATTGAATGAGTGGAACAAAATTGTTATAAAACAAATTTGTTACAATTGGTACATAAAAATTTATTAACGTTCGGAGTTAGGAGATTTCAAGTATTGCTATAATATTCAGTATGTAAACATATAAACATCAATACAATCGTATATTTTCAACAATAAATTGTATGTAATATGCAAACTTCCATGATTGCGGAATCAGTTTGGGTAGATGATTCGCTATTTTCGAAGGGTCGGGTTTGATCACTTTTTTAAATACACTCACCAATGTGATGCATATCTTAAATACGTTACAAGAACGTCTGAAAAATGTCTTTAGACAGACATTTCAATGACACATTAAAGATGTTGACATTAAACCTTTTTTGGCGCATTTATAACCTTTTATGAACGGCATTATTATGTCCTATGAATAGTAAAGACGATCTCTCAAAGACTAATTATTCAAGTAGTAAGGACGTTCATTCCGTGGACCACTTTTAGGACCTTTCTAGAATAACTTTATGATGTCTTTTTCCAACGTCCTTAGGATGTTCCATACCGGACACCTTTAAGACATTTTTTGACGATGTGTTTCCGATAGATAGTAATGCTATTATATGAATTCATAATAACATATTTAGATCTAAATTTAAAATCGATCTGCATTTTTTTCATCGGATAAGTAACAAAATCGCCAAAATCTGTAGTAATTAATAAGTTAGTTTGATAAGTTTTTCGTTATTAACTGGAAACACATCCATAAACTGTACTCAGAGACTCTTACAAAATTGCAAAAATATTTTCAATTTATGGATCACCTAAGTTTTATAGTCCGTCTATTGCATGGACCTAAGAATATTCTTAGGTCCATGGGCTATTGTACTTTTTTTTAATGTGGTTGGTAAAATCTGCTATATTCAATTATAAATTTTACGAACCTCAATAGCAAAAAAAGATATCCGGACGATAAAAGCTGGATTATTCCAAAATTTTAGAAATATTTCACTTTTGCAGTTCGTTAATACCAGTTGGCGTAGTTGATTTTAGTATTTTTAATGAAGTTAATGATTTGCAATTAATTAGTAGTTAAATATAGCTCACTGTAGTTAATTTTTTGTTTACAGTCAAATTAACTTCGACATTTAATTCCACCACCTTCATTCGTAATTATTTCAACAACTTAAGGGTAGTTATTGTATAAGTAATCAAATATAGTTGATGATCTGTTGTACCAAGCATACTTACTTTACTAAGAATTGTATATAATAATATACTAATTGTATATAATAATGTGGTATATATTTCAAAATTGACGTTATAATAGAAAAAATTAAATTTTCGCTTATTTCCGATGTCAAAATGATTAAAGTTTTCACATAAGGAAGTATTTTCAATAACAAATTATTTTGCAGGCGTCTCGTCAGTCAGTTATTCTGGGACAAATATGAAAAATTTAATCCAACATTATAGTTTTAACCGTAAGAATTTCATATATTTACGACATTACAGATTTAATTTTAAACTCTCCTGATGAAACTGACTATATGGAGATAAATACGTATGTAGCTCAGGAATTAATATTAATTATTTTTTCAACTTGCAAAGAAAATTTATAAGATGATAAACTTTGCAATTCAGGTCATACTGAATATTATAAATATAAAGCAGTGCAATTTATTATGTAGTTATTCTTGTCGCCGATAGGCGTAGTAGTGACGCTGTTGCTTTCCGCACCCGTTGCAGAAATGAGTCTGCAAATAATACATAATAAAAAGTGTTTTTCAAAGCCAATATCTGCTGCAAATATAGTAATATGCAATGTTAATTCTCTATATGAGCATATATACTGTTCATTCACTCTAAATTCTCTTAGGATAAAAATGGCTTCATTATATTCATTCATCTTAGACGAATGAGAATTGAAACACCCAAAGTCAAATTTTACTTCGTATTAAAGGGAAATTCCACTTCAATGAAGCTAACGTAATTGTCCAAATCTCAATCACGAACTTGAATATCGTATTGGCCATTACTTTACAAAGCTTTCCAAGATGATGATAACTTAAATTGTAAACTTGTGCTAAAAATCAGATCTCCGTTTATAGGTTACGTTAAGAATAATAAATTTGGACTGTATGTATATACGCTCAGTTTACGGAAGTCCATTTTTATATTCAGCACATTATAACCGCAGGAAAAGTACTATAATAATTATTTCTGTGAATTATTTAAGGATTGTTAATCGCAGTAGCTGCTTTGGACCCAAACAACACGAGGACCAAAAGCGGATATTTGGTCGTCCTCAGGAGGTTCTCAGGACACCCTGGAATGGGTTGTGATGTTTGGAAAGTAACCAAAACGAAAAAAAATGTAGTTAGTGAAACTGAGAAGTTACTTTTTTAAAAAACGTATTCCATTTAACTTTAAATTATTAACTTATCAACATCAGCAGGATTTGCCTAAATATAAAACTAAATTCGTCAAATTACCGTACAACTACCCAATCGTAGTTGAATTTACTAGAAAAATTATTTTTAGTGTACCAATTGCATTTCTCCAAAATCAAAAGGCAGTTACAAACGAGAAGAAATATGACAATTTACGTAATTCAATTAACCAACTTCCAGGACGTAAGGAAAGGAAACGGATTGGAAATTTCGAGCAATCTACGACGTATCCTAAAAAATTCTCGTTGGTAGGTTACATAAAACTTCGTAAGGCAATCGAAGTGACCATGTCCATGGCATTGTGGATCGTCAAAAGGAAACGCGAGACGGTCTGAAACCACTTTTCCCGTTCTGGCGACCGACCGGTTTCAATTTCACGCGTTCCATCAGTAAAAGCCGAGTGATGACTAACGATAATCTTAGGTTCTCAGGGCTGATCGCGTCCACATTAGAACGCATCTTC
The DNA here is from genome assembly GCA_030407085.1 of Trichopria drosophilae. Classification (NCBI taxonomy): domain Eukaryota; kingdom Metazoa; phylum Arthropoda; class Insecta; order Hymenoptera; family Diapriidae; genus Trichopria; species Trichopria drosophilae. The sequence continues at coordinate 16,887,203 of CM059587.1, read as the reverse complement.
GGCACTTGGAACTCACCGACGCTGCTTCCCGGGGCACCGTGTTAGCCTACTTTCTCTACAAAGAGAATTTTTAAACCTGCGAGAGGAACCCCCTACCACTGGTAGCCCCCACCATTAGCCCTATAGCCCCTGCTGAGCAGAGGCTTCCGAGAGACGTCCCCCGGGTACCCCCCTCGGAATTTCTCTTTCTTTCTTCCTCTCCCCGATTCACCTGGCCTCATCACGTGGACGCGCCGCGGGCACGGGTGCCATCGGGAGAGTCTATATAAGCAGCCAGTCAGCACGAGGACCAGCATTTTTTAAGTGAATCACACGTGACGACGAGCACGTGTGTTCTAGTGCTCGTCCCGAACCGGACTCGGACTTGTGTCGTGATGGTGTACGCGACGTGATAAATTCAAATAGTATCGAAATTTGAAAAAAAAAATCGTGTTCGGTGATTTTTCGGTGAAAAATTCGAAATTTTTGTGTTGTGCCCTACACTGGGAATTTAATCTTGTGCCATGGCTCACTTTAAGGTATGTTCATGGGCGAATTGTGTTTGTGTTTCGTGTGAGATCAATTTGATCGACTGAAGATTTTTAACTCTTCAAAAATTCTCGTTCGATTTGGAGAGAAAAATCTATCGATGATAAACTCTTTTGTGCAAGCTTTCGATTTAAGATTCTACAATGTTCAATGAATTTTTCGTTTGATGAGATTTTCTGGAATCAATTTTTATAATTCTCCAGTTGCTAAAATTTGAACAATAGTTAAGAATTGGAGTCATTGGTCCAATGTTTGCACAACGACTTAGAGTATAGTTTATAAAGGCAGTGGACAAATTATTCATCCAAATTTCTTGGAACCATTTTGGAAGTCGAAATTTATTGTATCTCAAACTTACATAATTTTACTCTTAATTTCTATAAATAACACTGTGTTATTTTCGTTCAATTTTTAATAAAATGGTTAAAAGATGATTCTTTAAACGATCGACTTGATACAGAAAAATATTCGAGGAGTATAAATTAACGTTCTACAAAAGTCACTCTAGTTGCATTTGAATCACTTCAGGAAATTGTCAAGTGTTTCGATTCATCTTCTTTTCCCTCGAACGAAAGTCCGATCTTAAATTCACGATAAACAGGTAGAGTAACGGAAGGTAAAAGCAAAACAGGATTTTAATCTGTCAAGTTTAACACACCCGTAATACCAGTCTGATCTCATGAGCTAATCTAGTGCAAGATTGTTGCATAATGAGTAAACTCATAAATATAGACATCGTCTAATCGCAAGTGATATGAATCGACATACCAGAAGACTGGTCTTACGGTGTGGCTCTCTCTGTCATCTAATTACTAATGTCGCTACAAGTCCAAAGAAGAATATTCTGGTAAACTTTTAGGGCTAAAAAATAGTTTAGTTGAAAAAAAAAATATCTTTTAAAGGAAATCTGTATAAGGTAGCTCTACGTCATTTACTAAGCAGTTTTTTAGATATTATGAGTTAAAAATGGTTTGTCAAAACCGATATGTCTTCGGTTTATTAGTAGGAATGTAAATTTGTCTGTCCTTTAATTAATCTTCATTAGGACTATGACAGAAATGTATCTGATTAGCAGCTTGTCAAGTTTTCCATTTTAGTAATGAACTTTAAGATTTCAGATCCTTGGTAGTTTAAAATTGGTAGGGTCCTCATCATGATAAAATACAAAAATTTTAAAAGGGACACATCCATATACAACCTCTGATTAGGGATTTTGTGAGTAATGGATCGTCGAAAAATATTACTGCTTTCTTTCGTATCGAATTAAATACATTTTTTTGGAAGTAAAATATTTAGATTTTTTGTCTCGAAAATTTAAAAAATAAACGGTTTATTAGTATATGATTTCCTAATAGAGCAAAAAAGTTTAGAAATGGATTTAGTAAGAGTTACTGAAACCGGATCTAAAAAACTTAATAAAAACTAAAATAACTATGCGTTAGCAAAAAAAAACACTTTCATTGTGAAATATGTGGGCGTAATAGTGATTTCATTATACTATGTACCAAAACTTTAAATACTTATTAAATAGTAAAAATAAATCTAATGTCGCAACAAGTATTTTTAATTATTTTCACAGCAGGAACATTTTTTTTTCACGGCAGCGGTATATAATATTGCACTCATATAAGTTGATGTGCACTTAATATGATTAATTATTAATTAATTGTGGGAATATTTTCGTTTTCCCTTCGAAGGAGTTCATTGGCACGAGTGCATTATTCAGCAGCATTTTAAGTGTATTTTCGGTCCCAATAAAAATCGATTCCGGTCTTTCCCTGCGGGGTGTCGTAAAGACTTTTGGGCCTCTGGCGTTAAAATCGGCAGGACCGGTTTCTAAATGTCATTTCTCATTGAATTCTCAACGTCTTAATGTCGTTCCTTTTTTCTCAAAATAATGCAGTCGCCTTTCACAAGCTCTAAAATTTGGGAATGTTAGTTTTCGAATAAAAGAATTAAAGTTTGAAATAGAATAGACTTAAAAAGTGAATTCCAGTAACTTGAATCGAAACAAGTAACAGATTTATTCGAATTAAAAAATGTAAGTCCTTATTATAACAAACTTTAAAATTTTTATGTACAGAAAATATATTCAGTTTCATAGTGTTTATTTTTGTTAGAATTAATTTATTACATATTTTTTCAATTTAATAAAAACTAATTTACGATCTTGAATTATTCGTATCTATTTTAAAGCTAATTAAAAATCAAAGAAATCAATGAAACCAAATGTATCCTTCTGTAATCATTTAGTAATCTGTAATTCATAATTTAATATAGTTAAAGATGAAAGTAAAGAAAAATTAAAATTTATCGTTTTGATTGTATAAATCTAAAGACAAACAAATTTTAAATTATAGTTTAAAACCAAATGAAAGTCATATAAAGTAGGATGAATTTTTATTATTTTTTTATTCCACTAAAAAATACTATTATATTCACTCTAGTAAATAGTGAATTCTCACTCTGTATGGAGTAAACAGTGACTTTTAATGAATAACATTGGACTCTATAAAGAATGATTTATCATTTAAAGAATCTACAATTTTCAAATTAATTCTCGCATTAATTTAATCACTGCTACGAACAATTTTTTAATAAAAATAATTCGAAAATTAAATCCTTTACTTACAGCCTCAAATTGTTCTAAGTTACGTGATTGCCACCTAACTACGCGTGGGTTTCTGCGGTGCAACATTCTCCTAGTCTTTTGAAAGCTACGTCATAATTGTATAGTCTTGCTTTTAATTAAAAACCAATTGACACTAAATGATTTCATGCAATACTGCGATTAAAAGATTGTTTTACCCCCATTTTAGTATTCATACTTTAGTACCAGTATTTTGCCAGGAATAAAAAATTACTGCTAATATAATCGATATAAACGTATAAGGAATCGTCAATATGTGGAGATACGAAATATAAAGACTTTAAACTTAACTTCATTATTATAATAATTTTTTTGGAGTGTAAAAAATTTCTGTTTAGTTAAAATTTTAAATATATTAGAATAATTAATATTGATTAATAAGAATGGCAAATATTTTTTAAATCTTTACGAAAAGAAAAATTCATCCATATTTTCAAATATATTAGAACGGACTACGTTTTCTAAGTAAATCCATTGTTATTAACATTAAATAAAAAATCATATTTATAAAAAACTAGAGATAGCGTTTATGACGTTAGTACTAATGTAAAGTGAAAACTGGGTCAATAGCAATTATTCGTCACTGTCTAACTAGGAACGACTATATGCAACAAATTCATTCGTAGTTAATAGTTTATATTTTTATAACTAAAAGAAATACATTATACAGTTAGTATCCAAAGTTATTAATCAAAGTTTTGTTAAATCACAACGAAAATAACCAATAAAAAGTTTAAACAATTACAGCAATCAAAAACTAATTTTCAAATTGTCATTAATAATTTCACATTAATTTTTTCGGGTTTTTAATAATTTTTTTTTATTGTGGTAATTCTCTTTGTGCTGAATCAATGATGGAAATGAAATATACTATTTTGAAGTTTTCGAATGTTTTCTATTTTTATCGTGTTATTAAAATCATTTAGTTAACTTTGTCTAGTCAACTTGTTGTTTTTAATCTTTAATGGCATAAGTGATTATTAATTCAAACGGGGGCCAACTTTTCACTCCATCTTTAGTTTAGTACTTATATATAAATCAGTTTCAAAGAAATCAACGATTATAATCAATTTGTATATTTTTGAAAACATAAATATATTGTGTACATTTTCCTAAAAAAAAAATCATTCGTTAACCTCTTAACAATCCACCCGGATGCGATGGAATTAAGTTGAATAATGTTTCGCCGCAAGTTGAAATTACATCTGATTACACGTTCTGTAATACAAAGAAAGAAAGCATTCGAGAACGGGCGTAAATTAAAAAATAAACACACAATGCAAAGCTCGTAAAATCAACATCGAGAAAGCACGTAACGCAAACGGCATTGTCGTAAACCATCGCTCATTCCTATCAAATTACAGAGTGACGGGGACGTTAAACAAATCTTGTTGGATAAGTATCGCGGCTAAGTTTCGCGCGTTGTGTCTAATCAAAGAGAAAATAAACGCCCGCTAATCTTAGAATAGCTCGACAATGCAAAAAAAAGTAAAATCGAAGCGAAAGACCGGCATTAAGTCCGTGTGTCGTTAGCAATTAGAGCACGTACTTTCTCACTTATTATCACCTATAATCGGTAACAGGCGATAGCCGAAAGGACTAAAATAGAGGGATTGCGTTGCAAATGCGTGAATAAATCTTATTACTAATTCTGCTGGTCGATGGAGACTAGAGGCGAATTCATTGTCGATAATCACCCGGCGACGATTCTGGAGCAGAGATTATGTAATTGCCCAGGTCCCTTATCGGTTCGCTAATCCACCGCGGGCTCGCTACTTACTTCGCCGCCCTTTTACATATGTAATCCCCGCTAGTACCGATCTGCTATATACACAGCTCTCTTCATTTCCGCTTCCTGTACTTATCATGGGCACTAAATGCATTTTCATTGTCTGTGAATTATGCTTTTTTTTCTAAACTTTCTGCTAATGCATAAGACGTTAAAAATTTGTTTCGGACATAATGTGCATCGGAAGTATTTTACAGATTTTTAACTTCAAATTGCCATTTTTTTCATATTTTACCACGAAAATCAGTACCTATATTTTTAAATTAAATGGGGTATATTTAATGCTTCAAATTGCCATGAGAGATCAATACAGTTAAGATTGTAAAAAAGATATTAAATTTTGCATTTCTGGTTTTTGAAATTAACACAAATTAGCATCAAAATGGACGTTCGCATGATTATGAGATAATTAGCAACTATCGTAAGTGTTTGAGTGGGAATAATATGTTACCGGAAAATTTGTCGCTATAATTACTACACAAAGAGCTACAATGATGCAATAATTGTTATTGTGAAGCATGCGCATAATTAAATTGTCGCGTTTTGCAGGTAGTTCGATGATTTATTCTTATGAAATTAACTAAATACATCGAGCACGTAGACATTTCACATGCGTGGGGCATAATTTCCTAGACTCGATTATGATCATGGATACGATAGTTATTCGTGGAATTTCAAAAAATAAATTTTCTTATGGGATCTTTAAATCTAGAAATAAACAGAAATAACATAACTTTAATTATCAAAAGATTTAAATTATTATATACTTGAAATTCGCGTGAGTAGCTTAAATGTTCTTACTATATAATCATACCTTCTACATTCATATAATATGTAATCGTCACATTGCTCAAATTGTATAATAGCAAAATTGTTTACAGAAATAACACGTACAATGTATTTCTTATTACTATGTGCCGATAATGTTACCACTCTTACTACACTTGATAACCTGGAATGTTTAATTTGAATAAATTGTCGAACGCTTGCTTTTTATGAATTCCAAAAGATACCGAATCCTCAAATACTTCAACTCGATTATATTTACTTCGCATGTGCAGAAAGTAAAATTCGAAGTGCAGAGAGAAATGAAAACATAAAACTAAGATCCGATAAGATTGGACTGACTTTAGGGCCGAATTATGTGCACATGTTGGCTCACGATTATGGCATAACTATGCATGAAGGAGGCGTTTGACCCATTCAACCGGCTAACCTAGTCCACCTAGGGTACGACTTGAAACTAACTACAACTTGCACACGAATGTAATATCGCCTGATCACGCGATCTTCTCTACTACCCCTAGAAATATTTGCATTATTGTTTTTCATTGATGTCAATTATACGACTGGACAAGGAATCTTTGAGTATCTGAAAAATGGTTAAATCTTACTATATTAGCATCAATCCCGATGATAAAGTTAGATAATATTGTCTCAAGGTTGTTAACCTACTAATAACCTTACTTGAGTTTGACATAAGGTTTGGTGCTGTTGAAATAACGATTACGTTATTTTGGGCTAACGTACTTCATGAACATCTTCATACTTTGATGAACATCTGATGAGGAAAATGTGAAGCATGCACTTTCGAAGGGTCTTTACGGGAGCAGACATGTAGAAAACTGTAATTATGCTTGACAACTTCCGGTCTTTTATGCCTTTATCTATTACGTGTAAATACAAAAGAGGTTTAGCATTTAATACATATAAAGCTCAACCTGCCACTAGTAACATATATCGGATGTTTTAATTCGATTGCATTATATGGTAAGGAGGATTTTTGACTAACAGTTTATTTATCAAACCTTCAGACTTTTCGACTTACAAATTACTGTGTCCTTATACAAATCAGGAAACACCATCAATCGATTATGAAATGAAAAAGCATTATCGACACTCGTTGAAAACGTATGCTAATTTTCTACATTTACACATCGAAGTATGCTGACAAATTGTTACTCAATATCATTTTATTCACATTTAATTCAACGATCAGACGAAATCCAATAATATCGTAACAAAGTTACGTCGAGATCATTTATGTGATTCTGCAATATAATAAATTGTTGAATGAAATTGAGGTATACGTTTTGTGTCAACAACCGTAGGATGTCGGATACATCATTTCGACGTATAAATAGATGTAGCCACATTTAATAGCAGGATGACGTTGCCGGAGATATAGAGATGCTCACGTGCTTGCCGAGTATTGAGGCAGTTACGAAAGCGAATTTTGAAACCCTAAAAGAGACGCATGGCGAGCGCTGGACGAGGGGGAGTAACGATCTCGATTGGCTAATAGTAGTATCACGGCCATAAAGGCACAACCGAGTGAAATAACATTTTGCAATTATATATGCCTTGAGCGAAATGGCGCTCGTTTTATTCAGACACCTACGATATTTCGCTGGCTCGAATATGCAAATTGGCAGGCGGATGCTGAAGCGTGCGTCGGTACGAATGAAATTGTCGGTTACGGAATTAGAGGCATGATAACTTTCATTAAGAGAACGATGGTCGGAGAAAATCGCAAACGTCTGCGGTTAGACAACGACTTTCGTTGATATCGATGACGCGGGAGATAAGGTGACATAATGGTACTCGCAGAACGCTATTTTACCAGTGTTACCTAAAGTCAGCGGTAGAAGATACTTAGTTGTTTCAACCTTCTTATCGCTGAATCTATTGCAGTCACTTTACAATGAAAGCAGGACTTCGAATACTGATGATGACCCTATTTTCGCTCGTTGATTATGTTCGACTTATAAAACACCGTGGTAACATTGTTACTAAAATGTTCATCCCAAATTTTCCATATCAGTATCTGCAATCATTTCTTCAATATGACGAACCATTTGATTTGACCAGATGATCTGTTTAACCAATTAAAATGGACGAGCAGTGTAAAACTTATTTCCTTGCAATGTTTGTTGTCAATTAGAAATTTACTTTCGTTTACTTAGAAATTCGTTATTAAATTGAAGAATTTCGCTGGATTGAATGTTAATTGATTACATGTGCCATTACTGCATTTCACGATAATGGAATAAATAATGGAGTCTAGGGATTAATTTCTACTAAGAAAAGTATACAAGCTTAAGGTTACGGTCAATAATTTACGACCGCATGGAAATTTCAAATCGATTTCAAGACTAGGCGAATTTCAACACATGCTGGCAAAGGTAGATTTCGACTGGCGAGCATTCTAAAGTGGGTTCATCCCCACGGCAGATGCGATGTAGCGGTCGGATGTTGCACTTGTTCGATTGGAATCGTCTCGTATAGACATTTCTCGATGATGGGGATGGGAGAAAGTTCAGATTATTATGTTAGCCTTGCATCGCGATTATGGTCTACTACTGGAGAGTAGTTATCGCGAAACCGTCGACCCAGCCTTTGACAGATGCAGTGAATCCAGACACTCGTATTTTGAATCTCCCTCACTTTTCGGCTGTCACTTGGGTAATTAAATTCGTAAAAATTTTTCGAAGTGTGAGCACCAACGAGATAATCGTGACTTTCATTTTTGTATTTATTATTTTTTGAGATAACATTTTCTAAAAAATCATTATGGATGGTTATTTCTGGCTTTATAATGCATTTGGCAGAAAGAGGCGATTGTATCAAAATAATGACAATTGTGTGTAAAATAATTTCGTACATTATTTCGTAGATATGAATTTTAAAAGATAGCGAAACAATTGTTTACTTTGACGGATTTCGTATTAGGCGAGGTGAGACTTTGTTGCACATATTACGCAATTATGAAGAGCACGAGGCGTCTCGACGCCAAGACACATATTCGTTCTACACACTAGGTAATAGGGGCTTACATAATTTTCCCGCGAGCAGCCGGTCTCGTTTCATCCGTTCTGCTCTTCCTGACGTGTTCGGTCTAGCGCCAAGTCCCACGGCCTCCGATAAATTCGCACGAGCCGTATGGTATTCATGCAACACATCCCACTCAAAGCATCATAAGGTTTACTTTCATGGAAGTGCCATGCCAGAGCCAATATAACATCTCTTTTGCGTTAATTACCTCGTAACCAACGATAACATATTTTAGTTAAAACCACAACATTACGTGAAATATACTTCAAAAATTGAACGAAAATAACAGAGATATGCTTAGATAGTTTTTCTGAACATAATATATTAAAAGCATATTAAAAAGTGAATGCTAATACTCTCATTTGTATAAATTCAATACATATATTGTTTCGCGATGTACGTGAACATATAAAGAGAATTATAGAGTTTAATGAGAATTAGTTAATTAGATATGATATTCAGCTAAACAATAGAAATACGTGAAATTTCACTCATACATAATTACAGTATTTCATTGAATTTATACCTATAGTGCAGTTGCAGTAACCTGATTTCAGGAGCTTTCCAAAGATTTCTTACATTTAATAGATTGACGTATAAAGTTATAATATGTTATAATTTGATTATTTTTGTTTCAGATGGCTCCTTTATTGCTTTGCATTTTACTAATCGGCCAAAGTGTAAATGCAGTAGTAACCAAACCAAGTTCTGAAAACGTATCATCGGTTAATGAAGAGCCGAAAAAAGAAGAATCCGCTGATGACAGAATTGGTGATACTTACGGACCTCCACCACCATCCAGTGAATATGGAGCACCGGCCAGTTTTAATGGACCTGCGCCTGTTTATGGGCCTCCAGAAATAACTGGTGACCACACTGCACCGCAGGTCTTTCCACCTCCACCACCGGAGAGCCCTCCACCAGTATACGGTCCACCAGCCTTAACATATGGGCCACCAAGGAAACCCAAACCACAATATCTACCTCCAAAACCAGTTTACGGGCCACCTCCATCTTTGCCACCAAAGGCAAACTATGGTCCACCGAAGCCTACTTACGGGCCTCCGAAACCCGTTTATGGACCGCCAAAATCGACATATGGACCACCTCCAACATCATTTACCTCTTTCCGACCTCCGAAGCCACATTATGGGCCACCATTGAACTTTAACTCACCGCCAGGCCCTACATACGGTCCTCCAGCTGGTACTTTTGGCCCACCAGCACCTACATATGGACCTCCAGCACCCGCTTATGGACCTCCAGCCCCAACTTATGGTCCTCCAGCTCCTCAATATGGACCTCCTGCATTCCAACATGGACCTCCAGCACCAACCTATGGACCACCAGCAGCTCAGAACGGTCCTCCAGCACCAACCTATGGACCACCAGCAGCTCAGCACGGACCTCCAGCACCAACCTATGGACCACCAGCAGCTCAGCACGGACCTCCAGCACCAACCTATGGACCACCAGCAGCTCAGCACGGACCTCCGTCACCTCAGTATGGCACCCCACATTCTGCACCTGGTCTGGGACCTAAGGCAAATCATGGACCTCCAATTCCTCTTTCCATTGAAGCATATGGACCACCGACGAAACGCCCTCAACTACCATTTTCTGGACCGCAAAAAGAATACGGCACGCCACATTTGAATCATGTACCTCAACAAGAACTGAGTGATTTGTACGGACCCCCACCACCACCAGTACCTGGTGCACCAGCACCACCAACCCCTCCAGAAATAAAGTACGACGGTTGGCAGCCAATTGCTGGGCATGTTAGCGGACCGAATCAAGTGCCTGAAAACAATAATTATAATTTACCAGGAAGAGACTCGGGACAACCTACTTTAGACTTCAATGCCGGAATTCCAAGCGACTCTTATGGAGTTCCTCTTGCTAATGTGGAAGATCATAATTTAAAAACAATTGTGAGTCATTCCTCGACAACTGCAGAAGAATCTGGCCTTCCTCCTCCATCCCTACCAGAATTCGAACCACTACACAATGCGCAAGATAATTTCGCATTCAACAACGTTATCGTCGATCAACACCAATCCAACATTCAATTCGCTAAACATAATGGTAATGCCGATTCCTTAACTAGCACTAACACCATTGGCTTCGAATTATTACCTAACCCTGAAGCACTAACAGATAGTTCACAAGGCGTTTCTCATTTTGAAGGGAACTCCAACATTCAGTCAGATTTGATTCAGCCTGCTGACAATTACGGAGCACCAGCCATTGAAACCAGTCACACGTCAACCATAGATGTACAAGTTGGAGGACATGACGATTTATCTCTCCAACAGCTTCCTGTTGCTCCTGCCGCAACATACGGTACTCCGAATGATTTGCCCGTACCTCCCCCACCAAGCGACTCATACGGCGCGCCTCCAGCTTCATCTTACTCGCCCAACGGACCTTACCCACCAAGCAAAAGCCATCGTGGACCATCCTTCTCCTCGTTTAATTCATTCAATTCCGGTTTTCGTAAACACGTAAATCATGGACGTAACAGAAATAACAATCAATATAGAGGACCATCACCCCCTGGTGCACTCATTCCTCCTAGAACTGGACCACCAACCAAATTCAGAGATTCTATACCTGCGGGATTGTTTACGAATTTAAACAGTAATACTTCACCGTTTCCAAGTGCCATGAAACCCAATAAAAATTATGGACCACCAATTACTCAGGATCAACAATTACCGACATTGAACGAACCTGCTGTTTTTCATGGATCTTCCAACTCTTTCGTATCAGAAACGTCAGTTGTGAAAAACAATATTCCAAACCTAAGTTCTCCTTTAGCCGCACCAAACGTGAATTACGGTACACCTCTATCATTCAATAATTTTAACGCTCCCGCGCCTACTTTAACATATGGAGCACCAAATTTCGTACCGCCATCATTCTTCCAGTCTACGTCAACAGGATTTGGTGATAATTTGTACAATAATTTTGGTAATGAGGTTTCAATGGTTTACGGAACTCCAGTTGTCAATGCCCCAGGAACGGATTGTGTATTCCCAAAGGCGCACAGCTTCCAGTACTTTGAACGCAATCCTGGACACCATTTTGACATTTCCCATCAGAACAACTTTGTCAACCAACCAGGGCACATAATTCATACTGGTCCAGAAGTTCTCAATACAAATCAAAATCAAATTTACGAAACACCTTTTAATGGTTTTAATGGAGGAGAACTACTGCCCCCTGTCAATGAATTGCATTTAGAACATCAAGAGCAGCCAAGAAATAACCTAAGAGACAGTTACGGAAATCCTCTCGATGGAAATTATCCTGTCCAAGATTTAACGGGCGCCAATACTAACAACATTCAAACTGCCGCTACTGAACTTGCAGACTCTTCTGTCAGAAACCAAAATTCCTTTGCGACTGGATCAGCGTCTTCAAGCTCTGAAGGTCTCACTAGTGAACAATTGACTGCTGCTCTTACTGCTCAAGGTTATGGCGAAGCAAGGCATATCGTGCGATCAAACGAAGTCGATGCCAGCCAATTTCTCAGTAGCCAAGAAGGAAGCAAGGCCCTTTCTTTAGCTCAAGGTCTGACGCCTGATGGTGCAGATGGTTTCCAGATTCAGGGATCGCAAGGAACATATACATTACAGATACAATCGGCTAATGGAGGTTTCGGCACTGAAAACTCCGATGGAAGTATCAAACACGAGCATGTACTTTCAAATGGATTACTTCAAGACATTTTGGCCGCAATTGAGCAGCCGCACAACGGGCAAGTCCAAATTCCCAACATACCACAAGTTCAACCATTGCAACCAGGATTAGGCGATTTAAGCCAAGCTGCTTCCTCGGCAATCGATAAAATCGAAGAGTACGATCGTCTTCAAAATCGGGCAGATAATAGCAGCCAGTCTGTTGAAACGAAGACCAATGAGAATGTTACGACTGAAGAGGCACCCAAACAGGTGGAATCCGAGATAACAGTCACTCCTGCAAGTATCCCAGAAACCACGAAGAAAGAGAGATCGACAACGAGAAGAGAAAGACAAAAAGAAGCCCGTAGTCGCTTCCGTCACATCAGAAGTTAAAGTGGATCTTAATCGTATATAAGCTATTTAATTGAATTTGCCTAAATCTCAAATATTTGCCACGAAAATGTTTACATTATCAACTTTATTTTTATATTTGTTTTAAATTTAAAGTAGCCTACTGTGCAATTATAGGGAATGTGCCATTGTTTGTAGGACATGCCGCAATAATGGGCTGGAATACAAAATGTAGACTACTTCTACTTTTTGTGGAATGAAAAGTGAAGATCAGTTACTTTCGGTTTCAAATAATAATAACACGTTCAGCGATCGCTAAACGTTCATGGGTCAGTTATTAATTACGAAGAGACCAATAGCTGTAGGGGGCTTGTTGGTGTTATTTATTTCAGTGAAGCTAGGATCACCGCGTCAAGGAGAAAGTAAGAAGGATCTTCCCACTATGTTCTGCTTTTCACTCTCACGGCGCGGCCATAAATATTCAGGAGTCGAGATAGTGGAGAGTAAAAGGAGGAAGAAGGACGCAGAAGTGAAGAAGATCTTTCGCGACGAAAGTGGCTGCTGACCTCCCGGGTCGTCTCGGCGAAACTTCGCTACGAACTTGACACGAATTCCGCCAACCATCTAAAACGACACCAGCATGTAAACATTCACAAATGGAGCATTCAATCGATGACGAATGTATTGTTTCACCAGTTGGATGTACTTAAAGAGCTTGCGACGAAGGTCGCGCGCAACCCCTACGCATTATTTACGTTTAAGTTAACTATAATATTCAATTAGGTCAATAGGTTAAGAAGTTTCTCGTGGTAATGTGAGGGATAATGTACGAATGAGCGTGTATATCCGCAATTGTATGTATCCGCTAGTGTCATACCCATTTCCACCACTACTTCTTACGTTACACAGCTGGAGACGTGTGCATCGTCGGCATCGGTTTAATCCGGCACGGCGCATCCTTGAAGTGAAAGTTTAATTATCGCTAAACGGTGGCAGTGCTAAACGGGTGACAATTATATGAGGGAATGCACCGCGAGAATTTGTATATCATGTACAGCAGGCGTATCTGGCAGGTGTCTACAAGGTGGTCAGAAAGTTTGCCAAGTAATCGTCAGTTAACCATTTTCACTTGTGCGTATATGATTTTAAATTATCGTCTCTACTTCGGCGTTTCGACCTTCACAAAACATTTTCAAAATTTTTGGAATGTATTTACCATACAAATTTTCAGTTTCTATTACCTTGTAGAACATTGTTAATTACGCAAGTCAATGCTGCTTTTCAGGTTATATTTTGTTTCAATGGACCATCATAATTGTTATATCGTACCCAGTAGATAAAGAGAGATGTTTGTGAGTGCGTGTGCATCTGTGTGTGTGTGTGTGTGTGTGTGTGTGAGAGAGAGAGAACGCTCGTCGTTACGGAGTACGCAGTATCTGCACGGCCAAGCCATAGAAGCGCTCTCGCCGTTATTTGCATGCAATTCTTGCTATATTTTTTATGAATTAATTTATTACATTATGTGCATACGAAAGTTCGGGGCTCGCCGAAACATGTGAAACGAAGAACGCGTGCGCTATGGGTTTTCTATGTACGAGGCGTGTTATGTGTGTGTAAATATATGCATATCTTGTAAATAAGACATTGATATTTGTTATTATTTTATCCTCTTTGACATATCCCTTTAAGTGATTGTTAATTACTATTCCAACTCTACTTTTTTATTTTTTTTAAATTTGTAGCGTATTACACGATTGAACAAGCAGAAATTTTCATCGATTGTACGCAGAAATGACGGAGTGAAAGTTTTGTTACTTCAAAAGTATAACTTTATCTTTTAAAAGTTATTTCTTCTAGTAGCCGAGTTTTTCGCTTCAAATGAGTAGAATTGCAGTTATTTAAAAAAATAAACATTATTTTTTTTAGACGTCGGTTTAATATGTAAAGCCCAGGAAGATAACAAATGTACTAACGGCTTTGATTATTAAAAAGAAGTTTAAAATTTTGAAAAAGACTGACAATAATCCCTCTTTCAGGTTTTATAGCTAAAATTTGTTTATTGTCAAGAAAAAAAGATTAATTGCAATTTTCACGGAAACCGAATGGAATTTATTTACATAGAATATTAAATTTCGCAATATGTAACCATAGATTTTGAAAGCTGACGATTGGAGAATGCGATAATTTGGAGCTTTCGCAAATTCTACTCGATTTCCGTGGTAAAATTGCGATTCAAAATATCTTTTTCCTTAAAAAAATCATGTTTCTTGAATAAAAGATGCTATAACCTTGTTTGAGTTAACAGAAACCACTGTCAAAAGGACATTTTTACGTCAGAAATGTCTTGGAGAAATTCAATCTTTTTCCTTTTTTAAAATGAGAGCTGTAAAGTTATAGTACATTTTATCTCCTTTTGGTCGTTAGTAGGTTAATGCACGATATAATACTTTAATTTCAAGTCCCAAATTTGTAACGTCATAGACGCTTAGGAAACTTACATATGCATTAAAATCATATTTTCCACCCTATTATGATGAACAGTAATAGTATTAATACTGTTTCATGAGATCTTTCATTTTTATCATTGCTGAGCCTGAAATATCGATTCTTACCATCCTTTCAATTAGACGGCAGTTGCAGCAGACATACACGGATTAAACTTGTAGAACACTCCATTGTTATGTCGAACCTTGTGAAATCAATTAGTAAGTAATTCATTTTCATCTTCAAGGCTGCGTTCGGTACGTTTTGAACCACTTACAGCTGAAGGTTTTACTTTTTAACATGTAGAGAAACCTTCCTAATTACGCAGATACGAATACAAACATCACACAGTCGTTTGAAAGAATCGCTCGGGAATAAGCGGTAATTGAGAGAACAGGTGAGAGGAAAACGAAATGTACGAGCGAATTAGGTATCCTCGTCTTAGTGGGATTACATTTATGTAAATGAAGCCTATTGGAGTGGTCGAAAGCCGGGGGATTGCTGGCATAGTTAGCGTATTGTAATGGGAGGGATTTTTTGTTTTTAATATTTATAGCCTTCTTTTCTGCTTCATTTCTCGTTTTTTGGAAGGCATTGATTGTTTGATATGGAAAAATAGGATGAAAAATTAAGGTTTACTCTTTTTGTCTATACTTCTGGTTAGCATGCAACTTGATCGTTTAATATTCGTTAATCATTTCAGAGTAGAATCGTTAAAATTATGATTTTAACCTTATATTGATATTATCTTACTTAACAAACGTAAAATTAAATACAAAAGAACAAGAACTAAATGTAATTTCATATAATGCATAATAAAAATTATAAACGTATAACAACGGACGTAGTCACATGGTTTGAAAAATGAAATTTGTTGTATTTTCTACCTCTGAAAATATACAATTAAAGAGAAATTTACCAAAAACAGTTCTCATTCACAATTATTCAAAGAATTTGAAAGCATTTTTTGGTTATATTAATTTTTTATTTGTTAGTAGCATTTGTTAATACAACAACAAAATTCCCCGTGGATGATTTTGTCTTTTTAATTCGAGAAACTTTCGCTTTATGTTTGAAAATTTGAATTGTTTTGATTTAATTTTTTACAAGCGAACCATATGTGGTGTATTTAAATTCAGCGAACCACTTCAAAACATTAATCTAACGAAGTTCTTTAAAGCAATTAATGTCTAATTTTTATTGGAATTAAATGACAGCTGTATATGTTTTAACCCATTAGCGCATATACGGCATACCAGTGTTGCGATTTTGAACACACGCGATTTTAACCGTTAGAATCAAACTTTTTTTTTCTGGAAACAATGTACCCTATGGTTTTAAAAAATTTAAATTTATGGTTGCAAAATTTAAAACAGCTGATCCAATATGACGATTCAAAAATAGAAATAATGTTTTTCAACGAAAACTATCGTGTGCACCCTTGCAATACATTTTAGCTCACTCAAAGTAAGATATTGTATCGAAAACTCGATATTGGTAAAAATGAGTCCTGTTAAAATCATGTTTTTCTACTGTATATGTCAAAATCATATATAAATTTCAATGTTTTTGAAATTGTCGTACTAACTTTCAAAAGAGCGGCCTAAAAAATGGTAGATCCTGATTTTTATTTTTTCGAAATTTATTTCATATTGAAAAAAGCGCTGAAGTTGCAGTAAACTTTCTGTGCATTTAAGCGTTCATGGGTTAATGAACCATATTACTTTTATAATGTGTCAAAAATGTTCACTTTTGCATTGTGCTCCAATTTGTGTCACTTATGAAATCATCCGCTTCAAATCTCTTAAACTGAATATTTAAATTTGAATAAGAATGTAATATAATGCTGTATATCTATAATATATTGAGAGTTTTATGAAAAACGCCAATAAACTTAATATGAAATATTGAATAAGTATCCTTCAATGCTTGTGCTTTAGGGAAAGAGGAATAATTTAATAAATTGTAGATTATCAAAGTCATTGTTAATGGTGTAAATATTTTACTTCATGTATAAACACTTCTTTCATATAATAAATAGTCGACGATATTATAATAAAATAGAATTAAATGTATTTAATTTTACGAAAATCTCTGTTTGTTAATTTATTATATACAGTTGAGGCAACATTTAATTAAATAATTGAAACATTTGACTGATAATAAAATATTTAATATAACTTAATTATTCGAGTAATATTTAAAACTTACAGTGCCTTTTCACATTGCGTATTGGAGTTAACTAAATTCTTAATATTACATTTCGTATGTCAAACGAAATTACTTATTAAAGTTGAAATTAGTTTCAAATTTTGTTATTGGAGAAGAGTAGATTCTGCTGATAACGTACGTGCACTATTCCACGTTTGCAATTCGTGAAATATACACATTGGGTACAAAATTTACATTTTATACAGATTTATGAAAATTGGAAGCATGCTACAGTACAATTTCTTAAAAAGCGTTTCTAACATTAAAAATACACATTTTCATAGAAGATAAAGATTTTGGTTATAGATAAATAAATAAAAAGATGAACGATATAAATTCGAGGAGCGTTACAATATGATATAAAAATGGAACCCCATCTTATATTCATCTTTCTTCCAGAATTTTGTAGCCTTTTGTCTTTCGATGTTAAAAACTCGTCTGTTTAATTAGAAGCAAAGGTGGAAGAAACATTTAATTTTCGTGATGAATTTAAAGAAATAAAAAAACATTCTTACGAAAATTAAATTGTTTTACTAGATTTGGGTTTGGCTTCTAATACTGAAGATGAGTTGGTCAAATTGAAAAAGAAATTACTGAAATGGGTTCATATTTTCAGCGTGAATCGTTTATTTTAATAAAATTATGAATAAGAAGACGCGCTGTATTATTTAAGTTCATTATTGTGTTACATACTTTTCTGTTTTTGGGTTCGCTACTTAGTTACGAATCTATAACATAAAGAATGGCGGATAAACATTTTTTAAATATTCTTATAAATTTCCTGTTTTTTTATAAGTTTTTTTACGCTGTGTACGATTTCTTATATTATTTTATATATTTATTATCATGAATTACCATTTTGTTACATTGTCTTGAATTACAAATTTGAAATTTCTATATACCATCATTTCAAAAGCTATTTACAATTATTCAGCAAATTACGTTCTAAAACTGAGTGAGAACTTTATCCGGTGTATTTGGTGAAAATAGAAAGACAAAAACGTGGTTCTCTTTAAAAAAAAATTCATTTTTTGACCATTTAAAGAAACATTTTTAAAAATTCTGACATGCTGGAGGCATTTTTCATCAAAAAATATATCTGCATGAATCAGCAGTTGTTTTTAAGGCTTTATTTCTTTAAATTTATCAAAATTTAATTAATGAAACTTGTATTAACCATATGTACCTATAGGAGCTACTAAATGGTTGGTTTCTACTAACGCCAAAGTTGTATTTATAAACTGCTTTAATAAGTAGAAATAATTTAACTAATAACAATTATTATTGTAAATATTTTTAATCCAGATACACGCCTTCATTATAATTCCTATAAGAACTTTAAATTTCCAAGGTAAATATTTTAATTAATCAAATAATAAGCAAGAAAATGATCACTAACAAGACAAATTGTTTCAGCCGAATGAGAATTATTAATATCAATAAATATTACTATATTAATTATTATATTATTAAATAACTATTAATTATTAATAAATGTATGGTTTATGTATGGTGAAATAAAAATTTATTCACATTTAATAAACCACACAGTTAATAAGACAATGGAGTGCACCTCAAAAATCCAACATTAAAAAACCAGACATTCAAAATACAGACATTCAAAAACCAAAGTACATTAAAAAAATGATCTCTGGTCACCATCCTTGAAGTCTCACAGGAAGGTCATTTTAAGGCCAAAAGTGTTTGACCAAGGGATTATTTTTGTAGATCACTTGAAGGTCAAAATAGTTTGACCCCCGGATTATTTATTAAAGATGTAAAACATTATTCAAGTAGATACATATATCTAAGTATCCTCTCCTTCACTTTAAAAATAAATATATACTCTTACGGACATCAAATTACAAAAAAGATTTATTGACAAATATTTATTCTAAACTTATTTAACAATAACATTTTAATACTTTTATTGGAAAGGTTGTTATTTATAAATTTAACGAATTTTTGTTTATCAATTATCACCGAATCTACTATCGATTTTAATTTTACTTTTCACATTTTTTAAATAAATATAAATCCGTTAGGTTATTTTCGAACTCATTAGATATCATTTAATTAAAAAAAACGAAGTGAAAAATTAAAAATTACAAAAATAATTTAGAATGTGAAAAGTAAACATTAAATAATCAGTATATTTTGAAATGGATATTAAGTGAATAGAATGGAGCGTTTTTTTGCTTAATAAGATATCATCGACTTGAAATAAGTCGAACTTTTCTTGGCCGTTGACGCATATAATGTAAGGATGAATTTTGTTGATTTTTTTCTTCCTGGATACAACAGAAACAATAAATATAAATAATACGCCATGTAACTTTTAATTACTCGTTAAGAACATGACTTGAAAACAAGACTTTTGTCTATTCCTGCAAGACACTTTTCATATCTTTGACACCCAAAGTGTTCAAATAAGACACTTGTTGTTCTACTGCAGAAGTCACACTAGAGAAGTCATAGTTGAAATTTCACTACTTCAAGTTAACAGATGTACTTTTTAGTTAATCCTAACTTTATCTGGAATTTATCTTTTTAATACTAAATTAACACCAATGATGTATTAAAACCTTTTACAAGTAAACAAATTCAGATAATTTATATTTAATATAACTGGTGTCAATTTTCTTGCGAGAGCTGAAAACAGCATTTAAAAACTTATTACATGAAGGCTAGAATACTATTTAATTATATTCTTCAGTAAATGTTGCTTTTAAATGAGACTTGGCAAATTTTACATAACTCATTTTGGCAAATGTCATGATTTTTTTCCGTGTATATTATTTTCGATGTTGCAGTATACGCGATCAGTCTACATATTGGAGTTCAATATTAGAAACTACAGTAACTAACTAATAGATAATAAAAATGCAGACTAATGGAAGATGCAGTTTCTCGAGTAACGCATTTTTCCGTGACACTATTGGAGTTCTTGATTTATCGTGTTTAAATTGACTCGTGTTTCTGTAATTATCCTAGAGAGCATTCGAACTTGGTTTTTCCTACTGGCGCCGCTTTAACTTTCTCAGTAATATTCCTAAAGGAGTTTGTAGTATGGATTTCCTCATCTAAATCTGGCTAGCGCCCAAACCAGTTGTCTTGAGCAGCACTCGGTTATATAGTGTACCGTAGTTGGGTACTTGTTGAGGTCGAGAGAATTTCCTAAAGATTTGTACACGATAAAGCTTCTAACTTCCACATCTACATTTCTAACTGACACTGGTGATCATTAACGTCTCTTTTATTACTTTGTTGACGCATTTTTATCTCCAAAAATTAACCAGTAACGCAGAGATGTGATATCTTTCTAAAAAACTTCTTTTTAAATTTAATGAGTTTACGTGTCTAACTTAATTAACAGCGGTTATGAATGCAAGTCTGACATATTAGATATAAATTTACATAAATGACACGGACTGTGTGAAGTAAATCGATTTGGAGCTTTTACGAATAAAATATATGCAGTTAGTTTAGGTTTTAAACGTCATCAATCATCGCTTAATTTGCTAATAGATCAATTTAAAAAAGGGAACCAGTTTTGTCTGATATACACCGCAAAGAAATACACGTGTTCAAATGAAGCGTACCTTGCTTTAAGATCCAGGGAAAGATTATCAGAAACGTTCCATTTTTAATATTCGTAATCGTGATAAATCTATCAATTCGAAAGTCATTTTTCAAAACAAACTTATAATTAAACGATTGTATCTCCCACGTCGGAAGTGACCATCATTTCTCATTTTTTAACTTTCTTAATTCAGTGATAAATTTATAACAATTATTTAAATTATTCGTAACGTAATTTGCGAATATAAATTTATTCGTTTAATATACCGGACGAAAGAAATTTTGCTAATGGCGATAACAAATGATACTTTATTACTCCTTACGTCCGGAACACAATTGAAACAACTTTCACAAGTAACTTTCTTCCGCGTTGATCGTTGGAGATTCTGCGGGCCATTTGAAATTCTTTTGCAGATTTTACCAAACGTTTAAGTTACATGATATATTCGCATTAGTGACACAATTGTTTACAAGCAACTGTAGATTTAGAAAACTTGCTTTTATTTTAATATTTTTAGCAACATGAATAACCTCTTTAAATGTATTATTATATTACAGTCTAGTCAGTGAGATTTTTTTAATTACAATTAGCCGCTCAGAAAGTAGGACAATGTACATAAAAAATTACTAATATATTTTTAAAACCTGACGAGAATTATAATAAACTCCAAATTGGAGAAAATACCCATTAATCTTTACTCTTTGTCACTATTGAAGTTAAGACAATAAATGTTGTAGTTTATTACTCGCCTTACAGTGCGATGATAGTAATTATTTGTGTTATTCCATCGGTAGCTTGTAACATTTCTATGGCGAGCAGTACTTCATGATACTTTTAACAATACTTTTATCACAAAGTTAAACATTTTGTTCTTGAAGAGATTTTTCTAAAATCTTCATGTTTAATCAATATGAGTACAAAATATCACGTAAGGTAGTTCACCCCTAGTAAGTTTCAAAAAAAATTAACTTTCATTAATAACGATATGGTTGACGTAAAAAAGGATTACGATTCTTAAATAATACTGAAACCTACAAAAATAATTGTTTAAACAACTTTTATTAATGACTGAAATTTCGACTTTTTGTCAGTTAAGACTTTTTTAAAAATGAATGGATTTTAACAAGTGACTGCTTATTTGTCTGAAAAAAAATTCTCTACCACTTCACCATACAATTTTTGCAAATTTCTGAAGCTAACGTCAAATATCTTTACGACATTTGAATTAAATATATTATTTTAGTTGGAGCCATGCAAATTAGGTGTTCATATTTATTGCTCTACTGATATGTAAAAAGTTATTACTTTCAATTCTTTAATACTAGAGCGGACGTGAAAATTTATGCTGTTTATAACTTCAACAGTTAAAAAGAAATGACACCTAATATAAATAGATATATGAAAAAGTATGTCATATTATATTAGCATTTCAATTGAATATTGTGTGCAGGCGTTAACGCAAGTTATTCTTTGCTCCGAGAGTGTGAGCAAGTCTCCCACATATTATACTGTTGTGACTATATAGCTGCTAATAAGAGAAATTTCCAGAGATCACGTAAATATTTTTTTAATAGTAATGTTAATCAATATGTGATTCAGATCTATATAAACAATCTACCAATTTAAAATTACAATACTTGACTATTAAATATATTATTATTATTAATGTTATTGTTCTTCATTGGATCAAGGGTCGTTATACATTGAATTTATAATATGGCGCATTAACCCTCGAATGGTACACTTATATTTTCGATGGCCTCTGAAAATATAGTAATACCACGATTGACAGGGGTCAAGTCTTGTTCCAATTCGCACCAGTGTACCATTTGAGGGTTAAATATCGAAAATAGACTGATGAAATATGGTAACATTAAAATAAACATGCATAATATATCGATGGCTGGTACGAAGAACCGGACATATCCAATGTGAGACGAAAAACTGGGCCACTCGGTTTTATGATATAGAACCGGACATTTCGGTTTGCGAGGAAAATCAAGCCATTTCGTGGTCTGCGATGAAGAATGGGACATTTCACAATTATGGGTCGAAGAACTGGGCATTTCAAAAGTTCCTCTGATATAAGAAATCGATATAGAAAATCATGAAATGTCCGGTTTTTCGCGGTAGGATTGTGAAAAGTCCGGTTTTTCGTCGCAAATTCTGAAATGTCTGATTCTTCGCTGCAAACTTTGAAATGCTCGGTTCTTCGTCTCAAAACTTTCGTAATGTCCAGTTCTTTATCTCACGTTTAAAGATGCCCGGTTCTTCGTACAAGACATCCGTATGACACAAATAACTAATGGGTAGAATACTGAAAATTAGTGCACGTTTAGTCGTGAAGAGTTAAGACACCATACCAGTAAACAGTAACAATCATATCTGACAAACTTTTCTTCTGGGAAAATTTTCAATAGTATGCTGCGTTTTTTAAGTACACATGCGCTGAATATGACGAATCCATTATGTATTCTTCTATGACACGAAATTGGTACTGGCGACTACACTCTTCTCTTAAACATAAGAAAGGGATGTGGTGGGATTAATGAATTTCTTATTTGGCAAATTTGCTGACATTAACTAAATTTGTATCTAAATTATTTGTGAAATCTTCGGGTTTTAAGATTATGGATACTTTTCAAAAATGAATTCATATCCATGGAATTCTCCTATAGTTTCTTTAGAAAATAGAAGGGAATTAAGTAGAGTAAATATGTTAAGAATATAATTAGCAAATGTCACTAGTTCCTATCAAAATGTAAAGAACGTTTCCACGTAAATGGAAGCAGCCATTCATGGATTTTTAAATTTTTAGTTAATACAGTGAAGCAATTAGGAGGTCAAATTAAACTAAGTCACTGAAATTTAGTGGATAAATCGCGATTCAGACTTAGACAGTCACTGTATTGAAAGTTGTAAGGTTATTTCGAAAAATGTAATTTTTTATTTTCGCAATGTTTAATTTATTTAAGCGCAAACATAATAGGATTAAAAATAAATATAATACATATTTTTCGTAGTTTTTTAATGTTCTTTCTTATGAAAATATCTTTTTTTATGTATTACTACAGGGTGAGGTTAGAAAATAGTTTTTATCGTATGAAATCATGTCATCATCTTTTAAATCCGAAAAATTACTGGAATTAAGTAAATCCTCATCTACATCAGAATAATCTAAAACACAAACATTTGTGGAGAAATTAACAGAATTTATAAGTTATTCATCACAGTAATTAACCCTCCTGAGCACGAGTTTTTCTTTTCCCATATGGAAACAATGTAGTTTGGAAGACTATACTCGTCCTTGTGCACGTGAGGGATAATATTGGCATTTTCAAATTTTGAATTTAGTTTTGTTAGCAGGGAGAGGCCAAATGGGATCTGAAGTGGCATCGGTTGAACAATTAGAAACATCAGGCGAGTATATTTTCTTTGCACAAGCTTACGTTTCACAATTGGGTCAACATTTCCAAGACAAGAACAAAGTATAGAACTAGCGTGAATACTTTGTAGCACCTCAATTTGTATCGACATCACGTGACGAAGATAAGCTGTGCGTTGCTTTTTAAAAGGATCACAACACCTACCTTCAAATGGCTCATAATTATAAAACCAACTATTCTTTAGAATTAAAAATGAGGGTTTAATGAAGTTAGTAGGAAAACATCAATGATATGTTTACAGGTGAAATTAAAAAATGTTGCACTTTGACGCTTTAAAAAATAATGTTAAACAAAATTGTTCAGAGTAAGTTCCTACATTTGTTTTCGTGTAGTATACATCTGAAATAGTTAAATACAAATAGTAGCCCAAATCGAAATTATTTTTCATACATTTTTTAACAATTTTTATTTAAAAAAAAGGATATATTTCGATTAGTTTAAACCTTTACAGCATACATTTTCTTTAGACGGAATTTGCTTGAAATTTGGTTCTGAGAGGTTTTTGTGGTTTCTGATTACAAATCTGATCTCATATTATATCTTCAAAAAATTACTCTATATGTCTATATTACATGTTTAATTTTGGTTGTCGTTTAGGATTAAACACGTTGCACGAAGACATCTTTCAAAAGGTACGTGGAATTGCGAACAAAACAAATGCTTGTTTATTTACATTGTTCGACATTCCGCATTATTTAAATTCCTTAAACATGAACATTTAAAGTAACTTTTACTAAAAGTATACATATATTATATTAAATGTGTCATTTAATATCAATAATACGTGGAAAATTGAAAACGTTGCACGAGGACAAACATATAGGGACTAAAAATGATCGCTTAAAACTATAATAAGACGATATA
The DNA here is from genome assembly GCA_030407085.1 of Trichopria drosophilae. NCBI lineage: Eukaryota > Metazoa > Arthropoda > Insecta > Hymenoptera > Diapriidae > Trichopria > Trichopria drosophilae. The sequence continues at coordinate 16,861,774 of CM059587.1, read as the reverse complement.
ATTTTGTACTATTTTTCGGGATAATTACCTAAAAACATAAGTTTTGAGAACCACATACTGGAACTTTGTAAAAATTAATTTTACTAAATGCTGCTGTCCAATAAATACGGAAATTGTAGAATGGAACTCCATTGCACGAGGACAAAACTAGTAGTTTCAGTAATTAATTATTAATTTACTGCATCAAATGGCGTAATATGCTGTACCAAGTTGCATTTCAATGTGATGTGAAGTATTCATTTTATAAAATATTCATATTTAATCCAATCTTGGAAATATGGAAAGGAACCATGGTTTGGCCAAATTTTTTATTTTCACCCTTACATAAATAATTATGACAATTTTCATAAAACAGTTTCAAGATAAAAATCAGTAAGCAAACTAAAAGTGGGACAAATTATAATGATACCATTAAAAACAATGAAACTGAAGATTTTTTCGACTTTCACTCGCTAAATTTGTATAAGAATCAATCAGACAAAAATCAGCTTCTTAAAATCTAGTACAGAATAAGATGAACTGAAACATAAAATATGCTGATAAGGTAGTCGGATTATAGTCTTCGAGTAACTCACTTTAAAATCGATATGATGTAGCAGCGCCCCGATTCGGAGATTAATGAACTTCAAAGCGATTGTATTAGATATTGAAATGTTGTTATTTGGATAAATGTATCTTAGCAGTAAATTACCTTTAACATCAAAGAAAAATATTTTATTTCGACCAAAATTAAGACGGATAATCGAGGTTTAATTTGAAAAAAAAATTAGTCCCTTTATGCAGTTTACAGGTTAATCAGGCGACTTCAGGTCAATCTTTTAAATGCAAACCGATCCACATACAAAATTCCAAATATACTGCCCGAAAGATTATATATTCATCCGTTTTTATTAATTCTTTACGAATTTTCCTTCGAAAAATGTAAATTAACATCTTTAAAACTATTTTTAAACATCAGTCTGTAATATTATGTAAATAAAAAAGGCCATAAAAAAACTACGAAAAATGAGTGTTACATTAATATTTAGTCCTGGTACTTTTGCGCTTAAATAAGTTAAACATTGCTAAAACAAAAAAATTACATTTTTAAAAAAATCTTCACAACTTTCACTACAGTCGATTTGAAAATGTTCTATATGATCAAGAATACTTCTTAAAATAAAACTAAACCTAAAAATTTTATGAATCCGACATTGAAACGATCTGCAATGTTAGAGACACATCGACCGCCAAGTGATTGTTTTTCGCATGTAGTATGTCTACATGTAGTAATTAAAATTTTTTCACAGACCAAATTGTTCGAAATTGATTCAGTTTTCTTGCTTTACATTTTGTAAGGTAAATTCTTACTTTCAACGGACCCCTTTAGAAATGTCTTAAGTGAGTACTCTGAGACACATCACCCTACCCTCTACGTAAAAAATCAAGGGGAATTTCTGATATCCCAAAATTCAGTTCGTTGGATCGTTCAATATCCTTTATAAAACAGCCACAAATAACAATACATTAGGATTTTCGACAATAGATGCGAATATTGATATAGGTCTTGGCAGAGGTTGCGGTCCTCCGCTAATGCATCAACACCACCAGACACTTTTTGTAGGAGAACATACGTTATCTGGATCGAATTATATTACCATACATTAGGTTGTGCCGTTCGTATTTTCATTTTCTCCTGCTTTTCCAACGTCATAAATTGTTCTCGTTTGCTTTCCTACTCCATCTTTTTCGGCTCGATGAAATTGGAAGGAAGATAAGGACGTATTTTGAAAAGAAGGCGGAAGAAAGCAGTGCCATACTATCGAGATTGCAGGGGTGGAATGGGAGTAGTGTGCGTTACTCGCGAAGCGCAGAAGTGCTTTATTTCCATATTGAGCCTCGTGCCGGTGATGTGAAACGACGTTCCTATAGCCATCTCAAGAAGCCCGTTGGCTGCCTCAGGGCACGTGCTTCCCCCTATACTCATTGCGAAAGTCCATGGAGTGGGAACCAGCTAGTTTCAAGGAGGGGAGCAAATTACGTTCCGACCGGTTACTCTGGGTCAAGTCTACGTCGCCGAAGGTCGTTTACATCGCATGTCGGTTACTTCGGATGAAAGCGACTTTCCTGTTCGAGATCCAATCCATTCATAGGCATATCTTCCGCTCGTGAAGCTGATACATGACATGTCTTTCCTGATATGATGAGTTCAAAATTCGGTGCTTTCGCATCAGTCCGTCTCAAAAATCAATTGGATTCGGTAGTCAATTACGGGTTTCATCCATCCATTCATGATGAGAACGGCCAATCAGAAGGATTTAGATAAGAAATCGATTTCTCCAACTTATTTGGATGACTTAAGTACGTGAAACTGATAAGTTACCCCACATGCAATGTAATCTCCTACTTATGACAACTCAGTTATTATACAGTTTAATTGTCCAATCAGTTGTGAGAACTCCGTTGTTGTCATTTTCTTTCTCCTTCACCTCTTGAGGGAGCATTTTTTCTATGACGTGAAGGGATCACCGGGCATGCGCATAATTTCCCCTCGAAAGTAGATGGGAATGGGAATGAACAATAAGGGAAATTTACATTTCCCCTCCGGTTCCGACCATCAAACATTAAGGAAGTTCGGACTGTAAGTTATCGCTCACGTACTTTAAGAAAGGTCAACATTATGTAATCTTTAAAGGATTTATAGACAGGTAATCATGCTTCAGATTTACCTACTTCATGTTAGTTTTTCATCCCCGTCTTATTTGCAAACTTTCTACGCTGTTTTATGGAATATAAGCAACTTTGATCTCTCAAATCACAGTTCTGCGTGATTGAAGACTTTGAAAAAATGTTGAAAGTGAAATACTTGGCAGAGTTTGATTGATGGTATTCGAACAAAGCTCAGGAAAGGACAGTCAATGGGTCGATCGAAGTGCAACCACGTGGGAGAGATGGCGCCCAAGTCTAACGCCGGGGTTCACGTAAAGTGAAACTTGATTTCAAGGCAGAAGATGAAACGTACGGTGGAAGTGGAACGAAAAATGTTAGCTACGTAGTGATAATTGCGGAGAAAGGTCGGTGAGATATGCCTCCCGGAACGGGACAACAGGATGGCGCTTCCCACGGGATGATGGCACTCTCGGGGATCAACGGCAATGATCCGTGTAAAGTCCCATTGTATTGGCGCGTTGATGAGTGGCATACATATCTCAAAAGTCTCCGCTGACATAAGAAAGTGTTTTCGATGATCATTACTCTCTTCGCTGCTTAGAATGAACTCTAATGACCGGTCTATTCACAACCAACAATTGAAGAGGTCAAGAATTCATTCATAACATTCTTCCTGGAGAAAGATGCAGGAATCGCGTTTAGTTTTTTTCATTACAAGAATAACGAGGGAGGGAAAGTCGAATTGATGCTGAAAAGAATGCAGTTGTATTTGGTACTGTTTTCTTTGACCTAAATGCAGTGGATAGTTTTCGAATATTATGAGTTGCTAACGGATTTCTCTATTTCAGGAAAAGTGTTTCAAGTCAGCTGATGAACTTTACCCTGCTACTGTCAGCTTGAAGAACTGATAGCAGATCACCAAGATGGATGATAAGCCTTGAAGTGTGTACCAGAATTATAAATCGTTGATAAAATCATAAGTTTTCTGTAGTCTTGGAAGTCAGAATTTTTTGAAATGTACTTTGAACTAAAATTTTTTTAAGTCGGAGGCTGAACGATACGACATCGCAGGGTACTTTCTAGAGTAAGAATGAATGCAAAATTTAAAGTAAAAAGAGACTAAAACAAAATAAAGGCTAAGGTTGCAGAAGGCTGAACTCGTGAGATATTCCACAATAATCGGTGAAATATGCACAGTATGGTGGAACGTCGAGAAGCATCGTGACGACCTCGGGGAATCTCCAGGGATGCCAGAATCTCGACTAAAAATTCGAATCCAGACTTTCTGTAGAAGAAAGTTACGACATCCATAGAAGAACGTAAAATAAAGGTCATAGACTTAAAATATTATTCCGATTTACAATGGAAGTCACATTATTTGAAATTACGAATTGAATTGACCAAGAGGAAATATTTAAAGAATGTATTGGGTTCTTGTTAATTGAATAAAAAATTAGACGTATGCAACAGTGACTTTCACCTACAAGTTAAATAATTAGGTACAACGAGCTAAGAAACCGCGTAAATTGAAGAAGGAGATAAAGCTCCTCTGTCGAGAGAAAGTAGAAGTGAAACAGTGAAGAAGGGGCGAATGTGGTGACGGTTTGGATCTGCCCTCGTAATTAAGCCGGTGCTGGTTTTTGATAGCCACTAAAAATGTCGCGGAGGGTTGCACGAAGTGGTTAAAGCGACGCTTGGTGCTCGTTCCTTTGCACAAGGCAGTCGACTCGAAAGGTTAGGGAGCTGATACTTGCGCAACGATATTAGCAATACTCTGGCTCGTAAAGTCGACTGTATGCTCGATTCAAGTCACTTTGCGAATCCTTTAACGAACCCTGTCGCGCTATAGAGCTGCGACAGCGCCCTCTGGGGCAACAGTTCTACTGGAAACAGTGGTAGTGATTCTGACGCTTCTCGAACTTCAATTGCTCAAGAGATGTTCCAGTTTAGACATTTCGAGAATTGTTCCTCCTGTAGAAATAAACTACAATACTTCGAATAATTAGTTAGAAATAAAGATTACATTTTTGGAACATCCCGGATATAGTCGATTTTACTTTAATTGTTTACCAATATTGGACACCCTTGAGATGAAAAGATTTTGAATAAAATAGTTACCTTATAGTTTGGAGTGTGTAATCTTGTTTTTTAAATATTGACGATTAGGCCAGCCAGTTTGCACTGTCGTAGTTGATTCGTCGTAAAAATGTCCCGAACTTTACAAAAAATGATGTGGTTTATATTTTTTATCATTCGTTGGATGTACGATTACTGAATTTCGATTTTAGAGGTTGGTGAGCATTCATCGTGCCGCAATACTGAAATTCGTCACTGAAGCGTTTGAAATTTATTTTTGTGGAAGGAATATTATAAAATTTATAGCGGAGCATACTTTCCAGCGCGAAATTTTGAAACTAGTTATACTAAATGTCTTGTTTCAGATGAGTCTAGTAGAAACCTGTTACTAAATATCCGGGCCCTGTCTCGCACCTCTATAGATATGCAGGCGCGAGTCAGGGCCAGTCTTGCGCATTGATTGCAAACTGATTTCTACTAGGGAAGTTTTAGTACAAAAGTACTTTTTAACAAATATATTTATTATAAAATTCTGCTTATGTTTTGCCTGAAACGTTTTTTACTATATCAATATCTTAAAAGACACGACAACTCAGAAGCAGTCTAGTCCAAAGTACAATACGAACAATATACGTGAAACGTAAATTTTGTCACACATATATTTTTCAATTATGAAAATTTTACACTTCTAGCATATGCTCAACTGAATATACCACGTATTTGATATTTTTGTCATCGACTTTATATGATTAAAAAAGCGGAAGGCGATAGGTATGTGGTTAGTGTGCTCTTTTGTAAACTGAACGTTCCTTAGGTAGCGAGTTCGAATCCCGTTGAGGTAAATTTTTCTATTAATTTCTAATGTTTCGAAAATTTGGAAAAAAAATCTAAAATTCTTTGGAAAAAGTTTATACAATTTTATACGATATAACGTTGCACTTTATTTTACATAATTATAACGATTATTTTAGTTCTCTATTATGCATTATTTCGTTTTCATTCTGCATAATAACAAAAGCTGTGTTAGCTTCCTCCTATTATCTTTTAGACAATTTAAGTTTAGGACGGAAATGAAAGTTGTTTAAAAATTAAATTCTAGGTATGAAAGATATGAAAACTTTCAAAGAAGGAAAGATACATCAAAATGCTAAAAACAACTGAAAAAATGTTCATTGATCTTTAAGATCGTCAGTACGAACTCCCCCGCTTTCGAAATATATATATATATACAACACAAAAACGCCATCATACGGAATTTTACAAAAGATTGTGAGTTTAAATAGCGCTGTGCCTCCAGTAATATATTATTGTTCATAAAAATGGTTCATCGATTACCATTTTTGTGAAAATAGGAAGTCGCGCTTAATTACTTGTTGAGATTGCCGCTAGACGGCTGACAGTGCTGTGCCTCAATCTCACTGTCGAAAGTTACTATGTCTATAAGCACCGAGCTGACATTGAAGCTCATGCTTTCTTGCATTAAAAAGTGTCCTTTTTACTGAAGCTTCATTTTCTCCCGACCAATTCATGAAATGTAGTTCTGCCGGCTCCGTGTGGTGGCTCTAGCATACGATAAGAGCAGTAAAATCGGCAGATGTGGGCGATTACCACAACTATTTGAATACTCGAATCAGAGAATTCAATGTACATATCATCGGTTCCTTGAAATTTAGCATTTTTAGTCAAATTTTTGCAATCTGATGTAACAAAAATTATTATTAAATTCGAATAGTTATTTTGTACAGCAATGTTTTGTATTGTTCCTGACACGTTCAAACGTGACTGACTAGGCGTGATAAATTTACTGAACTACTATCCTTCGTAGACCATGATACTATAACTGCATGTACAATTTTTTGGTTTCTTATTTGCAGATCTCACAAATACACGTTTGTTCTTGATAAACTAAAGTTAGATCTTTCTCTAATTTTCCATTTTGAAGACTAATAAAAATGGTTGGTTAATTAACAAGTTTCTATTGGATTTAAATAATAGAAAATAGAGCGATATACGTCCATTCAAACCCCTCGCGTGAAACATTATGCCATGATCACAGTTGAGATCAACGAGAAAACAAAATAGACAAACTTCAACTGTCGGCAAATTAGGCAAGCATCCAATTACCGCTACTATATTGATTGAAAAAATGATGTAAATAGGTTCTAAGATGAGAAAAGTTACTACTAGGCGACCGATATTGAAAGTTCTGAAATCCGGAGGATATCTGACTGCCGTCGAAGTTGCACGATGTATTACCAACACCAGTATATGTTGTGAATACTTTTTTTTTATTTTTTATGTAATGATATCGCTGCAATAGATTTTATTAATAATATTCTAATTTATTAGATAATCGGGTGTTTAAATGTTCGAGGTCTTCGGAGTCCATATATGAATCTATATCTCAATGAATATTTTGTTTCGATAAAGTTCGGTAGGATTCAACCCGACTGGAGGAAAAAAAAGAGGAAAAGACTCCTACGATTCTATCGAACACTGATGATGGTGACAGCATTTACTATCCAGTAATTATAAAAATCATTGGTAATTTGCCTGCTCTTCGGTTCGGATTCGAGATTATTCATAAATGCTTGAATCCCCTCTTCAGGGTTCCTATTTGTTTAACTTTATGAAAATCCGACACGACCAAAGCACGCTATTCCCAATTCATTTTGCGTGAATAGTGGTTTCACAAAACATACGAGCAAATGTACAATTGAAATTTTATATCCGTTTCCATGTATGCAACGTCAATCATTCAGACTAACAAATGGTCGTCACGAAAAGGAATAAATGGAGATAGAAAAAGTATTCTTCTAAGCAATTTATTTCGATATATTTGAAAATAAATTTTGCCATTCGTGAGCAAATTGCTCACTTTACACAATAATGATTATATGTAATACCTATTGTCCCGTGCCGTAATTTAATCGTAACAGCACAATTATTATCAATACGTAATCGAGCAATCATTTAGATAATGGCGTGCACACTAATTATTATTTCCAATTACAATTAACCTTTTCAGTATAGGTAATTAAACGAAGGGTGAAATTGCTGTGGCAAAGCACCAGGAGTTGTGAGGGAGAGAATGAGCGTAAGTGATGGCGGGAGTGAGAAAGAAAGAGAGTGAGGGATAGACAGGGATAGAATAGCGGAACAGGTGGTACTTCCTGCCGCACCTCTCGGATTTAATAAGTTCATTACCTAATGAACAGATGTACGATGCGACCGGGTTTGCCCCTTCCTCACTTTCCCATTACTGGCGCTTTTCTCGCTTGCCCGAATAATCCTTCGGTCGATAATCAATACTTTTAATTACAACATTTTTATAAATTCAACCTTGCTCATCGTAAATTGATCGTTTGACGCCTAATGTAATTTAGTCGTTTTTGCATAGGGTACCATGATAAAATTAAAATTCATCGGTGTACTCTAGAGCTGGGAAGGACTGCTTTTGCACACATGTTGGTGAACGTGAGTTTCATCCTGATCCGTACAGTCAATCGAGTTGATGTGGTTTCTTTAATGTCTTATGCTTCTGAGCTTCGACCTTTTGCCACCTGGACGGCACTTGGGTGTCAATAAAAAACCTGAGCAACGTTGATCACTTATATATACGTACTGTTACCGACAAAAGAAATCGATCACATCGTCATAAACACAAGTTGGTACACATTGTAGCCTGACTTTGAGTGAAAATGCAGCATGATATTAAAATTCTAAAAGCGCCATTGTTTTCTGCAGCAAAAAGCACATCAGAAGTGACACTTTGGACATCAAAGGCTAAAAGAAAATGCATATTTTGCAAGTTTACAGAAATTATGGGGAGACCGTTGACATTCGTCACGGACAAAACACTATAGTTGCAGAAACCGAATAAATGGTACCTTAAGTCCATACTAAAATATGTTCCAGCTATGTCTGTAGTTGTCGCAACTATTCCCCTACAGTTAGCTTCATTGTATGTGTCACAATTCCTTTAAAGATGTGTTAACTGTAGTTTTTAAGGTAATCAAGCTTTGTAAATTGTAGAAGAAGAATGAATGTGTGTAAAGTTTGCAAACGTGTACGTTGTTATTTGTTATACAAAGAAACGGTAGATGTTAGAGGTATCAAACGACAATTGTATATATATAAATTGTCATATATTAAGAACAAATTTTACTGACCATGCATAATAATTAGACTCAAGGCACATTATGGTGGTAGTAGAAATATGGCGACTTTCAATTCCAGGCAATGATATCGGCGTATCACCTATTAGTGACGTTGTTAGATAGATCATATCACCTATCTTCGACGTTAAGCTAGCAGGTATCACCAGTATAGAGGTGTCAAATCCAGACAATATTTCAGATAATACACATTTCACCGCAATTCCCAACGAGCATCCGTATTTAAATCCAGTTATTCAGCGCCTTTGACGGTGGGCCATAGTTTTCGCGAAATCACGCGAGACAATAGGGTTATGTTACGACTTGATATTCAAAGCAGGTGCATGGAAATTTTGCAACTTTAATTTTGTTGTGTGTGACATGACATGACCTCATTCATCTATCTACCAAGCCTCGATACAAGATAATAAAAAATATATCGTGGAATGGGATTAATATAGTTTCATTTAACTGTAGCTATACGGACGGCTTTATTTTATTTTGCCACCAAAAGGATGCAGTCTCACTTTTGTTTTCACACAAGATCTTTTTAAAATTTAAGCGGAGATTGTACCTTCTTCTTGCAACATCGGCAAAAATGTATTGTTACCAACTTAAATTTGCGTGAAATTATTTTGCTCATAAGGTAGTACATTTTCCATTGCTACACCTTGATAGAACCCTTTTTGAAGTAACAACCAGATTGCTACAGCGAAATAGAACCTTTGCTCTTTTAAAGACATAACATGATAACGATTTCTTAGAAACTATAGGAAAAGATAATTTGTAATTAATAATCATGCTTATCATATGATACAAAAAATTAGTAACTTTAGGGTAGCTATGGATATAACCCTTTAATCTCGCAGAACAAAGGCGACGAAAAATGTCAGTGGCCTCGGCATTACTTCTTCCGTTCTCTCGGGAGACACGTTTCTCCCGCTGGATTCTTTTCTTTTTACACTATCCGTGAATTAGAGGAAAGAGATAACAAAGAAAGAATTAAGATTTCCGCACTCTGGTTATTCCATCTGTACTGCACTAATATATGCGTCGTCGAAACTTCGTTTTCGTACTCTCCGTCCGTGCACAGTTCGTCATTCCCGATTTCTTTTCTTTGGACTTCCTCTTAATTCCAGGAGCCGATTTAAGCTAATGGCCGATGAAATTTCCTCACGATCGGACTTTATCTTGCTCTTGTGTGATTCCATTGTCCAAGAGCTTTCTTTGTGAAATAACTTTGGCCCTTTGCACGGAATCATTATTTTTCAGAAAGTACAAGAGGTAAACGTATAAGTAACACAAGAAAAACTTAAGTATCAAATTTTATGTAGATGAGATTGTTACTTTCTTATAACAGGAAAACTGAAATTAAATTAACTATTGGCATTTATAGAAACAAGTGAAAAAAATAAATATCATACAAAATTATAGAGATATTTAGTAAAATATTACTACAAATATACATGCGACAAAAAATTCGTTGAAATACCCGTTCACTTTTATTTCTTATGCATACCCAATCGGGATTGAAACTAGATGATTGATTTGTCTAATGTCGAACACCAAATTTCATATTTCGGAAATAGTTTTGATCAGTTAAAATCAATATACGTAGTGTCTGTTTGAACAATAAAATCGATGTAAGCACTTTCAGTCACGGTTCCCAATACTTTAATACCGAGAGCAAATATTTTATATTTTAATTACTCAGGAGGTACATTAAAAGAAGGTATATTAAAAGAAGAATTATAAAACGCTCATTACCCACATTTCATTAACAAGTAAGTTAGGCCATACCCTTATTTCAAATAATTTAAATAACGTTACAAATTATGATCTGAATTATTTTTTTTAGCACGTTACTCCCGTCAGTTCCCACCTCTTGAAAGAAAAGGTCGCATTTACAGATTGATAGCAATGAAGTCTATCCAATAATAAAGAAGCCATGTAACGAAAAATCTCGAAATGTATCGCATTTCTCGAATAATTGTTGTCGCAATAGACTCATGGCCATTGGTCGTTTTGAATTTGCCACGTGCTTTCCCGATCGCAACTTCAGGTGCTGTTGGAGAATTTGACAAGCGGAGGTTATGCCGGTATGAAATTTTGGTTATTTGGATTGTCATCAAAATTAACATCACGATTACAAATAAAGTATTCAAATATTAATTTTTTACTTTTCATTGCATCGTTACACATTTGGAAAACTTACATATCATATTAAAAAAACATTACAGAAAAATGTTGCATTTTGAAATAATTTGCATGATAGTACTTATTTATGTATTGTACAATGAAAAAGGTTTGTTTTTATTTTTTGAAACCCTGTGGTTTTTATCGAAACCATTTTCGTATTAGTGGAATCCATTGCAATGTTGTAACTTTTCCGAAAGATTAGCAATCAAATTTTGAAAAAAATTATCCTAACTACAAATGTAGTACAGTCCGCTTGAAACTTACATTTTTTTTCTTAACAGTGATAAGAATTAATATTAAATTTCAGATCAATTTTTAAGTTACCTACGCTTTGAATAAGTCTACAGCTATGAGTATTTGTAAATAAGTGTGTCAGAGGTTAGATAAACATCAAACGTAAAATTTTCAGGTTTGAATCCTCTCATTTGTTAGTAACAAATTTTTAATGTACAGTTTAACATATAATTAATATAAAATAATTAAAATTTAACTCGCGTAAAGTTTCCTAATATTTTTAACAATCTCTTACCCCCCGAGGATCCTGAAGGTGATTGAAGGTTATTAACTCGGTAAGGTTATTAGGTTACAATGATACGTTTATAGTTTATGGTGTTAAAACACATAAAATTTGTTTAAACCATGTTGGATGGTATCACGTTTTTCAATCATTTTAATGGACATCGTGGGAAGTCCACGTTATCCAAGGAGATATATGAGATATAATTTGTCGTATTAGCATTAAAAACTGAAAATTATAAACGGAACTTATTCGAAGATTTAGCATTGAAATTTTAGAACTGTACAAATTAGCATTAAAAATTGAAATTAGAAACTTTACATATCTGAAAATTTAGCATTAAGAACTGTGAAATAAAATTTGAACTGAGAATTATGAATTAAAAATTATATTCTTATTAAAATCTAAATTGTGTTTGTATTTACCTAATAATAGTAAACTCCATAAAAGATAAAAATAAATAAGAATATGCCAAAACGAAAGGTTAAACGCACTGTTGAAGAAGAGCAAATATTTCAAGAAGAACGTCGAAAAAGAAACGCTGCCAATCAACAACGCCGGAACTGTAAGTGACATTCCGGTTGTTAGTACACATACGGTTGTAGACGAAAGTGTAGTTTTAAATATAAGAGAACCTCATTCAAGTATGGAAAGACAGATTCGTTTTAGAAAGCCAAATATATTTCGCACTATTAGAAATGTTGAGGATACGGAAATATTAATGAACATTATATTGGTACTATTGATGTACGCTGCGCTCATTGCAATGCCAAACATTTCGCAGCTAAGATAGTGTCAAATAAAAATAATTCTTTTCATTGCTCTGCTCATAGTGAAGTTGTACTTCAAACTTTACCGCTTCCCCCTCAAGAATTGTGTGCATTATTTAATGGTACTGATGAGCACTCTGATAGTTTTTATGGAAATATTAGAAGTTACAATAGTGCGTTTTCTTTTGCTTCGTTAAGTGCACATCTGATAAATTTCAGAAATCGTCGACCAGGACCATATTGCTTTAAAATTCAAGGTCAAATATATTATCAAATTAATACTGCCTTATATCCTTTTCGAACAGCATGCAATTGCTCGAACAGCATTTCTCCGAAGTGGTGTATAGTAGGGTGCATCGAAATAATCGATTTTTCGAAATTCGAAATGCTTTAGTGCGAAAGAAGTAGGTTTTGGCAACACAACTCCGTGAACGACAGCCCTAGGCTGAGAGATGATATCTTCTGTTCCGGTAAACGCCTTGAAATTTAACATGGGATTTTAAATGGAAAATAATTTTTGTTTGGTTATTGCACGATAACTATATAGATAAAAATGGCATCCGAGATGTTTTTTATTTATCGAACTCCTCACCCTTTTTCGCGGAATTTGACCTATTTGGGTGTTGAAAAAAAATTTTCTAACTGTTTTATTAGATTTTGAATTTTGGCTATTTTTTAACAAAAAATTGAAACACTTCAAAGTTGGCAATTTTGACTTATTTCAGAAAATTCTCGGTCAGTTCTCAATTAATTTCTTTGTTATTTTCTAGAGTACCGCCTATATTAGTTAGAATTATCCTTACAGAGTCCGAATTTTGAAAAATCGATTCAGTCATTGTTTATTTGCGGTTTTTAGTGAAAATACCTACCTTATCAGTGGAGCACTTTAGAACTACATGAAATCCGTGCTTAAAGAAGGTATGCGTGAGATGACGTCACACGTCTCTCGACCAATAAGGTTGTTTCGTAGACTATAAATGTATATTTGAAATTTGAACATAAGAATAATGGTGTGGGCAGAAAACGTTTAATGTTAATAATAGAACAGCTGCATAAAACAAGTTCATATATTTTGAAAAGTTGGAACCAAATATTTAATTCATTACATATAGAAAATAATCAAAATTAAGAGTTACTTTAAAATTAATAAATTGAAAAATCATTACATTTGATTAAAAATATACTTTATGTACATCTTTTCGGTGCGTAAAGTAAACTTGTGCGTAAAGTAAACTTTACGCACTCGATTATACTTTACGCACGAAAAAGCCGTACGTAAACAATATTTCGGCACACGTGTGTGTGTGTAAAGTTCTTTGTATCGAAAACTACCATTTTGTTACAGTGTGCGTAAAATTCGACGTTATGTATTTTCGGAGTTTTTCAACTTCACTACATGCACGCTGATACAAAAAACATTGTTCGGCACCACCATGGGTGTAAATACAGAAATTTTGTTACGTCCTTGCATCGAAAACTACTATTATTGTCTTTGTTTCCACCTATACATCTTTATATATAGGAAGAACCAAGTAACAGAGGATAGAATACACAAAAATTGATGGCCTTAGGTGTATCGAAAGGGCAGACGATAAAATGCGCGCGAAGCGCGCGTGCATAGCTCTAGTATGCTATAAAAATTCTATCATGATTTTGAATCTCATTTCGCAACATCGAATAAGATGTGTCCGTCTTTCATTGTACTAGCAAAATAGTTAATATTTACAAAAATTGGTCAGTTAACAATGGAAATAACTGAATTGACTACTTTTGGAGTGATTAACTTTAAAATAGTTCATGATGTAACTAGGATATTAAAAAAGATTATCAATTTTACAATTATAGTTAAAAATTTAATGATGTAAAGTATTTCGTTTAACCGTAGTTGGTTTGTCATTTTCAAAAACTAGTATGTTATGTTAGCTATTTATCGAATGACAATATTTCAGGTAGTTAAATCAACTTTTCTCTGTTTTACATGCATGTAAAATTATCAAAACATTCTAAATTGACTAAATGATCAGGTGGTACTAGCATAAATATCTATTTGACTTAAGAATAATAGTACTTTTTGTACCAAGGGCGTCAAATATGAGTTTTAAGCCCAGGTTGGTGCTTGCACACTCGAGAAACGGTGATACCCGCTCAAGGGACGAGGAATAAAGTTTAAATTAGTCGTAATTCATAAAAATAAAAAGTGTTGATCTAAAGTAATAATAATAAAATTAGATAGTCGACACTAATCAATCATTTTTTCAAAAGACGTACATCAATTACATTGTTTTTTATTTTGAGTCAATCGCTTATTTTAATGAGTTACGAATGAACACTCATGTTATATGCAACTCATTTAAAACAGCATATATTTACTGCTTCTGATAAAAATGGTAACATATTCTATTTCAATTAGGATTATTTATAGTATGGTGTATACTAGTAGCGATTTGTTGCAAGAATTTCACTAATTGATTGTACTAACGGCAAAGGAATAAAACGTGCAACAATATACTTTTGCTTACATTAATAAATTTCCAACTTTTATTTATAATTTAATTAATAAATAGGCTAAAATGACTTATTAAAAAAAGATTAAGTGGAATTTCTTAAAATATATCCCATCAATTAGTTAATGTTCAACGACAAAGAAACTTGATTTTTCTTTTTCATTTCTCCTTTTTAAAGGAATTGTCAGAAAAAGTTTATTAGGGCATCCACTAAAGAACATTTCAGTTACGAGTTTTAGTGGCTGAGACGCGTAACAACTTGTGTAATCTACTTTTATACTACGCAGTGGTAAGCTTCTAAAGGACAAGTACGTACTTTTGTACATTGCTCACAATATTATAGACTTCATTTTATGAAGTGTCTTGGGAGGACAGTCCAGACGGAGTAAAATTATCCGCCAGACATGTAAGTTACGTAATGAAATTTCCAAATTCCTCCATGTATTTCAAAATTCGTAACGTCCGCAGACATGTGGTGAATTAATTGAAGTCTGGGATTTTAGACAATTCCGGCGGAATTTCTGACATACTGAGACCAGATTTACGCAACAGAAACTTGTTTTCGCCGATTTCAGTTTGTATGAAAATGCTCGACGTATTTCAGGGTGATTAAAATATTTAAATATTTTGCAAAATAAATCAGGCACAAGTAAACAGGTATAAATTAATAATTTCTGACTAATGTTTGTAGAAAGTGTATTTTTACAGGTGAAAGAATACTCTAGTAATTTGTAAAGTTCAAGAAAAATATATAGTCAATGTCAGCAGGTTCTTATGAACAGTAGTCTTTAGCAAGAAAAATTAACTAAAGTCTTCGTACGGTCTATCATTTACAATTTAAAAAAAAGCCAGATACAATTAAATAATGAATGGTTCATAAAATCCGTTCCTGAAAATGGACTTAAGTGACTTGAAACATAAATCAGACATTCGAACTAAGACGACGGGGTAGGGTATTTTTTATTAATGACATTGTTTTATGGCACCACGAAATAAGTCTGGAAAAAGGTCGAATTTTTGTGGGTCTATAATAACACATTACTGAACTAGGGAACAAAATAGGTGGTTGCCAACAATCACGAGTTTAACACCCGATCAAGCGAGTTAGGTAGAGAAATCGTTCTATCAGTCTAATCGAACTATGCGATTATATTACACAATTTTTGTCATATTCCAACTTTTAAATTTAAAAATAGCACAATACACTGGATTTTTTCGAAAATTGGAAAGAAAGGTCTTTCCATAAATGGTATATAGTTCAAATTTTTAGATACAATACATTCATACACGTATACATTAATAACATTGAAATTAATGGATGAATATTAGTGCTTTCCAAAGGTAATTTTGTTACAATTAATTAAGGAAAATCACTCTGGAAATTAATATGTTCATAAAGCAAAAATTAAAAAACATTTCACTCAATTACTTGCGTTTGAGCAAGTGTAATGGATAGTACAAAACCAAACAATGAAAGGCCTGGTTGCTTTTCACTTGGATAAAGTAATCAACATTTGACAGCATTTATTAGCTGTCCAGAGCTAATGGTAATTTGGACTAGTTAGGAGAATCTGCAAGAGCGAGCAGAAGGAAATCTAATCGCGAGAGGAATGCGTGCGGTGTTAGTGCTTACGGTTTGGGTTGATGGGACCACGGCGTTCCTCGGGTTCCAGGCGGGGTTCTTAAGCAGCATTAGTGACCACTTAGGGAATCCCGAAGGATCCGCTTCCCTCTATACGAATTTCACATCAGAAATAATTTTCTGCTCTTCTCTCTGCCTTTGTGAACAATACATATTACCTTTATTTCTGAATGTAAAGTACGAGATAATTTTGTTTTTCATAATAGACCATTTGTACGATAGTATCTAAATAATTTCAATTTTTCTTTATTTACCTTTAGAATGTTAATAATGAAATTGACTTAATAAGTTTTAAAAAAATATAGTGGTTTAAAGTAATGTTGGAATGAGAATGATACTGAAAATTAGCGTATAAAATAGTAATTGGAGGCTCGAGATTGAAGCCGTAAATAAATGATTTTTAACACACCGGGCGTAAAACTCAATTTTGCGCCCTGCAATGACATTTTCGAGCACTTCAAGAGCCCCGCGACTGTCATATTAAAAAGTATCGTATGTAACACGGGCGAAATATCAATATCCTCACTTCGCTCGGGTGACAAACTTGGGACTCGACGAAGATCAATAATTGCGCCCTTGTTCTGTAATATACTATTGTTTATCGTCAACACTGTAATCATTGAAATCAAGCGCAATATTATATCTTAATAAATCAAATTATTTAATATAAAGATAACAAATTGCAGTGATCCATCTATTGGCGATTTAAATAAATGAAAATTGTCTGGGAATGTTACTGATGATATTTGGAACACATTCAATTAAATCTTTTAATAGATGGATCACTGTAATTTATTGTATTTTTGTTAAATAATTGGCTTTATTAAGATATAAGATTCCGCCTGATTGCAATGATTACAGTGCTATTGGCGATAAATAAATCATTCATTTGCAGTACTTATTGCTTCCTTTGGGATAATCCACCTTTTATATAACGTTCAATAACGAGCCTATAACAACTATTTTATACATGAATTTTTAGTATACGTTGTAACGCTACTTTGAACCATTGTAAATTGATATTAAATTTTATATTTTATTTTAACCCATTAATGCATATAGGACACTTATTCTTGCTTCATTTTCAACAAAATTGAGAGGTACTTCAAGATTCCGAATTTGAAAAAAAACGTCCCAAAAAGTGGGAAATATTTATTCTTACCAATTTCTTTCGAGCCCTTAAAATATTAGGATTCTGTTGAAACTCTGAACAAAGGCGAATAAAATACTTCAATTTTAAGAAAAAATTTTACTTTTATACCTTACATCATTCGACCAACCTCAATATGGCCGCAACAATGAAAATTTATTTGAATTTTTCTGGACGCTCTAACTCAAAAACCACGGCTTTTTTTAAAAAATGGGAAGACTGAAAAATTCTCAGAATTCGTCCAGAAATATCACGGAATTTTTTTTTTAGATATTTTTGATGATTTTTTTTTTCAAAATTATTGTAATTTATTTTCCAAAAATCCTGAAAAAATTTCGTGTATTCTCTCATGATTTTTAAGAGTTGGTTCTCCTTTGTATTTTTTCCCCAGAAGTTGATAGTTTTTGAGAAAAAAAAAACGTAAATAAAAAAATAAAATAATTTAAATGTCTCTGCATTGAGCAATTAATTTTCTGTCCCGTTTAAACTGACGTGAATGTTCTTTATGGATTGTTATTACTTAATTTTTGTGAAGGTTTTCCCTTTCTAATGTATTTTTTTAAATTTGTGTTGTTGTTCTCTTTTTTTATATAGTAGTTTTCAAGGCGACCTAGTTTTCTCCCGATTTTTTTGCAAGAATTTTTGCGTTGGTATAGTTGGGGTATACAGGGGGGTATTTACTCTAGAAATGATCGGTCTGAACGGTTTGTTTAAGGTTAATGGACTTATGGCAAGCCATAGCTTGAGAGTTTGTTTTAAGAATATAGTTTTGTGTTTTTGTACCTAATAACTGAATTTTTTTTTATAAAGAAATTGAAAAGCTTCAAAAACGCCAATTATTCAATAATTTGAAGTATTCATTAAAAATGGAATCTTCAATACTTTTTATTCTCACCCGCAATGATTCCATATACAAAATATTTCACATTCACTTCTTTTCATTAGCAACTAAAATGTTGTAATTATCAAGTTTATTTTGTATAAAATTACAATTTCAAAGCTTTTGATTTAGATTAAAAACGGTTTAAATTGGCAATTAATAGTGGTAGCGTTCTGCATGAAAGGGAAATATTAAATCTCCAAAATGTGTTTAAATCAGGTTATTCTGCAATCATTGCACGACTATTTTGCAAAAAGTATATATTTGTTTTCATGTTGTTCTCAATGTCTCTATTTGTGAAATGTAAAAAATTTGGTAATATAAAAATTACGTAAAATATTTTGATTTTTAAGAGAATACCATAAAACATAAAAAACTATACTTCACTTATTTATTTAGGAAACAATTCGTAATTTCCGATATTGAACGACACTGTTTAAAGTCGCTTTTATGGGTTGGAAACTAATTCACATGTTCTTAGGTCCATTTAGGTCTTTGGTGTTTTTCATTTTACTTATTATATTGTCTAGATTGCAGGTCAGTGATATTGGAAGGTAATACTTCGGGATAGACCTTTTCTCCGTTCTAGATCTGGGATTATGTTTGCGGATTTGCATATATTTGAAAATTTACAGATAGACTAAATTGAGTTTATTTAAACTGCAATTTTTCGAAAAGTATAAGTTAGAGCTACTTTTTCTTTTCATTCATTTGACATTTCTGTCGATACTATAAAAGATGTTTTAACGGACCCCTCACAAAACATTTAATATTAAGACGATTATTAACAACAGAAATCTAATAAGGATACCATTCCACCAAGGTATAACGGGAAACGGAACAGCTGCAAATAGCGAGTAACAAAATGATCGAAGTAGATCAAATCAGATTGACAAAAATTGTATCAAATTTTATCATTTTTTCAGACTCGATTAAAGTTTGATCAATGTTTGATTAACTTCTATCTAGCGATAATAAAAAATATTCATTAAATTTTATAAAATTTTGAACAAAGTAGATCAAAATTGACCGCTTTTTAAAACTATTTATAAAAACAACACACGTATACATTTTATCCCTCATTTTATCTAAGCAGTGATTTATATGGTACAGGTTGCCGAAGAACATCTACTTAAAGGTTCCATCTATGATGACCGTCAATTGTCTCGTTATATCGAATAAATATTGAAAATGGAAATCAAATAACTTGCGTGGAAAATTGTTCAGATATGCAAGTTTTGAACTTATTTTGAATTATCAAAGGTAATAAAACTGTCATTTCATCTTATAAATGTTTGGGGAGTAGTAAGTTTGATTCTTTTTTAATACAATTTTAGCAACCTATCGTATTGGAGCGAAAGGGAGTTTGGTTATAAAAACGTTTCAATTTGAAAACGGCCAAAGTAGAGGAAATTGACAAGAAAATAAAAAATGCAAGGTAGTATTATAGATGGTAGGATAGAGCTATGAATTTAAATTTCTTTCATTAGAACGCACGCGGTGGTTGCAATTGCGACCTCTCTGTGAACCCTCTTTAACCCTCGGGCTCGTCGTCAACATCATCCCTATAACAACCCCTTTGCTAAGACTCTATTTTGTCTTTCTTTATCTCCATGCGTTTCATCGTCTGCCTTTCACCCAATTTCTGAGTCACTTTTTTATGTTTCTCTATGGCATCCCGTTCGTAATCACTCCACCTCTTTTCTCCATTACCACTATTTCGAGAGGTTGGCGCGTATATTTTTTATTACTTCAATGCTGTTTTCGTTCAATCATTATTTCATTCCATACGTGTTCTCAATTTCACGATAACTCTACAAATTTGAGTAATATTTTTCAGCTGCATCGTGGTTCAAAGTTGTTTTAAATTAATTAATTTGTCCAGTTATTTGTTCACCATTATGGTGTGATTTTTGGCGAATCCAATTTTGGGGTGCACCCAATGAACCCGGCAAATCACAAAACAGATATTTAAATAACCAGACATTTCAAAAGAGGGAGATTAAAAACAAGGCATTTAAAAAAACTGACGTACAAAATACGTCTGCATTTTGAAATGTCTGGTTTTTCAAATATCTGGTCTCTGAATGTTCGCGTTTTTAGTTGCTGGATCCGTCAAGAAGCATTCTAAATTCCAGATGGGAAATTCAATATGGCGGATCGATTTTTTAAAAAGTTACTCGCACAATCTCAAATTGGATATTCGAGGGTTTTCGAGATCGCTAATTGCGAATCTATTGATAAACATTCGGAATTCGAGATGGCGGGTGCGATATCCTGGATGGAATACGTAAAAAGATAATGGAATAAGATCAAAATAGGTACTCAAGGATTCTCTCGACCGCTGATCCTAAATCCACTACCAAATTTTGTAAATTCAAGATGAAAGACTTCGCAAACCAAGTTAATGAATAGACATATCCATCAACTTGTCTTAATGCAATTTAGGCAACATAAACTAATAAACTTTTATTGAAATTTTGCTTATTTTTAGGTTTATAATGTAAATAGTTTAGTAGTAAAAATTTAAGTCGATTTAAGGCATTACAATCTTGGTTATACCACCATATTTATTCATTTTTAACAAAAAGTGATGAATCAATGGAGAAGAAATACAAATACAACTGAGAAGAAAATCGGATATATTATTTATATTGATGTACTTGTAAGTTGTATTTAACAAAATTGCGTATTTCAACGAAAGTACACAAGTGCTTTTCCTGCGATGGTTACTAAAAGATGATTTAAAAGGTTCAAATTTTATCGAATTGAAGAAACTGATAAACGCAGGATTTTTCACCTACTTCAAGTCACCCAAAGTCACATTTTCATTATTTCTAGAGCAAAGCTATAGTGAATCTCAAAAACCCTTGAATAATCTAATTTACACTGTTTCAAGAAACTTTTTAGGATTTCGGGCTCCCATATTGTATCCACCATCTTGAATTTTGATTATTTGTCAACGCATTCATGATCAGCGACCAAGAAAACTCCCGCTTAAAATATTTTAGCAGTTTCGTAAAAGAATGAGTTTAAAGAAATAATTTAATGAATATCGTATTGTATTTTTTGGAACAAGTTCAGAGTATTACTGTAACTGATAAAACAATAAATTAAGCTACTAATCGGGACATATAATTAAGTATAAGTCGTAATTTTTCAACATCATTTACGCATGAAGATTACAGCTTGTAATAACC
This sequence comes from Trichopria drosophilae, assembly GCA_030407085.1. Lineage (NCBI taxonomy): Eukaryota > Metazoa > Arthropoda > Insecta > Hymenoptera > Diapriidae > Trichopria > Trichopria drosophilae. The sequence goes on along the minus strand of CM059587.1, from coordinate 16,840,030 downwards.
CTGGTGGAGATGTTGACGAGAATCTAGCCAGAATTATCCTAGATTTTTATGATCTGGGTAGAAACTAGTCTATAATATGGGTAGAAATCCTACGAAAAATGACATGAATTTTAGTCGAAATCTACTTGACGCGAGACATTGAGACAGACATATCGTTTAATATGAGTGCGACAAGCTCCTACAACTTATCGACCTCGGCTCGATTCGAGAATCTCGAATACCTTTCGATCGAACTCCCAATATGGCGGCTTGCTCTCAGCTGATTCGCGCGCACATGCTGTCGAGATTGTTTACAACCCTGCTGTAAAAATCAAATCTTCATTTCGAAAGAAAAATAGGTTACATTTACATCTGCTCGTTTTGACGAATCGATTGGTTCTTACCTCTTATACAAACTTGATATGATATTTTCCAGTTTGCAATTATTGCTTTATGTCACTTTAAATATATGTTACTGGTCTAGCGGGTTTTCATCTAGAATTCGTGTATATTTCTACCGAGATTCTACCGAACAGATCTAGCCAGCAGCTAGGATAATGGCTAGGTTAACCAGCCAAATCTCTACCAGGTAAACACAGAATTAGGACGAGAATAGGCACAATGTATTCCTTGGAATATGACACTTATTATATCATCAATTAAATGTTCCCAAGGTAGGGAGCCATAATATTGTTTGTTTTTAAAATTATAGTTACAAATTAACGAAAATTGAAATTGTTTTTCTATCAACTATCATACAACACAAACGACTGTACCTTGAAAACCATGTCCTCAGTAAATAGCAATGTTTTATAAATATTTTTGCATAGATTAATTAAAATGAATCATAAAACTAGATGCCTTCGACCCGGGTGCCTACAATTTTGGCTAAATTCGTATTGCAGTTCCCTGACGAAAGGCTGATGCTTCCGAGAATATTCCCATTTTAACACTGCCAGGAAAGAAGGCGGCAGAGGGTAGTTCTAGCATCGTTAGGTTCGAGTAGTTTCTATACATATATTGTAACAATATCTTGTTCCTTAAATAGGGTGAATATGCCAATGAATGGACGGTTAAGCATTTTTCACACTTTGATCGATTGTAACTTTTGAATTCTTTTATGAAAATTTAATTATGATACCACCATTAGAATCGTTAGACTCTGCTCTTTATGACCGTGTAGTTCAACCTTTGATTTTATTTAATTATTAACCTCGTCTTCATACGTTTGTAAAAAAATCCGCTAAACCCGAATAAATAAACGGGTTAAATCAAATGGGACGTTTTCAGTACCAGTTTGGGATGGCTTTAAAACTTTGCTTTGATTTTACAAAATAATAAACACTGGAAGATCAATAGTACTGTAAATACTGTTTTGAATGTTCAAAGAACATAAAAATATGTATTTTGTTGCATGTTGTGCATCATACATTCATAAGAAATAGAAATATGTAGAAAATCGTCCATTCATTGGCATATTCACCCTATATTAAAATTGAAAATGAGCATTTTCAAAACTTCGACCCCGACCGCAGATCAGCCGAAGCACTGATAAATGAGCACGTCTTGTTCACACTGATGCTTAAAAAAAAAAATTGATGAAATTTTTATACTAAAATAAAATTTAATCAAATTTTTTAAGTTTCCCCCCCCCCCCCCCCGATACCCGCCTCACTCCCCTGGTTCCTCTGTGTCTCTGTTTTTCATGTAATGTATATAATATACATACATATGCATTGTATATGTGTATGTACAATTTATGTTAATTTGATTTTTACGGTATTATCGTTGATTTTACGAAGAAATGAATACAACCTTTTTTGTAGAGAATTCGATGCTCTATATTTTTTGTTTGAAACATTTTTTGTACGATTTGTATTTTTTGTTAAAAAATGAAAAAACGTGTTTTTTGAGCGTTTTTTTGTTAAACCTCCCCATACTCTAGTATGCATTGTCTCCAAAAACTAATCTAGATCTAAGTTTGGCCAAGAGAAACCCAAATCCGTTTGTACTTTTTAAATTCGCTCTGCCAGTCGCGAGATATCGCGTATACAAAATTTTGCCCACAAACGGACGGACGGACGTACAACCTAAAGGACACCAATTTTTTTATTTGTTGCTTTGGGTTCCTTAGGGTCTAAAACGTCGACATTTGATGAAAAACTATAGGGTAATTTTTTTGCCCGAAGTGACCAAATTCAATACTTCGTCCAGACTTAGTCTGGGTCGAAGTAATTTCCTAAAACTCAAAAGTTCTCAACAATAGCATATTTATTTAATACTAAAATTTTCACCTTGTCGAATTGGATAATCTAATATTTGTAATTGGTCAACATTTATCCCATTTAGAATGACTATCTCGGAGATAGTTAACGTAACTCGTATTGGACAGATACCGCCGGCTTCGTGAATTTAGCCCTTGGGATGTTTCAGGTTGAGGATCATTTGCTACATCACCGAACTTGAATGAATAACGTACCTCATGGGACATGTTACATTTTTCTTATAAACACGTTATTAAGTGCATGTGGATGCAATCTATGCAAAAGATGATTCATATTTGTACCGCCATACATTAAAAGGCTAATATCGATTTAATTGAAATGAAACGCAAATAATAACTGCAAATTAATGTCTAATGGGCATTTACGCATTATAATATAGTAAGGATAGTAGGGATATAGTAATTTTCAAGTTCATTAATTAGTTTGAAATTATTTTATTTATAATATTAATTAGAAATTATTTCTAACCGATTTTTGGATCTCGTTTGACTCATGCAATGAAGCGGTTCTTAATGGAAACCAAACATATTCGGTCGAAGGGACTACAGTTATTAATACAATTATTTATTAGAAATATCCTGAGTGGTCAAGGGCTTTTATAAATTTCTCATGGAAATTGTTACTTTTTCGAATATTTATTTGATGCAGTAGGTTATTAATAAAAAAATTTAGGCATATGTTTGGAATTTTCGAATTTGTGATCAAATATTTGAAATTACCCAGGTGGAATTTTGTACCAAAAACCTTACCGACCAGGGTAATGGCCTACTACTGTTCGCCATAGTTCCAGTATTGACTGCCGATTCTGGGTCATTACTGGGTGGATTAACGCGGCACAGTACTGACTGTCGTAGTCGCGGATCGTGACGTCAGTACTGCCTTCAAGCCTGATATGTACTGTTTGCTGTTCATTAACAAAATTATTAAAAAATAGAGTAAAATACTATAAAAATTTAACATGATTATTATTATTATTTATATGTCGTAAGGAATATAGTTATACAATTAGAAGATCGGATTCGTAATTCTTTTAGTATTGGTTTATGTATTTCAGAATATTAAATTTTAGATATTTTGGCTACAAGGAATTGTGACCTTTGGGGGCACAGGTTCTTTTCTTTTTATTATTATTATTTTCAGTAGCCAAGATTTTACATTTTTCCCAGACTTCACCGGAATGACCACATTCCCCGCCAGCAACGCGTGACGAAAGTAGCCGATTCCGCCCTTGGGAAGGAAAGTGTGACGTCAGAGGGAGTAATGAGCGTGGAAGTGGGGGCATTCTAGTGAAATCGGCAAAAAATAGCGTACGCCTAAGGAAAGCATAATATACTATTTTGTAATCAAAGGTATGTCCCGTTTCTATACGGTGGTATATTAAGTTCATATATACTACTTTTCTTCTCCAAAAATATTATTTCCACGTTCTTTAATGCGTGTTCGTAATCTTCTTTCAGTTTGTCCCATCATAGAAAGAACATTATACGATAAACATGATTATTTTGTGTACAACGTTGCATTTTTTAAAAGTTGGTAGTGTACCGTTGTATGGTTTAATTCTACCAATATTTTGAAATATCGGTTTGGAAATCAATCTGATGTTATCCTCGTTTAAGCGTCGTTGCAGGTTTTCTGTGATAACCTTCACATAAAGAATAGAAGAGGTTTTTCATAATTTTTCTTTTTATGAGTATTAGATCTCTTTTTAGAAGAGTTATAAAAATCATGTACTTTGATGGCAACACAATTTTATATAATTTGCTTAGGATATATATTTTCTGTCAAGAAATTTCTAACAAAATTAAACATTTTCTCCTAAACTTTATTTCAGACAATCTTACTGCCCGATCGATAAGAATGATTAGAAGTGAAAAGAAGATATCGACCTGACTACGTGTGTTTAAGGGACCAGTTAGTATCGATACATCCGTTAAGTTTTCAACTAACAAGTACGTTTAAAAATTGTATATAATTGTTAATTTTTAACAATTCAGAACAGAAATCTTATTATCAAAACCTGTTATATTTATTGAAATTATTTATTTTTAACTGAATATTGTCTACATAACGAACGTAGATAGGTAGTTTAAAATGCAATTTGGCAAGCATTACCTCTATGAATTCCAAGACCACATTGCAAACAATAATATTTGTTGATAATTATTGTCCATGGAAAGCAAATATGGTATTATGTAAAACTAATTTTAGACCGAATTAATCAGAAAAGAAGTTATTTTTTATATAATTTTAGACCCTTTTTAAATTGAGTCTGTGGTGAATTAGTGAATGGTTGTACTTCATGCCACTTTCTATTAAAACTAATATCAACAGAAACGTTTGTAAATAATGAGACGACATCTAAGGACATAAATTTATGACTGAAAGGTAACTTGATAGATTTTAGTTTTTTTCTCAATCGCCAGCTATCCGAAATGTAGGAAGAGGTTTTACCTATCATATTTTTCAAAATTGAAGTATAGGATTTTGCGTTATAAGTAGGAAAATTTATAGTGGGTACTTTAAACTCAATGGAATATTGGTTTTATAGATTTTATGTAAAACATACGCACATTGGATGACTTTAAATATTTTCCCAATGTGGTGTTTATATATTTATGTTTTTCTCAGGCGACTATTAATGCGTTGATATTTTTTAAAATCTTATCAGTGTATCTTTTAATTTTCTCTTCATATGTATTGGTCAAAAATAAAAATTACCTATCAGAATAACTTGAGGTTATATCCAATTAAAATGAAGGATTAAAATTCTAATTGTATTAAAAAATAAAAGGAAAATGGAAAACGGAGTGGAATTAATTTTTGGAGAATATTGTAAAATAAACGGATTTGTAATTTACGTTTCGACTCTAGGTTCGGGTCATCTTTAGACAGAAGTTTTGTTGTACCGAGAAAAATGTGAACGAATATATTTCTAGAATTCGAACCCATTGGCATGCCGTAAGTGTGTTTGTAAACACTATTATTAAATTTAAAGTTTGTGGAATCTAAACATGCAATTGTTGCTGCTATGAAATCTTGTTCTTGTAGAGATACATGTTTTTTAATTTCGTTCCACTTATTTTGGATGATCTCCATTATTAAATCGTCAGAGATATTCGCAAACGTCGATATAACATCAAATGAAAATATGTAACATGTGATAAGTTACCTATCGAAGGTAACTTGGACAAGACTGTAGAATGGTCGGTAAATATATTTTGTCATGCGAAAGAAATTGTGATAACGTAAATAGGAACTAAGTAAACGAATATTGTAAGAAAAAGAGAAAAACATAAATAAATAAAATAATAAAATGTATGTGCGTGAGTCAATAGGGACGGTGAGCGAGAACGATTTAACGTGTAGATATAAATCATTTTGATAAATAATATTTGTATAAATCGGTCAACAAGAAACAGTGTAAGAAAAAGAGAAAGATATAAAATACATAGAATAAATAACAAACAAGAAAACAACAGGCTAAGAAGATGCGAAGACTAGCGGTTGAATAAAGTGTTCCATTGAAGGGTCCGTTAACCTGTGTGCGTGAATAAATAATTGGTTCGTACAAGTTCGGGAAAAGTCGATTTCCAAAACAACGAAGGGAATCAAGTGTCGATAAGAACAGAAAAGGGAGACACACTCTCTTGTTTCCTGACCTTCCTGACCGAGGACGAATGCAGTTCAATCCGAAGAAGAATTTTTCAATATCCTGAAGATCGGAAATGGAACAAGCCGATTTCACGCCGAACACGTTTTCCATGCTTGTTGGTTAAAAGGCCGAAACTGTAAAGGAACAAGTTCATGTATCATCATCAAAGCTACTTAATTCCACTGATCAAATCAACCGCCACTAAATTGGAGGAAGAATTAAGGATAGGAGTTCTTTACTTCAACAAGGGACAAGTATTTTCTTCTATGTAATTATTTCGTTCTTTTTATCTTATTTTATAATAACTGACCAAAGAAGTTAGTAATTTCTATTTTCGATGAAAATAGGAAATTTGAAATAAAAGAATTAGTTACAAATTATGGTTCCTCAATTTGACTCGGTAAGGTCGGGGTACCATAATTCAAAATAATTACCAAGTCAATTTGAGGAAGGTAAAAGAAATGTTACAAATATTTTATAATTTCGTAGTATTTTGATATGTTTAATTGCCTCAACTAGGTATCATGAATATTTTGATGTTTGCATTTTTTCAAGGACGTCTGTAGGGGTTTCCTTCTTTGTGTATTTTAGCAAGTCCGTATGTCCTAAGTTTGATGACATTGGATAGTGTCAAATATTTCAAAACTTTTTCGTTTATTAGTTTTTCTATTATTCCAGTTTATTAGTGTTTCTATTATTCCAGTTTTTTAACAGTTTATTAATCTCGTTTGCGACTATGGATGTATATTGGAATTTTGATATTTTATAGGTTCCCATGTGCGAATTTTCGGTTGGCGCGGAGTTGGGCCGCCTACGGCATCATTGGTCCGGCCTTGATAACCGTAATTGGCCTAACCAACGAAATGATAACCAAAAATTTCATTTGACCAACTTTATTTTCTATGGTTGGCACTACATTGATTGCCACGGTTGGACCAACTTTGGGAAATTTTATAAAATGAAACTGACGGTCGGGTAAGTCTGGGGACAGAACTGGGCCAACAGTCGGTGGTACTCGCATAAAAATAATTTACCATAAAAGGCCCAACGGTAGGGCCAGTTGAGGGGAAAAGTGGGGTTAATAATTCTGAATTGTATAATTTAAATCTATTTGTATATATTAACCAACCAACAAGTCGAATATGGACCAAAGTGGGACCAATAATCGGGTTTACTGTGTTGCGAACGACTTTTATGAGTTTGCCCGATCGTCGGGGTATATACGCTCCAAAGTTGTGCTGACTGCGGCTGCAAGTTGGTGATTCTCTGGGAGCCGACTGTGGGAAAAGGTAGCTCGGCCAACCTTCAACCAACTGTTTGACTACGGGTGCCAACGTTAAACCGCACATGGGTTGATGAGTCTGAGTGAATTTTCCTCATTTTAAACTTGTAATCTATATTTTACGCAATGCAACTGTTGTGTTCCTTTTATCCGCCTTTGTGAGAAAAATATCCTGATTATTACTCAAAAACTGGTTTACTATATTTTTATGATTGCTGTTGTATATGGTTTATTTTTCTGTTCTTCATTGACGACATATGATACTCCCGATTCACTGTTTGCAATGATTTTGTGTACAGGAAGCTCTTTGTTATGATTCAGATCATATCTTATCTGTGTTTTCAAATTTGGAAGGTTTGTAAGTACTAGTATCGTTTAACAACAGATTCATTTTACATAAATAATCTTGTTTTGATAAATGTCATTAGCTTAGTGGATTCATACATAAACTTCGTCATAAAAATAATTTCATGAACTATAATAGACGTAATTTCCTGTAATGTTTCAGATGTATAATGCTGTTAAAAACCAAATTATTCGAAATATTCGGGAATACCTGTATTACGACCAAAGAAATCAAACTCTTATTCTTGGTAATAGTTAAACCATATTTATTTACTGCAATCATTTGAGCGCAAAAATGTAATTTCAGTGCAGAAAATATAACGTCGACCATTGCGGAAAGTACTATTTTCCGTACTCATTTGAGTACGGAAAATCAAATTTTGCGCATGGAGTGGAAAAATTGATATTTTTAATACTCCGGTAGTAAAACACAGAATCCTGCCGCGAAATCTTCGAGCGCAAATTGTTGAGCCCCACTCCAGTCGTATTAAAAAATCGTATGCAACTTGGGCGAAATATTGATCTCCGACGAGTGCGAAGTTTGTCGCGGGAGCGAAGCGAGGACGACCATCATGGCGATCGATAATTATGCCCTAGTTACATAATACACTATTTAGACAATTTAGCCAACTTCATTCAAAAATGCGCCCCCGAAAAATAATAAGTTATGGTCAACTAAATTTGTTTACTTCTTTATTTTGATAATCATCACTTTGAATCTTGTGTGCAAATTCTGCGCATTTAGGCGTTAATGGGTTCAAATCACGACGTCAAAAAACAGAAAAGTTAAAGTATGTATTTTATTTGTTTTTATCCCAGGGTATTCATTTTTTTACCACAGTCACGATAGAGAAGTGTTGGATTCGCAGGGGGAGTTCAAGTAGGAGGAGGTTCGCATTCAGCACAGTTGACACCACCTGACTCAGATTTGTTGCTTCTCACGTTCTAACCGAAATTTATTTGACGCCGTGGCCCGCGCACGGGTTAATTAACGCTCGAGGCTCTCGCCGAGGGAGAAAGATTGTAACGTCGCGCGGCATTGGTGGATATGAAAAGAAGGAGAGCGGAATATGCAAGATGCGTGAAAAGGCTATAAAATTAAAATAATCAAATAGTTACGAGGGGCTGTTAGCGAAAAGCGTTCTCTACTTCGCGCCCTCAATTCATCCCGCGAGTTGGTTACAGTGCTGACGATGTTTTTGTTACTTTTTGGATTCTGCACACCTAATCCTAAGTGGATTTTGAAGAACTTTGTGAAATGAATAAACATTTTGGATTCCACGCTTTCGCTCAGTATGTAATTTATTAGACGACGTTGAATATTTTAATGTATTCATTTATATGGGGCATTCTGCAGACATTTTCAATTTTTAGTAAAAAAACGACAGGTTTCCTTTGAAAGCATAACTTTAAATTTATTTCTGGTGATAAATGTAACTTGTATCTTTTATTTTACTTGTGATATTTATCGGTCAGTAATAATAATAGCCTATAAGAATAACTTAAGGCAATAAAAAAAATCTTATATTCTTTCAGTAAAGGAAACCCTTAAAGACTTGGGGTTAATGAAACCTCTTAAGACTTATTGTGTCAACCGTAAACAGTCTTTACATACAAATTACTAAAATTTTTATCATATATAATAGCCAAAGTTCTGGAAAAAAATGCAAACATCAAAGATTCATGGTCCCTAGTCGAAGCAATTGAATATCAAAATACCACAAATTATAAAATGATTTCATTTGATTTTGTATCGATCATATAATGGGGAACGCGATGGTTAAGTGGTTAGCATGCTCGCCTCGTAAACTGAACGTTCCTAGGAAGTTAGGTTCGAATCCCCGCCCGGCAACTTTTTCTGATTATTTCCATTGCGGATAATTCAGGAAACCTTGCTGGGTGAAGGTACGAATTTGGGACTGCTACCGACATCAGTCGGTAGTTATCGACACCGTGAATGCTTTTTCCGTGGTCGACGCTTCGTCAATATTGTCTTGAATGAAAATAAGACAATGTTTGCGATGCGCCTGCTACGGCACAGGCCGCCGACTAACTGATGACGGTGTCGATTATGTGTAGTATTTGTGATTGTTTACTTGTTTGTATCGTCCTGTGTGGGATGATGACTAAGCCTTGCCCGATTAGCCATAGATGGCATAAAGTTGGCAAGTAAATCTGACCAATGTATGTAATGTATATGATTTTGTATCGATGTTTACGAATATCTCTAACGATTTAGTAATGGAAAGCATAATAAATAAGTGGAAGGAAATAAAAAAACATACATCTCTAGAAGAATAAGATTTCATAACTGCAACAATTGCATGTTTAGATTCCACATACTTCAAATTTAATACCATTGTTTACAAACAAACTTACGGTATGGCCATGGGTTCGCCTCTTTCCTTCCGTCATAGCTAATTTGATAAGTGAATACACAATAAACAAAATGTTAAAGAAATTATTATTTAAACCACCCTTTTTCTATGATGGAATACTCACATGAATCCCGGAAAGCTCTGAACGTGACATCTTGTATCAGTTTTAATCACTACAACATCAATAGTAGACTTAAATTCACCTTCGAAATTGAAAACAATCGAGAAATTCATTATCTTGTTGTCCAAATTTTAATTACGCCAGATGGCAGATTAAAACTAGACTGGTTTCATAAAAAAAAGATCGTCAATACATCCACTATCTGCGTACACATCCAAATTCTTACAGAACCGGTATGATTAACGGGTTTACAGACCATGCCCTCAAATTATCTTCACCTGAATTTCATGATAAAAATCTAAATTTAGTTTAAAAATAGTACATTACGATACAAGTGCGCTAAGTAGGTGATTCGCACGGTGCACGAATGTGCTACTTTGCACACGGAAAACAGTGTGCTAAGTGAGCACTTAGCGCACGGAGTTAAAAAAAATATTATTAGATAATGGTTATCCGTCCGAAATGGTCAACCAGTGCATTAAAAAAAAGTTTAGGTTGTATTAATACAAACAATAGTAATAAATACAATAACAACGATCAAATAATAAAAACATAAAGTTGCCCTTATATCAAAGGCCTCAGTTAATTTCAAAAATCTTCAAAAACAATAATATCAATAGTAGTTTTCGATACAAGGGCGTATGCGTAAAGAACTTTACACACACACACGTGTGCCGAAATAATGTTTACGTACGGCTTTTTCGTGCGTAAAGTATAATCGTGTGCGCAAAGTTTACTTTACGCACAAGTTTACTTTACGCACCGAAAAGACGTGCATAAAATAGTTTTTACTCCTTTAAATATACTAATATAGCACAAATAAGCCCGAGAAAATATACATTATCGATGGAAAAACAAAGAAATGTGGTAACAAAATATATACAAAGTCATATATAAGACCTCCAGGGGTCAGACCGAAAGAACATAAAAAGAATTTTTTGATACACGTGTCCGTAAAGCTGACACTTTACGGACTCCATTTAGTCCGTAAAGTGTGATTTTACGGACTGATCTCTGCACTTTACAGACTAAAAATAGTCGGTAAAGTGCCTACTTTTGCGAACAGTGTATCAAAAAATAGTGATCGCTCCTCGGCCGTAAAATGTCACGACCTCGGTTCGGAGATTGGTCTCCACACGGTCCGTAAAATTGAACTTTACGGCCTAGGACCGAAAAGTGCTATTTTAACAACTAACACTGAACAATACACCGGCTTAACCCAACATAGAAATGAATGGGGAAATGAATTCAATTATCAAAAAACAAAGATTCTTGCTACGGCAAGAAATTTGAAGAAACGAAGCAATTTTTTTTATTAAAATAGAAGAAAATAACGCGGTAAACATCCGCTTCGAAAAATCAAATCCACCCGATGTTTATAATTCTTTATTGCGTTAAACAATTCGTATGAATTTTCCATGGAAATATAAATTAAAAACACAAAAAAGTTCGTTCACCTTTTTCTCGGTACAACACACACATACAAATTAAGAAGACTTTGTTCCCAGTTAATATAAATACGAGCGATGTACGCGTTCATCTCTGTCCGAAGATGATCCGACTCTAGGGTCGAAACGTAAATAATTACAAATCCGTTTATTTTACATTATTCTCTTCAAATTAATTCCACTTAATTTTCCATTATCCTTTATATATATTTGACCTCCAGTCGTAAAACTCAATTTCTCGGCCTAGGGCGAAACCTTCGGCCGCGAATTATCGAGTCCTACGACAATCTGATAAAAAAAATCATTTTCGCTTATGGGCGAAATATCGATTTCCGACGAGTGTGATTATTACCCAATCGTCGAAGATCGATAATTACGCCTTTAGCACATAATGTAGTATTTTTACCTTAAGTTATTCTTATAGATTGTTATTATTAGTGACCGATAAATATCAGAAGTAAATTAAAAGATATAATTTATAAACGGTCGACAAAAATAACAACATGAATGTGATAGATGTAAGATACCAAAAAGAGTAACAATTAAAATACAATATTGGGATCTACTTTAGAAAGGTTAACACCTATAATTTTTATTGAGCAAATTGGCAAAGCCATTTTGAAGGTGAAACTTCAAAAAAATGGTTTTTATAACGATTATTTTCAAAACAACATAATTCTGTAAAACCTTTTAACCTCGAAATTCTCATAGAGGAAGCTATATTTCAGTTTGAATTTCGTGCAGATAGTTTGTGTTTTGGAATAGTTATTGTCACTTTCTTTTAATTTTTATATTTTTGCCATTATGCATTTCGCCTCTAACTCGCTTTGTACGAATGGTACCAAATGGTCAACAGTAAAAAGTTTTTTTTTTAAATTTATTTTAATTAAATTTTAAAATATTCACCAAAAAACTGACACTCAGTTTGTACGAAAAACCGGACATCTCAACTCTGAGGAAAAAACCGAACAACTCGGTTTTATGACGAAGAACCGGACATTTCAGCAGTTGCGACGAAAAACCGGATGCTTTTACAGTTCGAGACGAAAAACCAGCCATTTCGTGATGTGCGGCGAAAAACCGTGCATTTCAAAAGTTGGTACGATATACATAATAAATCACTGTAGTAAATCTTGACATGTCCGGTTCTTCGCGTCAGGATTGTGAAAAGTCCGGTTTTGCTCCGCAAATTCTGAAATGTCCGGTTCTTCGCCGTAAATTATGAAATTTCCGATTCGTCGTCTCACGTTTTTCGTACCAGCCTTCGATATTGTCTATGCTGAATTATAAGCATTTTATGTTTTCTGCTCGTCTGACCCTTGACATTATAAATGATTTGTTGCAAAATATGGGCATTTTAAAAGAAAGTAATATTAGCCTAAACTATTTGTACAAGAAATTTGAATTTCGAATCTTAAATTTTACCAATGATATAACCTTTGGTGCTCCCCAAAGAATTTTTCATAAGAATAAATAAAGCCGTAGTAAGCTACGCTTATAATATTAATAGTTTCTACGTATGGGAGAGGTTTGGGTATTTTTATTAAAACACCAATGCAATAATTCGGTTGTATTTTCATGCAAAACTAATCCTAAAATGCCCAAAGGTCAAGCTGACGATGATTCGAATTTGGATGTTCAAGAGGTCTCTGCTCATACAGAGTGAAATTGTATATTTTAGATGAATAATATAAAAATACAGCAGAAATTATTAATGGGAATTTTTTTTTCTTGACATTTCACTTATTTTAGCGGAATTATTAAATATCTAATGTCAATTAACAAAAATTCCATGACACCAAAACTACGTCAAAATATTTTCAATGATAAATGTGCCTTTCGATAGATATAATTTGAATGATAAGATTTCAAAATTTCAAACAAAATTTACGCCATTTGGTACATTGAAACCATTTATATTAGCCATTTAGTACAAGGCAGGTCACGATAAAATTGATATTTTACTGGAACGTGTTAAGTCGGCAAGTCCTAGTTGGGAAAGAACTCGATTGTCGAAAGTGTAGGAGACTAGCAATTAATTAAGGAAATTTTACTCGTATTTTAAGACGGCGTCTGCAGTTACCGACTTCTGTATATTTTCCAGAAGACATCCTTTTCTTCCTTCCTCGCCTGGTCAATTCGTGACTTCTGCATAACGCGGAAGAGTTTGAAAGCGTCTCTTACAAACGACTGTCGTCGTCCGGCCGTCTGCTGATTTATAAGGGCTTTTAGTACCACGACTGATAAAAAAAGTCATTCCTGCATAGAAATATGCTGGCATAAAGTCATGCTTCGAACAAGTCACACCGAGTATATTTCAAAGTACGGCGCTTGATATCTTCTTTTTCTCTCCGGAGTTTCACGAAGATTGTACAAATGATGTTAAGATCTACGGAAAAGTTGAATAGATTACGCATGTAAGTTTCAGACACTTATTATCTATAGCTACTAAAGATAATTTTAACAATAACATCTGACTAACATGAATAGATAGATAGATAAATATATAAGATAAGATAATTGCCTGAATAACATAAATCACAAAATTATTAGTTTGGTATTCTACTTCATGGAAAGAAATGGTCATATATTCTTACGAGAAAACTTGTTGATTTTACAATCTTAGACAGTTATTTTTCTCTGTGTATAAATAATACATTATCATCGTTAATTCTTAAATTTTGGGGAAGATAAGGGAATTAGGCTGGTTATGGACACCGTTTTGTCTTTGACTCGTAACTTTTGACAACATTTATATTACTCTTAGAATTTTCAGTTCGTATTCGAACCTCTGCACTAAATCGAAACATGCAAAAGATCATGACGAAAACGTAATCCTACTATTTCAGGATGTGCTTTTTCGATTCCCGTGGTTAAAATTACATTTTGATGACGATTAAAATCAACGTATTGCTTTCCTAAAGCATGGAACCGACATTTTGAATTCGATCTTCTAGGTTTTTGGACGTTAACGAAATAATTGATTCCTTCAACTAGAAAAACTTCATAAAAAATTTAGTGAATCGACGATTTTTACAAACAGAAAATTGGTATCCGTTTATGAGCACCATAGATACCAGAACCATCATTTGTTTAATATTGAAAGGTATTCCTGTTAAAGCAAGTAGGCTAGGCCTTATCCCAAATGATTTGAGAGCAAGCATACGCAAAAATGTTCAAACATTAATTTGGTCAGGTAACGACTGCACCCTTGTTATTGGTCCAATTATAAAACTATGTATTGAATGACGACTTTATAAATCCTATGGATTTCATTTTTCGTATAATATATAACTTGTATTAGGTTTCATATTCCATAAATTTTGTTGAAATGTTTTTATTCGTTCGATGTATATACGTTGAATAAAAGTAAAAATTAACATTTTTCGGCCGCTTTTTAAGAATAAGATCAGATTGAGATTTACGCTTTTTGAACCTGCACATATTGCATTTGATGCCGTCGAAGCCGTTTTTTGATTCATTTCCAAAAAAAAAATCTAAACTTGAAAGGAAGTGTCGGGAAAAGGAACAGTCAATTATGTGCGACTGCCTACAAGATTTCGAAGCACGTCCGGGAAACTATGCAACTATTGTAGAAATGTTTCGACCCAAGCTGCTAAAATGTCTGGATAGCGGTTGCTCGATCACCTAGGTCGAAGTTTCCAAGTACTTATGGTAGAGGCGTTGTTGCCTAATTCGCATTCCTTAATGAGTTACTCTCGCTCCTCAATTATTTTCACACTTCAGCACCTTTTCGACCCTTCTGTTTCACTTTGTCATTTTTATCTAATCAACTCTCTTTTTACAGCTGACTTTCATTGCAATTTATTATGCACGTCCGAGTGACTTTTATTAAGGCAAGAAAACTTGAACTTTATAAACGGAAAATTTTCACTGTAGTATCTTAACGCTTGGTGATTCGAATAAATTCGTTTAAAGCTATGACAGTGTCATCACTGTAGGCAATTCCGCAGACCCCAGTCCGCAAGGTGGGAGAAAAAGAGAGCGGCGAAAGATAAATATAACGAGACGCAAGCTGGCAAATATGCTGGGACCTAAATATAGTGAAATGCAATTATACCGAGACTCTACTGTATACATATTAACAACCAAGAGTTTGAAAATTCAGGTTTCAAAATTTCGAAAAATTATTACTCGTCAGGGTGTAATTTTGAAAATATTACAATGTTTTTATATGTATATTTTCGGTAATCCAGAGTATATCGACGTACAATCTTATTAATAATCAAATAAACTCGAGAAATGTACGTAAGGTTTTTTATTAAAAAGAAATCCCTTTGGCCTTCAGATGACTTTGAAAGTTGACCACAAGGTCACCTTGACTACCTTTGTCAAGGTCGTTAAACCCCGTGCATATCAACCACTTGTTGTCATATAGATTCCTTAAAGTTAAAAAAACACCTTCTGCAGGTTTGTTGAACATGTGACCTTCTGAAGGTCATCTAGATGCATTTTTGAAATTCCCATCTCTTCTTGAAGCAAATGCGTGCATGGAGTTAAATTCACCTATAGGATGCACATATAACAACGGAGTTATGAATTGAAAAAATTCAAAATTTCGAAAAATTATCACTAGTATGTGAGTGCTTTTAAGAATTTGAAAAAATTTGACAATTCTTATTTTATCAAAATATAACAATATTTGTCTATGTATGTAATACCTAGCATATTGTGTGTTTATCCTGGATCAATTTCGAATATTCACTGAATATTTACTGGTATCTGCGGTATGAGATACTAGACGGGATAGTTCGCTAAAACCAAAACAATTTATTTCTTAATTGGATTTGTAATCGCTATTCGCCCTCACTATAAGTTTAATAAGTTAAAACTACATATAATTATTATTATTAGAAGAAAATATTCAATGCATTTGCGGCAATTTGAAAGTGATTTGATGAGAATGTAAGGTAATGTTTGATGTCATGATCAGAAGTTTTTACCACTAGTTTTTAAATTCTATGTTATAATTCATTCTAATAAGTGGAATTGTTCTCCTTCGATGGTAAAATATCATTGTTTGATAATATTTTTAATAAAAGAATATGAGAAAGATAAATATTAGTTGTGCTCTATTATACTTGATGTATTTTATTTCACATCCGCCACTCGATATTTTTAATATTTTCAAATTAGGTTAATTTTTAATAAGCTTTTGAATAAATAATATTAATTTTAAAAAAGAAATTGTACATTTACAGTATTCCTTATATGTCACAAACTATTTAACCCTGGTATTTGATAACGTATTTGCATTTCCATTTCGTTTGAAATCAGAACACTCGGTAGTGCATTTTTTCAGTTGATAATAACCAGACATTACGTGGAAATAGATGCTCTTTCATGTTTCGCGAGAAATACGCAGTCTCTTTAACAACTTTTGCGGTTGATGTTTAATCTTGGAGTAGTCGGTCGGCCGCATGCCTTTATGAAAACGAGATACGTGAAAGTGTACTGATTGACCCTGTTGTATAGTCGGGGACTAAAGTTGTTCAATATAATTGGACATACGCAAACGACTCATACATTGATGGCTTATTTCTGCAGACATTAATATGCCGATTGCCGAAAATATAACTTATTATAAATTTAGAATTAAACTGTTGCAATAATTTATTGCCGCATCATTGTTTTTTAATGATATAGTTTGTAATTATGTACAAATATTTATTACGTAATTATTTATAATAACTATATAACTTTAAGTAGTTATAAATGTGGGAGTATTTGTATACTCAGAGTAATTACATGAAACTTCCCATACAGCACATACCTCTTAAAGTGGTCTCCCAGAGCTGAGTTCGAATATATCACCAAAAAGACCTCCTGAAGAGGTCTTAATTATGATAATCTATAAAATGAGCTCTTGAAGATGTCTTACTTAGGACTTCTTAAAATCGTAATCATTGTTTCTTCCAGAGACACCAGGTGGCTATTGATTCCACAAATGAGATGGGGCGATATTTACTTCATATGTAGAACGATAGATTATAAGCTGCCCTGACCAAATAAGTGCCTTTACGCTATTTAGCAAGTGTTATCACAGTTTTGTACTATTATTGCATGATCCCATTCTATTGAATGTAATCACCATCCAATACCTATAAAAAGATACAAACGGTAAAAAGGAAATCAGGTAAAAAGTATATAAATTGAAAATTAAGGTACAAAAATAAAATCTATAATTTTCAGAAATTTACATTTCATTTATATTATTTATTTTATATGTCAAAGCTTTCAAATATAACCTCTTTTCTGAGACCTCATATTTGAGAGAATACTAAAGATTACTTTAAGAGCTCTTTCTGCTAAGTATTTAAGATATCTTACAATTTTTAAGACTTCTTAAAGAGCTTTTTAAGCTATTTGAGTTTGTTGTTTTGTAATTATTACCACACTTTGGATTAGCTGAAGAGAGTAACTACTCCACATCAGAATCCGACACGAAATGGTAACTCCTTGCAGATCGGATTCCAGCCAGGAAAAGCCTGACAAACCTAATATAGGTAAAAATTTGTAATTTTATTTTATGTTGACTTCATTGTTTCAAGATATACATTATATATTATAAACTACATTTACATTTTTAAAGCTCGCAAATTATAAATGAAAAAATTATATGAAACACAAAAACGTGCATCTGGGTGATACTCTAATGGTGCGCGTCCATGAAAGCGATTTGTGTTCAGAGCATGATTTACTAATGAAAAACATGCTATCCTCTAAATTTTATAATTATGTTGTATTATTGTTTAAAGGCGGGCTAAATTTAACAATTTTGGCAATATTTAGAATTTTGTTGCAACAAGATAGAAATTTTTCTAACAAAGACAGTATTATTTCCGAAATATATTGTCATAATGAAGATAATGTTAGCCTCAGAATTACTCGATCACGTCGCATTTTCGTGAAAATTAAGATTTAATTTGTAAAAATCTGCCATTTAAATGACAGGTAGACTTTGTTTACAACACTGTTTGCAGTTGTTATTTATCTAATTTCATGTTTATTCCATTAAAGAATTTACAAAAATACACTCTTAGAAATAATTGTTTTCCTGTAAAAGGTTCGTCCTCTTTATCACCGTCTTCTTGAGGCAAACATATTTCCACTTCCGTCAAAGAGATTCTTTTTGGCGTCAAATAAGCAATCATTTTGTCGCAAAAGCGAATTCCATTTGACGGGGGAAGAAATTCGCTTGGCTCAAGTGGATCTACATGAATAGTGCACAATACAGTGTGCATGTGTATAACGAAACCATGGTAACGAAACCAATGTAACAAAACTACGGTGTCGATAGTGAGATAATATGTATTCAAATCTAATATAAAACATGAACTCCATTTATGTCAACAAAATTGAATAACATACTCTATTCATTCAATGTTTGTTATTGGAGTTGAGAACAGTTTTAATGTACATATATTTATACGAATTCTAAAAAATACCTTGGCAAAATGTAAAGGACAGATCATTGTCGAGGTATACCCTGATGTATTTATAACCGTTATATTTATAAATGTTTTTTGTAATAAATTATAAGCCAAACAGGTCTTGATATTTTGTGGATATTAGAACTGTCAGTTCTTATTATTTTATTATGTCATATATTATTTAATTGTATACTTTATAAACAACTATACAAAATGAGTAAGGAGTTATGTCGAATTGGGAGCTTAACCTAAAATACACCTAGAGATACATAACCTGCTAAAAAAGAGAAACTGAAAATTTATTTAAATAAATACTTTCAATTAAGTACCACGTGCAGTAGATTTTTGGAGGTTAACAAATTTTTCGTTGGGAAATATATATCCGAAGGCTGTATGCAGACCGATCAATTGTTTTTTACAATGACTTGTTACATGAGTGCGTTTTAAATGCTGTAAGTGTTGAACAACTAAGTCTACATTCTATAATTACTGCACACGAATCTCAGTTTTTCTATTAGCAGCAAAATGACAATCTCTTTGCTGGAAATGTATAGTTCTGGAGTGGATATGCTACTTGATGCAAATATAAAATCGTTTTGCAGCAAGCGGATTCTCTTCAAAAAGATTGTCCTCTTGCGGTAAAAAGAAATCAGATTACTCATATATTATGAAGTGGATTATCCATTTGCGGCAAGTATATTCCACTTGCAGCAAGAGGCCTGTTCTTAGAGTGTAGAAAACAAATTGAATGATTAGATATTTTTTGTCAATTAAGACAATTCAGGTATGACCTATACTATAGTAAGATTTAAAAGATTTAAAATTTAAAAGAAACAGATTTGTGTATGTATAGTAAAGGAGTGTGATTATTTCAGGTTTTATTTAGAAATGTTATGTAGAAATTTTATTTTAAACATTTAAAAGGGAATAGTCCGTTATGTCCCTGAAATGTCAATGGTGTCCTTTAATTTTCTTATATTTTCTGGTTCTTCAAAAATGCTTAATTTATTAAAAAAGACAATAAAACGTTTTGACTTGTTGTCTAAACATTATACTACCTAAGTATTACCAAAGTTTAAAAAGATAAGCATGTATTTCAAGCATAAGTAAACTAAAGCCAAAATATACACAATACACAATTTTTTCTCGTCTGACAACTGTAGAAAAAAGTACCTATTATTTATAGTAACATGATGTAATGGAAAAAAAACAATGTTTTCTTTCCGCAAAATTTATTGTATATTATTTTTCTATTGAAAATTTACCGAAAAATTGTGTTGTAGAAATAAACAATTTTTTTCAAAAACTTCCTGATAATCAAAATATTTGCTTCTATGTGCTTGGCAATCATGAATTTTACTGCATCATTCCAAATAGCATTTTTTATTCCAGTTATATTTCAGGAAAATAACAATAGAAATTATGCTGTGATAGCAGTTACATATCTGGAATGTTTCTGGAACTAGAAATGTCCAGGAGCGTTTGTATAACTGGAATCTAATCAAGAATATAACAAGACTCATTGCAAGTATATAACAGGAATGTTCCTGATACCGTAACTAAAAATATAACAGGAATATAAACTAGGATACTTTCTGAAAAATATTTTGAAAAGGTAAACTATGTTGCAGTGATTAAAATGGATCATAATATGAGTACATTAAATTTGAATTTGTATAATATATTTTCTGGAGATTGCAAAAAAAAATCTCAAATTCCAATCTACATTTTAGTAATTGTCGATTGGAAATTGTCGTGAGAGAACACATTCTTGTCTGATGCTGATAATCAGAGTCCACCCTATATAACTAATCTTATAACACATCGTTTTAAACATTGGGAAGTCGCTGATTGCAACTAACGTACACAGTACATACCAAGAAGCACAGAAAATCCAATTTTTAAGTATATAAAAAATTAAACTTCAACTGTTTATCTCTGGTTTGAACTGAAGACTTCACTCTATATTCCAGGAATATATGGGTGAAATAATAAAAATTTGGCACTTCGACGCTTTCAAAATAATGTAAAAAAAGTGTTCAGAGTAAGTTTCTACATTTTTTTTCGTTCAGTATACATCTGAAATAGTTGAATAAAAATAGTGGCCTAAATCGGAAATTGTTTTTTTCATATATTTTTTAACAATTTTTATTTAAAAAAAACTATATATTTCTATTAGTTTAAAACTTTATAGCATACATTTTATTCTGTGATATTTAAGTATTATCTACTACTAAACATTAATACAAGAATCACCTATCCACGAGAGATGTACCAGATAAATTTAATTTTTATCGAAATAAATAACTGAACAAACACGAGGGCACACTTCATTCACAGAATAATTCTATATGTCCATATTACATGTTTAATTTTGGGATTTTGAAATATGTAGTTACATATTTGTGTTATTATAGCATAATGGTTTCAAAATCTACATTAAACAACGAAAAATTTCGTGTAAAACTTACCTGTGTACGCTTTGTCGTTTAGGAGTAAACTGCATAGCACGAGGTCACTCAAAAGGTACACGGAATGGCGAATAAAACAAATGCATATTTATTTACATAGCGCGACTTTCCGCATTATTTAAATTGCATTATTTGAACGCGAACATTTAAAGTAACTTTTGATAAAAGTATACATATGGGCGATTCCATGTGAAATTTTCCTATAAAATAATTAAATCTCTTGGCATATTTTTTTTTTCAAATTCTAGAGGGAAAATATTCGATACGTAGTTTTTTTATTTTGATATGGATGGCAAGACCCTTTTTCAATTGATTATAACTCGGAAAGTTTTCAAGTTATGGAGTTTTTGTAAATAGATAAAATTTTTGGTTTTTCTTCAACTTTGAAGTAATCATATAAGAAAACCGATTTTTTTATACAAAAAATAACAGTTTTTTTATAAAAAATAAATTTTTTTCACATTTGGGCACGATTAAAAGTGATGTTTTTTTCTACATAAACTTGGAAGTTTTACGAATAAAATGCCGACGGATTCGTATTGCGCCGACAAATGGTTTTGTTGGAATTAATTATTTTAAAATTTTTTAGTATATTATACTCGTAATTACTGAAATCGTTGAATATTTCAAGTTTAATAATAGTGAGCATTTTCACAAAAAATGTGTTTCGTACAGGTGCTTCTCAATATGCCTTATATTAAAGTAGAATCATGATCACAAGTATTTGATTAAGGACCTAATTGAAAAATAACTCCGAGATTAATTTCTAATTTTCACTGCGGTTCGACACTTTTGTTAAAAATATTAATATTCAACTTTGAGATATTACTAAAATACCAATTGAAAGGAATGCAGAGATGGCAAAAAATTTGAACGAGTTCGGGCCGTATCAGTACCAAAAATATTTCGAATATCAGTCTTTTTCAGTTCGTTTTAGGTGAAAGCAAAGTAATCGCGTTTATTAAAAATCGTGGTATTCCGTAACATTATACTGGAGTAGTGGAAAAGTCTATGCTGAAGGTTCCTTTATCGTCCCCGCACTCTTCCTTACAGAGGCAGTCCTGTTACCGTTTCGCAGCATCCCCTCGACACCTAGCTCCCTCTCTCTCGTCCATCCTGTAGTAGATACGCCCTCACTCCCGGTTACTCTTGGTCGGATGACTCGGAAAATTCGCGACGCGACGCATCTGTTGCCAAATTATTTTGCCCACGGGGCCGTGAAAAATTTCCCCGGGTGCCATTATTGTTCCGTTGCGCGAGGAATCTAGTTATTTGCTCATTGTCCTCACGCCAGCTGAGAACACTCCTGTTCGCTCGCGGCGAGAAACAGGGCAAATGCGGGAGACGAAGATAGAGTTAAAATGAGATAAAACGGGATGAGAAGATAGCTGCGTGAAAAGTACAGAGGGAAATCCCCGTGACGAAAAGAAATTGAAATTGAAATACCAATAACCGCGATGGAGAATCTGTTATGGAATGTCGGAGATAGTAACGACATTAGTAATGTTTCTATTCGATTGAGATAGTGATCGTTCTTTGACGAAGGAAGAAAACTGAGCTTTTCTGTTTGGTCATTTGGTTCAAAATTGGCTCTCACTAGTTCTATTTTCAATCTTTTTGACTCGATTGATCAATGTTCGCAAAAAATTCAATGTTCATCTATTAAGATGGATTCATCGAAAACAGAAATGATAGGAGTTATTCCAAAATAAAATATATTGCGCTTGAGATATATCTTCATGTCGGTGAAATTTGAGAAAATCGACATAATTTCATCGAAAAAACTTCAAATAGGACAATTTGGACACGTAACTGATAGATCCATAGACTGAGTTATAGAATGTTGTATCACTTAGTTTGAGGCACAATTCAAAGAAACCAACTAATCTGGACGATGTCGCCTCAAGCATATTGTACCCCTACTCTCTCCTGATATATTTTCTTACCCTGGCCGTTTATTTCTTCTGTACGAAAATTTCTGTTCATATTGGGCAATTAAAGAAGAGAGAAGAAGAGTAGACATCGACGCTATTTTCACAACATCGGAGTTTGGTTTGATGGCCTGAACAAACCGTTCACGAAAATTTTGTCTGTGCCAGTTCGTGTCTAACATTAGTAGTAGTTATTGATTTATTAAGTACTAAATATTATTAATGCACCTGCCTTATTCATTTTTGCATACATATATATGGGCAAATCCACGTAATTCCGCATTTTGATACAAGAAAATACATTTTTTACTTTATAGCCCACTTTTTTCCAAATTATGTATAAACCAAAAGCAGTGGGTCAAAAAATTGCACACTCTAACTCTCTTTCCAGGTTCAGATCTCATGGATATTTATCAAACCACAACCAAATAGCACGCTTTACTCCATCAATATTCCTGGAATATTCCTTTGGAGCATTGGGAAAATTCAAGAATAATATTCCATTCATATTCCAGGAATGTTGAATATTCCTGTGGAATATTTCAGGAACATTAAAATTAACTAAGAATTTATCAATTTTGTATTCCAAGAAATTAGAAAAAAAAACATTCCCGAGTGGGACTCGAACTCTAGGCCGCTGCATAGAAACACATGCTGAGAACCACTCAGCCACACATCCTGTTGAAATAATTTGCAAGCATAATCAACATCATTTACCACGATTCAATAAAAAAAAGTTCATGTCTATAAAGTGTTTCAACGAATTAGGCGTTAATATGCATATCGAATAGAAGTGATATTAAACTTTGCTATAAATTGTCAATGAGTGAGGTTAGCATATTAAAATATTAGGAACGATTTTAGAGCCTCTCTTCTTGACAAATGATAGAAAATTTTCTTAAGTTTTGTAGCGCTTCTGTACTTGCTATGCAGGGTTTCTATACAGCAGCCTAGGGTTCGAGTTCCACTCGGGGTATATATTTTTTTTTAATTTATTGTATTTTAATGGAACCAAAAATCGATAAATTCTTATTTTATTTTAATTCCATAGGAATATTGCAAACGTTGGACTGTTCAATATTCCTGGAGTATGGATGGAATATTACTTTGGAATATTACCAATGTTCCAAAGGAATATTCCTGGAATATTGATGGAGTAAAGCATGCTATTTGAGACACTTGTTCAGATGGAACATCTAAAAATAAATTATAACTAAAAAAACCCGTTTCTAGAGGATTCTCTGCAGGATTCAACACATGACTATAATCGACTATAAACTTCAAATTAGCAGATCTTTGAAATTGTGATTGAATAAATTTCATTAAAGGAGACATTTCTTATGTACAATCTGTGCGAATTAACAGAAGTAAAAAGAGCTGTGGGAATGATTTTTCGTTCGGAACACTAAACTGAACTCTCAGATGGGCGTGACGACTCCCGGACTCATTTTGAAAACTTTGTTAAAAGGAAATGGATTGCGAAGCACACTTTCATTTTGCCAGAGGATGCAGCCAGTGCGGAAATCAAGGAAAGCTTCGCAACGGGTCATTTTCTATGCAAATGACGAAACTCAGATTGCGCCATATTAACGTTGAAGGCGCGCACAGGAGCGTGCGATGCACGCCTGCTACGTTCGAGGCTCATTTAAGAAACTATGCTGCTGAGACGACGTCATTGCGGATGTCGCTCGTTCAGACGGGTCTACAGATGTCTGAAAGGAATGGAAGCTATTGTCCGATTATCGAGAATTAATGTAAATAGTGGAGCGCCGGCTGTTTAGTAAGCTCGAATTTTGCATCGTGTTTCTCTACCAGTTAATAGAACGCTTGCAACTTTGGTTCCTAAAAGGACCTTCCTTTTTGTGCCAGAGGTTTCTTTCTCAACGTGACCATTTAGATTTTAGCACTGCAGGTTGTATTTTCTTGCGAAGCAGATCGTGCACGGCATTGCAAATTGGACGAGCATAATTAGAATTCGAAAATTTAAAAGATTTAATATTATTTCTTTTCTGAGACCAAATGGTAAAATATGCAAGACATAAGTTTCGTGAATGGACAGGGTAATTCTTGTACCGACACAGCACACTGTTCTGGGGAGGTCCCCAGGAGATCCTCAGGACCTCCAAATGTCCGCTTTTATCGTCCTATTAACGTCCTCAAGGCGTCCTGTGTCCTGAGGATGTCCTATGGATGTTAACAGGATGGTAAAAGCGGACATTTGGATGTCCTGAGGAGTTCCTGAGGACGTCCCCAGGACAGTGTGCTGTAGATGTTTTTGGGCCGAAATCTAATCTGACAGTAACGTTTCTTCAGCATATCAACATTTTTACTTAAATTTTCTATTTTCATTGGGGAATTTTTGAGCAAATTATGAATCTGACCACTGACATTTGAAATTGAAAATAGCGTATCCAACATGGGAGAGACATTTGAAAAATGTTAAATTCTACGTATATTTTGGGTTTTTCGATATCGCTGATAATATATGACACTTAGAAAATTGAAATTATTGATCTAATATGATAATATATTAAAACGTGTCGTCATTTGAAATTGGAAATTGTGAATCACATGTCTTGTAGCTTCGTATCACCCAGAACTTTCGACGCGGACGTGGCAAGAGTTTTGGTTTCATTTTGAAAAAATAAACAAAATATAAACATTTTTGGAGTGCCATATTGGATTCGCCATTTTGCATTTCCATATCCTGAAGTGTTATGAATTTTATCTCGATTAGCCCTGTTGGTTCCTGCGCAGCCTAGTCACATTAGTCAAAAAAGTTAGGATGTTCTCGGAAAATTTTCGGCATCAATTTTTGTATGCACTTACTTTTCCCATGTGTCTGGTGACGTCAAACTGTAATAATCAGAAAAAACCTCTTATGTTTATACCGCCATCTTGAATGTAAGGTATGTAATCGTTTTCGACGAATATCTTTCTCATTTTGCGATTTTTGAAAAAAAAAAACTAGAGTACAGTTAGTAAGCCAATTAAATTACTTCTATTACTTTGGTATTAAACGATTGTTTTTTGTTTTGCCAATAAGCGCACGGAAAGGCAAGCACCTTCAACATTAAAGAGGTTTATACAAATTAAAAGAAATTAAATAGGAATACTTGGCTTCTTGGAACAGACGGACTAATTATAGTGACATTTTATATGTTCTTTTTTGTAGAGAATTTGATGCTCTATCTTTATTGTTGGAAACATTTTTTATGTGATTTGCATTTCTGACAAGAAACGCGAAAAAGACCAAAAAAAAGTGGACCCCAATGTTTTTATTGCACTTTTTAGTTATTTAACTAGAGCTATTGGGTAATTTTTGTTTCCGAGGTGACCAAATTTAACACTTCGTCCAGTTTGATATAGGTGGAAGTGATAATCAAATTTTACATTCAGAATCTCAATGAAAGATTTTTCGTTAGAAATTATCTCAGCAAAATTAAAATTCTTTTTCATCAAAAATGAGGGTTCTAAATCTGTGATACATTTGGATTCTTTCGGGCATTAGTGGTTGAAAGAAGAAATTTTCAAAATATTAACAATACTTAACAAAAATGATAATGCGCTTCGTTGCGTCAAGATTACGCAACAGCAGGTAGATTGGGTTGCAGAGTCTTTAGAGTGGCTTGAAATGCGTAATAAATACTATCTCGCCTCATTCGGTGGCTCGGAGGCGTCTGCAACGGGGACGGGGACGAGTAATTAAATGGAATTATTTAGTGTTATGAAAGGACGCTCTTCTGGGCTGATCTCGTCTTTCTGCTCGTCTTGGGTGCGGGCGGAAGTGACGAAGGATGAGAGAAAGACAGCGTAATATGAACATTAACTCGCGAGTTACTAACTTCGCCCGAGATTTTCCGCAATTAAGATCTCTTAAACAGATAACACAGGATTAAGTTATCGAAAACATAAAGAAAATATAAGTTTTTGTCGTTGAAATTAATGCAGTGTCTGAAATGATTCTTAAATGCATGTTCGTGTGTGAAAATGATGTTTTTCCCGTAAAAGTGCGTAAAATATTTATTTTGCCACAATGATTGTAAATTCATGATAACTTAAGGAGTGTGAAATGGTAATAGGTATTACCGCACTTTTTCAGTTTAAACCAAATTTGTGTCGCGAGAACAAAGTTTTCCAATCTCGTGCAATTATGACTTACTTCGGCGGTTACCGATCATGCCATATCTTCTCGATGCGCAAAACTCCATTTTACACACTTGTTATTATTCGATTTCACTGAAGAAATCCTACAGTAAATCCCATCATCCAAACTAGAATGTTTAATTACGTTAAAACACATTAATATTGTGGTGTAGATTCTATAAACTGAAGGAATAACGAAACTCAGAACGATTATATCGTACCCAAAAATCACTTCACTTAGATAATGTTTAGATTATAAATGCAATAAAGATCTTGATTTTGATTAACGCGCCAAGGGTTTTTTATTTACACGATGTTCTTTTGCGTTTTCGATAAAAAACAAAGCGAGTGAGAGAAAGCGAAAAGGAGTCGAATGAATTGATCGAAGAATGGAGGTTGGTTTTTCTTGAGTTTTGGAATTGTCGGAAAAGGATGATGCATTGTAAAAACGTGCTTCAATTTAAACTATTTTTAGGGTCTAAGATATAATTTTACTCTACACTGAAAAATCTTATGTTGAAGCATAATTACTTAAATCACAAATTATATTTAACGCTATTTTTTTTAATATTAAATACGTTTTGTAATATTCCCGTATTACACAATGGTCTCATGGAGCTCCTCGTGTGTTCAATTTTCGAAGCTTCCTGGAAACTTGCCCAATATCCCCCAATGAGTCCTTTGAGAAGACATTCAGTAAGCTTTCAGACCTCGAAGTATCTGCGCACTCCTACGAAACTCTTGTAACACTTCCAACGGAACTATATTTTAGTTTCCTTAAAGCTCTGATATTCTTCTTAAATGGAGCTCCGTAGATGTTCCGTCATGAAGACCTATGGTTTTCCAAGCGAATTACAAGTGCCCATTAACCCGTGTCGTCCTAAAAGTCAACAATGATAGTTTGAGACCTCCTCTTTGGATTTCCGTATTTAAAATCAGTCGGCGATTAAAAAGAAAGAAATTGTAATAATTTTTTCAATGATTCTTCGTAAGAATAGTATTTTTCTTTCAAGTAGGTTCTGCATGTTGCAATATTGAAATTTCCCTTCGGTGGATCCTTTTTTTTTAAATCTTTGTATTACTTTTTAAATTTTTTTTTATGTTTTTTGTATTTTCACTTTTTAATTGAGTCTAATAAAAAATTGACAAAATCTCATTATATATAACTAATGTAAGGTTATAATGATGTAAAATGAGGTTCAATATTCATAATTACTTTTTCGACCATTACACGGTCAAATAAATCGATATTTGATCCAGAAAATACAGTCGCAATCTTCAAGTCGACATTTTGTTTTTGTTAACACTTTCAACTGCAGAAGAAAGGGCTGAACAAAAAGACGCCATTAGTACCTTTTGCGATGGTCAGTCAGGTCCTTTTCAACGCAAACAAAAAACCATTCATATAAAGAAAAGTCGAAAAAATTTGAATTTTTTTGCGTTTATAAAACGATTACAACATTTTTCTTGAAAATGGCTGCATGATTTTGACTATGGGATTCGAAAGAGGAGATCCAAAACTTTCGATGTTACTTTTTTTTCAGTTTTTTAACGGCGTTTGGAACAAGATTTACAGCGCTAAAATAGTTGCCTTTAAAAATCAGACTTTCGGGACGAAAAGGGTTGACCTTACATTTATGCCCTGTCGACAGTTACAGACAAAAGTTTTCCAAACAACATAAGCCCACCTCTGGATGTCCTCACGAGCTCCTGAGGAACTCTCGGGGACCAAAAGCGGAAACTCGAACGTCCTCAGGAGCTCCTCATGAAATCTCGGGACGAATTGTGTTGTATAGGTTATAATTATTTTCTTGATACCGCAATGGGACTAATGAGCAATAACAGCTTCGGCTTAGTTCGTTGATATATGATACATTCAGAAGAATCTGTTGAATAATTGTAGTTTTCAGTACATGTGCGTAAAAGTTTTTTCTAGGAATGTGAGGCTTTTACAATCGTACAAAAAGCAAGTGTACGTGAAGTGCATTTAAAAAACGTTAAAAATATGTAAAGTCGCAAATTTTCTCATTTTATACATATGTATGAAAATTTGTCGATTTAATACGTAAAGCTTACCATTTAAACATCAAAATTGGATTGCCGCTTTTCGCGATTCGCTGTCAGTGTGCACACGCCCTAAAGCTCCATTTTTTCGAAAATACTTAGGATATAAATAAAGTTATGATTATGTTAGAACGTATTAAACCAAAGATTTAGGCTAGATTTGGACAATGAAAAGTGAGTTATACAATAGTAATTCCCTCTTTCGTGCAAAATAATAGAATCCGTCCTTCGTGCTCGGCAGCAGTCCGCAATATAATACCGCCACTCAACGCTAAGTAGTACTAGAGTACAGAAACCCGTAAATATTTTAGACCATATACATAGTGGCGATTCGTCTCAGCCACCAGCATACGATGCAGAGCATTAGTTTCTCACATTATTATAGAGTTTAAAATAAAGGTTGTTCAGAAAATTAAAAAGGATATTATGAACAATGGGAACATAGTTTTATGAACAAAGGTTTTCTTCTAATATTATGTACCCTACACTGAGAAAAATGTTTGTTTACAGTTAATGTAATAGCTTCATAGTAAAGCTAACAGAATTTAGATTGTGATCTTAAGATAAGGTACTTTTATCCTGAAGTTACCGTAATCTGAAATTCGGTTAAATTTGTTATGTTAGTAGTTAATATAAGAATTTTAAATATTAATGTTGGGATAATTACGTGACATTTTTACTCGCTTACAGTTTCACCGAAACTGAGATAAACAAACATACACAGACGCAGCCATTCGATTTTCTGCGAATTTTTCGACGCATTGTTGACACGAACAGTTCAAACGTCGAAATTTAATATAAGATTTATTAACAGTTAACGAACGCTCACTGAATATTAAAATATAAGAGTTAATATGCAGTAACATTGCTCACCTGCAGAAAAGTGCTGGTATTTTCATCTCAAAGTTACCTGTCGTTTTTTACTTTACAGTTTTTGTTATAACTTTGCAGTTAATGTACGAGCCTTGAAATTAGCTTACATTAACTATTAATAAATAAATTCTCTCGGTGTAGATGACATACTTATACTTGTACCTCAAAATACAAAATCAAAGAAATTACTGCGGTTTTTAATAACAAATAAACTACAATTTCCTATTTAGACTTAAAAATCATTCTGAAACACTGACAACCAACAATTATCTTCTAACTGGTACTGCAAACCTATTTTCTCTAGCAGAACATTGAAAAATTTCTCTAAATATCCAACTTCACACCAAATTACAAAAATCTACAATCTTGTGGACAGAACAACATTAATATGTAAAACGTCGTCAACAAGACTATTAAAGACAAAAAAAATACGAAAAATAGTTACTGCTTACCTTAAGAGCCTTGAAATAAGCTTACATTAACTATTAGGAAATAATTTCTCTCAGTGTAAAATATGAGAAAATAATATAAGACGGTGAAGTTTTTTTTGTATGAGATCTGTAGTTCACACAAGAAGAATATACTCAGAATCATCATCTGCGGCATCATACAGTTGCCGAAATCAATCTATTCGACGTCATGCCGACGGCGTCTTTGATTCATTCACATCATATCGCGTTCTTGCAATGCACGTTTTCTTATTTATATACCCTTGGACGATCGGAATGAATGGAATGTGGAATTCGAATTCAGATCGATTCAACGCATACCACGGATATGCGAAAATTAACCTGTTACATAATCTACATGTATATTGTGTTTACATTCCTATGATATTCTTCATGATTCCAGTTTGCCATTCTAATGTTCCTTTTTTTTTTAAATTGAAATTCACGAATTAAATAATTATTGTTTACCATTTCTTTATTGTTTTTATTACTTAAAATTACAACCATTAATAGCTACACATTTGATATGATTAATTTTCAAAACTCAACACAGAAAAAGGAGGCAAAATAATGAATATACATCTTTTTGGTTTTTACTATTTTATACATTTATTATTTTCATCGCCTAAAAATTCGATATTAAACAATGTTCATTCTGTAAAATAAATGCTTCTTTCATGCAAGCATGAAATCAGCATCAGCCCGCAAATTAAGGTGCAAAAGCAATTTGCGCCGGCCGCATTAAAAAAAATAGATCAATCATGTTTTGTTATGAAGAAGCTGTGGGACGTTTTCGCAGCAACTTTATCAGGATTTTATGATAATTTAGGTTTTGTACTGGAAAAATGAATTTTAGGCTGCTTTTTATGTACAGGATGGGACAAATTTTTGTTGGTTGTTTTACAAGTTACTCCATTTAGTACTACTGTCATTCTTGAAAATGAGCTATTATGCGACTTCTTCCGATTTTTCCTCACAAATTTACGGTGATCTGAAATTATACGGCTTGTGCTAATTAACAGATCTTTGTCTTTGTAAGATCATAGGTAGTTGAGTGATAGCACATTTTTCAAGGCGAGAGTAGTTTCAAATAATATAAAATAATGCAAAGAGCCACAAACATTTGTCGTATTTTATACAAAACTTTCAGATAGACCTTATTTCCTAGAGTTTCAACTGAAACTGTCAGAAAAGTTCGCGCATTTTGAAAATCAAAGTACCTTTGATGCCGCGTTACTGATTATCAAATAAAAGATGAGGAACCTGTTGTTTTTTTGACACTTTCTGCCAAACCATAAAATGAGGTCATATTAAAAAAGTTCTATCCAATAATTCATGTTTATAAAATGGACCAAAACACAGAACTTTTCAGATCTAAGTGAGTCAAATTATTGAACTACCAACTTTTGGTCTATTTTGAACCGAGGCATGCTCAATTAAATGCTACATTCTAAAGCAACCTATGGATATATATACCAATATATATAAAGAATGTGATCCTATTCTGATCGATTGGAAAACATCTGATATAATTTGAATCCATGAAATAACGATCGCCATTGGGTAAATATAAACATAAATAAAAAATGGATTAAATATGTATTGTAAATGTGCAATATTAATCTAATTCCCATTAATCGTAGAAGAATTTCACATCCTGAATTGTTTCAGTAACGTGATCTGATTTTAATTAAATATAGATCAATTTTTGTTTACTCGAGGCATTTTGTTAATATTGAAGTTAATAAATAAAATATAGTTTAAAAAACCTCAGAAACTCTCAACTTTTACTTTCGTTTTCATTTTCATGAGGGTCAAATGTGGATAAATCCACAGAAATTTAACTTTACGCTTTAAGAAAAACATTTTTTTTTCGGTGGCACACATTTTCAATCAACCTGAGGCCACTCCTAAACATATAAAATGTGGAAAAAACGACACGTTACGACTTTTAAAGGATTGTTCCAGCGCAGTCAGGTAAAACGAGACCTAAAATTATATCTTCGAACCAAACATATTTCTGTACGCGGAAAACAGATGAAGTTTGTTACTCGGGGTTTTTTAAGTTACTGGTCACGAATTCGTCAACAGATATTCAGAATTCAAGATGGCG
Source organism: Trichopria drosophilae (assembly GCA_030407085.1). Taxonomy (NCBI): domain Eukaryota; kingdom Metazoa; phylum Arthropoda; class Insecta; order Hymenoptera; family Diapriidae; genus Trichopria; species Trichopria drosophilae. The sequence continues at coordinate 16,807,039 of CM059587.1, read as the reverse complement.
AATTCAATATGGAAGACCGAATTTGTAAGAAGTTACTCACACAAGCTCAAATTGGGCATTCGGGGGTTGTCTTTCTTTTTGCTTTTAGGTTCATAATATACAAATTTTAACAGCAAACATTTATTTCAGTCGATTTAAGGCATTACAATCCCGGCAATCCTGAAAAAAAAAATTTAAATAGGTATAACGTAAGTTGTCATTAGTACCATATTTATTCATTTTTAACCAGAAAAGATGAAGCAAGGGAGATGAAAAACAAAATTACCCAAAGTTACATTTTCATTATTTCTGAAGCAAAGCTATAGCAAATCTCGACCGATGAGCGACCCCGAATACACAGTTTCAGATGGTTCAAGCAACTTTTTAGGAATTTGGTCCGCCATATTGTATCTACCATCTTCAATTTTTAATATTTGTCAATGTATTTATGACCAGTACCAATAAAACCCGCGCGTAACAAATTTCATCATTTTTCCATGTAAAGAAAGAAGTTTGTGTCGAAGAGATAATTTCATGTCTTGTTTTACCCCTGAACATCGTATTGTATTTCTGGAACATGTTCAGAGTATTATTATGACACCTAAAACAATAAATTACGCCAATAATCGAGGCATTTAATTGTGTATATAGTTCGTGTGCCTGACAAAAGTGGCATTTTTCAACAACAGTTACGCACGAAGGCTATAGGTTGTAATAAGCACAGAATTGAGATGAGACAAGGCACACCTTAGTCCTTGGAATGCGTCACTTATTATATCATCAATTAAAAATTCCCAAAGTATGGAGCCATAATATTGTTTGTTCCAAAAGTTATTGTTAGAAATTAACGAAAATTCCATTTTCCATATATATTCTGCACGCGACTTTGGACGTATGTCATTCTTATTAAGCGATAGGCACACTTATTTTTCAAGTATCTTTGGCTTTTATAAAGTGCCATTAATCAACGACATGATTTTCAAATGAAAAGAATACACGTTCCAAAAGTTACAGAACAAAATATTAAAAATATACGATTTGCACGCAGCAGTTTATTCAAATTTTATGAGCTTTCGTGTTTCCTTTGATTTTTTAATCAACTATCATGTAAAACAAATAGTATACCTTGAAAAGCATAGCCTTTTTAGTAAATAGTTATGTTTTATAAATACTTCTGTACAGCTTATTTACGTGAATCTTAAAATAACATGAAAGTCAAAAGTTCCGTGGATTTGCCCATGTATGAGCTGCGTACTTTTGTAATCATTTATAAACAACGAAGATGCTAGGCAAGCACAAATTTCACCCATTCTGCCCCAGCCACAGTTGAAATGACCTATTTAATTAAAACATATCCAAAATGCAACCTAAAATATGTCTTCTAAGTCAAAATGTATTTGAGGTCTATTTGATGGGTTAATTTAACCAAATAATGACTTGAAAAATTTCCACATAGTAAAAAAGTATTTGAGGTATATTCTGAAAGTAAAATTAACGAAATTTAAAAGTCCAGTGGTTTTGAAATGAAATATTAGGTTCTGATTGAAAATGAATACGCCTTTGCTAAATTTCCTGGGGTGAACTTGGAAGTATGAAGGCTTTGCTGCGATCCTGCAAGCACTTTCAGAGTGCTGCAAACTGTCTGCGATAGCAAATTCACCTGCTGCAATCCAGCAAGCACTAGCAGTAGTGCTGGAAAATACCTGCGACAGCAAAAATTACAGTTAAAATGCAAATTTTTAAATGCGTCCCAAAGTTGCTGATGACGGATTGGTTTTCCCAATTTTTGAAATTTCAACTAATTTCCGTGTTTATCATAAGGTGTATCTTAGGTTGTAAGGGGCGAACGAGCGTGTGTTTGCGATTTTCATGTATGAATGTATGTAAATAACTTATTTCTGTGTACATAATTAAAATTTGGTGACTATGAACCCGTAAAGTTCCATTGGAAGTTGTTCAGAAGTTTTTTTTTTAACATGGGGAACCACTAGCTCAGAAAGTCTTAGCGCAAAATTACCAAATTATTACTAATGTTCGACTTCTTATAGGTTCGTTCTCCCAAATTCGATTATGCCTTTAAAGTCCAAATGCCTTTCCTTACCTAATTTCGACTTAAAATTTACTGTATTTTTATTCCCTATTTACCCGAAAGGGAAGTTGATTCTACGTTAATCAGGTTAGGGCCGTTAGGCAGTTGAACCTATTCGAAAGACGAATTGATGTAATTCCGACCAATATGGCCTATTGGGTTGATTGCAGTCGAGAATTTTTTTTTATAACAAACCAAAAAATTAATTTTTTATTGTGAAATTCGTCAAATAATATACTAAATAGTATCTTACAAATCTTATATATCTTGGTTAGTTTTATGTATTTGACTTAGGTACATATTAGTATAGTTATCATTTCATTGTTATGTTGGCTAGTACTGACAATATTTCATTTTTCAAAGAATTGCATAATATATAGCCAGAAAAAAATTCATCCCAGTTCTTTCTTCAATAAAAAATTAGTTTTACCGAAACCAAACATTTGGAATCCAAACTGATTTCTTACACAGTTATGGTCCAGATCCAAGTACTGCTCTTTTCTTTTAGACCATAAATTTAGCAATATTTACGATGGTAAGGAATTCAATCCAAATTTCCAAAATGAAAGATTCCCATCAGATAGAAATGATGACATGTCAATAACTTAAATTACTCGCAGAATGACACTTTACATACGTACTCTACATTTTCGGCACATTACTCAGATCTTGAACCTCTCAGGAAAACGTGACATTGAACATTTGTTTTTTGCTAGAATGGTATATTACAGTCACATCATGTTGCAAGAAATCTGTGTCTATTGCGAAGCACCATCGATTCTCGGTTCCGGACGCGCATATCCCGGGCTGCTACGCGATTGGTGCATCACCTTGGGGGTGAGATAATGCGTTTTGTTAGGGAAGTAACGTGAGATGGATTTGAGTTTGCGGAAGACGCGGCAAACTCCAGGAGGAACATATTTCTCCCGTCTTATCGTCATTCGTTCACATTTGGCCGAGATGAAGTGGGCGGCAAACACGTGGGGCATCGAAATTTGTACTCATTTGCCTGATGAACCAAGTCGCCGCTGTTCTGAGTTTTGCGGATGTTAAATGACTTTACTTTATACGGTATATCTGGGTCTTCTTTGAGCAATATTGCGCACTTACATTGTGCGAATCTGGACTACTGGCGATTTCCACCAATGAACAACATTCATGTCAACTATTCACTCATGAACATCACTTAATGCGCATTTTCAGAATGCACACATTATTTCCGCTGATAACTATCTCTCTCTTTCCATTATTATCTCTCTCTATCTCTGTAGTAAGTTTTGGAATCAAAGTGCGCTTGCGCGCACTGGTTTGGAAAGAACTGCACCTTGAAGACGTGGAATATGATAATCCTGATGAAGACGAGAAAAATATAATTATTTGATAAATGGACCAACATAATATTTATTAAATAATATTGTAGAAAAAGAGTGAGGAAGAATCGCCGAGGTCGAGGCAGAGCGCGAAACAAACAAATTTTAACAAATAATAATTGTCGAGAATTTCGAGACGAGACAAGTTGAGACGAGAACGGGACGGGACTTTAGGTGCCATGACTCGCTTCGGAGACGAGACAAATTCCCAATTAGCATAAGTACCTCCACTGCGCGTTCACTATGTCCTCCGCGTACGTCCATGGCTAGTCCACATTACGTCTAAATGCCACTGATATGGACGTACATCTTTGGACGGAATCAAATTTGGACTTACAATGGATGAAATGTGAAAATTATAGGAATGAAAGAATTGTCATGTGGATGAAGATAGGACGTTCAGAACATCTTCGAACAATTAAAAAAAAAGGATGTGAAATGGACTAAATTTTCGAATCCAGAATACATATGTTGGTCATGTTATGAACGTGCTTTCGCGGTACGCAATAGGTGCAATAAAAGTATCATAGGATGGATGGTATGAAGAACCAGACACATCGAAAGTCATGCGACGAAGATCAGGACATTTCAGGATATTCGGCAAATTTAAGTGATTTTTATATTAAGCGGCCAGTGCATTTTTCCATGAGACTTTTTAAAGGTACATCTGTCACCTTAGGCAAATATGGCAAAAAAGTTGACTAAAATTTTGAGATAAAAACTAATCAAACTAGGAGGTACTCACGTTTTGATCAGATTTTGGTCTCTTTTTGTCTCGGGAGTATTATAATAAATTTCATCATGATATGATCTACAAATATATACATTTAAGTGAATATAATTATCTTAGTAGAAACTTTGTTAGTTCTCCAATATCAGGATATGACGAGGACCGCAAAGTTAACATTTAATCTTATGATATTCTGATCAACAATCTGATATTTGACCTGAACAGTGTCTGATCAAGAAAGTACCATTTGATGGAAGCAGGTTAATATCAAACTGTCGTTAGCTCAATTTTTTACGAATGCTGCATTGATTAATGTCCCATTTTCAAAAAACCTGGTAATTATGCTACGTTTTGTATGTAAGCAAATATTATTTTCGAATTTTAATCGCTTAAGTTAGAATTGTTCAATTTATGAATGTAAAACATTTATTCTTCTCATATTTCAAACTTATAAACGCAAACATTTAATTACAAATTTTCCTTAAAAATGATTGATTCACGAAATGGTGATTATAATATTAGTATGGAATAAATTATAAATTCTTCTGTTTAGACACTAAGAACAAACGTCTGATAAGACTTGCCGTATAGAATTTTGATCAGGACTAGATAAGGTAATATTATGGCGTGATTAATAAGTTGTGCCTTATCAATTTTTAGATAGCCCGACAAGACTTCTGCTCGAGACGTGCATGGTCTGTGATAAACTAGAATTTGAAATTGTGATAGCTCAAAGGTCGGTAATGTAAAAGATATCAAAGATTACGTCGAAGATTTGAAAAAATGTCGAACAAAATTATTCCAGCATTCTGTGCGGTTTAGAAGACGAAATTTCATTAAATTTCAATGATGAATTTCAAATCCTCGGAATCATTTGAGCCATGTTAGATTTCTATTTCCAAAAAATAACAAAATTATATCTGTAATTGAAAAATCTGCGTTGATATTCATCGTCTTTGCGTTGAAGCGTTGCGGCGGCACGAAGTAGAATAGCACATATGAGAAAAGACTCGCGGACGAGCCTGAGGCACGTTTTTGAAAATCGCGCCGTCGGCACGTGGCGCACGTGCGGTAAATGTCACGTCCATATAGTGCTTTATCAAACTCCTGTTTTATATCACCACGACGAAAAATTCCAGTAGACGAAATGTACGAAGGAATATTCGCTATATTACGGTTAGCCAATTTTCTCCTATATCCGCACCAGCACGTGTCTGCATTATCGATAAACGTTTTGTAATGTTAAGATATCAGGACAATGTTGATGGAATTATTATTTCAAGAATTCAATTTGTTATTATGAGCAGCATGGTATAAGATAGTTGAAAATTTAGTTGCAAGACAGATACTGTACAGTTATGTCGTAATAGTAGTTTTCGCAACGTGTGTATTATTCTGTTAAACTACATTAGAGTCCCGGTATATTTGCCCGCTCGGTTCCACCCTTCTCCTTATATTTGTCTAAAGAAGGATAGCGCCGCTTCTCCCACTCTGGTCACTCGTGTTACGTTCGTGACGTCACAGTACAGTAGAACCCCTCTACATTGAACGAGGCGTGCCAGCGTTTCCCCGACAACCCCATTACATTGAACATCCCTTCCCGTCCGCTTGTCCTCCAGTATTTCGCCATCTTGCCGCATGACGGAATGATTGCGCATGCGCGACTGCAACTGCCAGCTGAAAATAACATTACAGTGGGAGTAAGAGGAGGAAGAAAATGTTACGGGGTGAAATCGTTCAATCTAGCGGGGTGTTCAATGTAGCGGGAGTTCAATGTGGAGGGGTTCTACTGTAGGCTTCCTGAGGCCCCAGCGCGCAAGGCGGCGGAAAAAGTGAGCGGTGACAGACAAATATAACGAGACGAAAGTGGACAAATATGCTCGGACGTAAATATAGCGAGAAGAAAATATACCGGGACTTTACTGCATTTAACCTGCTAACTGTTATAAGCACATTTTTAAATATAACTAATACTTTTATCAGATGTAATAATATTTGATTTCTCTCGCCCAGCTTCACATTTGAAGCACTAGATCAGGTGATTCCTATGGATTTTAATGATCTTTTTATGACTAATAAATACATCATTTTCATGTGGTAAAATATATCAAAGCTAGCTTTCAGAGAATATACCAAACCGATATGTGTAAGGAACAACCAGTGGCACTGTAAGTGGAGGGAGTCATCGGCTATCTTATTGGTATATGATGTCCGATTCTAGCAGTTGAACAAAACATAGTTTCACAAACTCCCACATCATACGTTCAGCCGGATTGAGCAGCAAATGTCGACAGATGCATACTCCTTTCTGATACCCATTCCTTTCGGTTCACTTTGCCATTTTGATGAATGTAATAAATATGTCCTTACGAATGGTTATTTTACATACTCTTACGATCGAGTAATTTAACATTTGTATCCATTAGAATACTTAGACTTGAGTCGAGGTTTTACGGCAATTACATTTTTTTCTAAATATTTTTCATAATACGAAATTCATATCATTTTTCGATCATAAATGTTAGCAAACTTATAATAGCCTTCCTCGGAACACACCTGGAATGTAGTAGACAATTTCAGTATCTGCATTTTAAGTGCAGTATAAATATTCGCCCATCTGAAAGCCACATATTGATGTAAGAAATCGAGCTATACATTTTACAGAAGTAATTTCCAAATTCCTCACATTTCTCTCAATAGGATACTGCGTTACTGAACCACCTGCGCCATATTCACCCTTAAAATCTACTTGCTAGTGACACCTGCTCGCCACATCCTATATTTTTCATTTCATGATGTCACCCCTTAATATATTTATTAATAAAATTAGCGTACATCATTCAAATAACATGACGAATGATGTGCAACTTGATTTGATTTATAACTAGCTTAATTTCTCGTTAAAATTGAACGCACGCAAAAATTTATAAACTAATTGTAACTGTCTGGTGTTGAAAAGACCGTTTATTTCTCATATTTCAAAGCTTGATGTGTCCTTCACTATCTCGGTTTCTCTATTCGTCGCTTTCTTCGCCCATCCGAACGTACTGTTTCATCAACAAAGTTTAACTCGACAGCAGGTGCATCAAAGAGATGGATTAATAATGTTACAACAAGGTACTCACTTCCGTAATACGCGAGATCGTTCCAGACTCACGCACGTGTCGCCACTTACGTAACTAAAGTGGCGCATACCCTTACCTTCAACTTTGAAATGGATTAATATGCTTTAAGGGAATGCAGGAATAGTAGACTGATTATTTTTATGTGTTCTTGTAGCGATAATTAGAAGTTATCGAAAATCGTTGGAAAAGATTCACCCCCCCCCCTCCCAAGCTGATTAAGCTTTTCTTATGTACTTTTGTCTGCTAATTACGTAACGATATGATAATAGAAACTGCCGGTCGGATAGTAATGTAATATTGAAAAACAGAGAAACCTTTTTTAAAATGTAGGAGTCAGGCAGAAGAATGTTTATAATAAAAGAGATGGAGCATTTCATTTTCTACAAAAATGTTATGTAATAAATATGCATAGGAATAAGCGATTTGATGATATATGATAAGTTAGTAATAAACATAACAAACAATTGTAAGAAACATTCCGGTTTTCAGACTTTTATTCAACAAGGCACCTTGAATATACCCACGGGACTGGCACTTGCCTATTTATAGTAGGCGTATTCGTGAGGCCAAAGAACTAAATCGCATGGCGGCGTGTCCAACACGTTGCACCTCCCACTACACTGCCGATTCTCGCACGGTTCTTCCTTTCTCGTAAGCCACGCAATATGACCAGATAGATAGGAGAAATTAGGGGGGGGGGGGGAATAGAGCTTTAACGAAATAGATTACCAGCAAGTATGGGTACATCTTCAAAACTTGCCTGACAAAGAGTGACACAAGTGTCCATAGCGTAGCACTGATAGCACTGGCTCCAATCCCATGAATTTACCGGTTTTGATTATAATATTCGTAATTAGCATACAATAAAACGTCGAGTTGACATAGTATAATATTTTTGTTTCAATTGCAGCTTTTCCAAACTTTTACTGAAATAAATTTAAATGATAATTATAAGAGATTGGTTTCTGTATGCAGAACATAAAATTCAGCAATATCTAAACAATAAATTTCCACATAACACATTTAAAACGTAGCGCTTTTCGACCAACAATGGTTGGAAATATTCTCGAAATAACTGCTCATATACGAGACATAAATTTAAATGAAATTTCCATTATTCATAACATTAATTTCATATGTGTAATGTGCAAACGTAATTCCGACAGCCCGAAGATTTCTTGCGGTAAAAACTGAAATTTGTAGCAGCAACAATTTTAGTTATTACCGTAATATTTTAAGACATCGTCAGCCCCATTTTTTGGTAGACAAATATACTTTCCTCGCTCGTCCTGATGCCGCATCCCCGCTTCCGTAGATAAGCCATGGCACACTTCGTAAATGAATTATCCCGCTGCACGCCAACGTGCAGCATTTCTCCGCTTTTGTTTTATTTACAATTCCCTCGTCTGCGTAATGAATATAGCTGGTTCTTATTTTAGGATTCTTTTTCTTTCCCAGGGTTGTTGCAATAAAGGACCGGACTACCACAGTCTTCAATAAACAATTCTCGACTGTTTTCTGCCCTTTGCTTCTATTGTAAGTTTTTGCCTTCTCTTTTTCCGACCGTAGTTTTCCACTCACAGGCATATATACATTTCCTCGTAAGGTATCATATTTTTCCCCATCCGCACTCATGTCGTGGTATGTGGAAGTTTTTGCTTTTAATTATAAATGTAATGGAAGAACGCCAAAAACACAATTCTGCTTAGTCTTAAATTGTGTGACAACGGTTACGGATAATTATTCGAAAGAAAAATGTTCATTAACGTGATGTATACTGTCGATAAACGAAATGGAAATGAACGGAGAGAGGATGGGCAAAGGATGGGGCACGAGTCCATCTTGCGTCACGATCTTCTGATTTTGTAATTCAATTCTCGTTTTGTATCTTGTCTGACCTTCCGCCTACCGTTACGTGCGCTCGTTACCTTCCTTACCTTCCTCGACATCACTCGTTAATAGCGAAGTTAAACTCGTTGAATCGACTAAAAGGAGAAATCGGAGGTCCCTTGCCGTTCGATTAACCTTTCCCTCAACCCTTCAACCTGGCTGCTGGCGAACGCTCCCCAATCTCCCCGTCCCGTGGTGGTGTATTGTTGGAATTACGGAGCCGCCGTCGTCATGCCGCGGGCTACGCAGCTAGTCAAAGAGAAGACCTTAAAGCCAACTCCCCAATACCCCTCTCTCCCCGATTAACCCCCTTGTCCCTTCGTCATCGCCGATTTAATTCGTCGAGAGCTATCCGTGGCGTGAAGGAGCTTTTCCTTCTTTCTCCTCAAGTCGTCCTTTGCTTATCTTCCGGTTTATTCCCAGATCTTCCTGCCCTTAAAATGCGCCTGATTTTATATAAAAGCTCTCGCATATTAATTGCTTATTTTAGACTTGGTTGAAAACTAGTTTCTACCTGTAATTACATTCTAAAGTACTTAGGGATAAATTAATATGAACTATTTAGTAATAAAAAATACTGATCCTTAGAAAATGGGACGAACCTCGTCTTTTATAGAAATTTCTGCAAGATACTTGGACAATGCAAATATCAATCACGCACCGTGCCATCTGTTTGTTCCAGGGGGATCGAGCCGTCTATGTTATATTATGAAAATTTATTTTTAAGGTAAGTTTCGAAAGGATTAACTAATCTGCACTGTGTGCTCTCTCCCCTTCCCTGTTAATCTGTTCCCTTCACTCCTTTCAAGATAACTTTATTTTCCTAATCTTTTTCATTTATTTCTCTTGAAACTAACTGTTCGTCATGCGGAAGTTTAATAGGAAGAGAGAATAGAAGGGGAATACACGCAAAAATCATCACTGTGGTGAGAGGAACAACAGACTGGAGGCGACGCTATGCGGTTTAGTTCGCCGACACCAAGAAAGCGAACACAAAAAAAGGGGCCAGCTTTTTCCAAATATATCTCTTGCTTCTATAATGTGCCTGCACTATTTTGGCACCTAACGTACCACGAAACTTTTCATTAGTTTAAACAGGTCTCTATCTTTCCAGTTGTTTCTCACCATAGACTTCGTAGTAAAATATATAAGAGGAAGGAAAGCAATTTTAATAATCAGTAATTTATAAAATCCAAAATCCTGCACATGTTGAATTTGATGGAGATTTGTTAAAAATTTCCCATACACTGAAAATTATGAAAATTTATCAATGGACTCCTCCACCAATCAGGTAACTCTACTTTAGAATCAGGAAACAGTATATGGAAACCCCTAAACATTTTTTAAAGCGGCTTGAACAAGAAATAGAATATTTAAAGAATAATTTGTATTGTACTTTCAGAGTCTCAATATATAACAAGTTCGTCTTATTTCCTGTATTAATGAGTTCTATCGCTCTTCTTTGTCGTTATCGAATCGTCTTTGAGCGGTTTGTGAACACAAATTGTGCACAATGGGTTGCGCTAATGACAACTGCGAAAGACGTAGTGATATAAAACTGTATTTTAAAATATCATTGATTAAAAGCTTAGATTTCGGCTAGTGAGAATTGATCACAAGCCAGTCAAAGGGTTGATATTGATTCGACCTTCGAGTGACACTGCATGAAAAGTGACCTGGAAACTAGATGCTAACTAGTTAGAAGTTAGCACCAGACTTTACTTCGGTACGACATTGAAAGAACTTCCTATCCTCCTCTATACCTCTGAAATTATCCACAGGAGCATTTGGAAATTTTTACCATAGAATCCAGAGTTATCACATACTCTAGATTCATTCCAATTGTAGTCGATATATTCCTACTCGGTTAGAAATCGAGGAGCAAAGTGAAGTCCGCCTCAAAGAGAGAACACTCCGCGGGTTTGCAGCGCATCGGGAGTTCAACACAAACTATTTTTTATGTAACCCCGTGACAACACCCACTGAGCAGATCTTCCATTTGTAGCTATTGAAAATTAGTGATTCTAGTGCCATCACTAGTCTATACTTCCGAATTATTGGGGGGACTGGCTCTGAGTGAGTGATGCCTTGTATTGTCTAAAGTATTGTCCTATAATGTCTTCGATTGCCTGTCCGACCTATCCACCCGCCAGCCGACCCGCGAATAGGCTAAAAAAATAATTAAAGCGGAGTTTAATTCTTCTCCTTTATCCATTATCCTGTATATTTCTACTATTTATTCTAGTTTTTAAAGAGTTACATAAATATGAATTACAGTTGACTATTTTCACTGTGCTTGTGGACTTGTACATCCACCTCATGGTAAAGTCGGATCTATGTAGATATGGAGAATTCGGGAGCTTCAGTAAGTGATGAAGCTGAAGCTAGTCCCCTATTCTAACCCCTACTTCTCTCAACCCTAATTTTATAACTCGTTAATGAATTTTAGCATCGTTAAGGTCGCTTCGGATTCATGTTCTGCATTTATTTTGGCATATCTATGAATTTGCTGGACCTTGAACTGATATGCGTATGCATATTATTAAGACTATCGAACGGGAGTAGCGGCTGGAATAGGGGATAGTTTCAGCTTCATAGTAAATATGCCACTTTTTGATGAGACCAAGCATGCGCAGTGTCAGATCCACGACCAGGACCTATTTTCCATTCGCTTTATGCGGGGTCATGTCCCTAAAATGACAAATATTTTTTCAGTCAACTACCATTGGCTATGGCTGATTGAAGGCTATAAAAGGTTGATTGGATAATATATGGAGTAAACGGAGATGTTCAAGACGCAGTATGTCGTATTTAATTCAATTTTTGAACAGCCTCTACCTCCGGGTACTTCCACCATTGCCCATACGTAGCGGAGCCTCGTATAGCTGCCTGTATTTCACTTTATCGATGCTTTTCATATTCAAATTGTTCGCCGTTTGCAAATCGCGTTCGTGGCAGTAGTGGCGCCCGGTGGAGGCATGCAGGACAGATTGCGCTCTTATTTCAAGAAGACCGCATGCATCTACGAGTGCCACATACGCGAAAGGTCGACTGGCTCGAATGTGTGAAGGCAGAAAGTCCGGAGAAAAGAGGAAAATAGGCGGAAACGCCAGATCGAATGGCCCTGGGCGGGGTAAGGGAGCTCAATATGGAAAATTGCTGAATACGGCCGTAAAACGCAGGCGGTGTACGTGTGCCAATATGGCAAGCGTGTGGCCCTCGCTAAATGCCGAATCGCCTCGACGCGAGCAGAATTGAGACGTTAACGCTGCGAACAATCCCACATTAGTCCTTCCTTTTTGCAAATCGCGTTTATCATATCTTTCTGCTCTTCATATGAACGCCCTATGGAAAATTCCTGACTTTAAATGTAATTTTTTATTAAATTACTCCAAAAATTTGTATAGAAATAAAAGATAAACTAAAATGAACGTCCAATGAAAAGTAACTTATGTGATCTGCATGAAAAATCACGTCGTGAATTTTACTTGTCGAAAAACAATTTTTCACTGGAAGGAAATGGTTTTATGTCTTCATAATGATGACCAGTAGTCGCGGAATTTACTTAGTCGCTGAATATTGAGGTTTAGCACAGTCACGCGATGGCGAAGGAGATCGAGGGTCGGTTTCGAGCGTGGCGTTCCCTCGCCTTTCAAGTTTTTCGTAATATTCAAAATTTGAATTTAACCGCCAATTATACGAGACTCCGTCGGTGCGAGGGGGCCTGCTAAAATATTCATCGTCTTAGTTACGAAAAACTTTGTCCGCTCGCTGTGCGAATTTATAACCAGACGCTCTTCGGCTGAGGTAACCGCATGATCCTTTACTGCTACTGTGGCACCCGAGGGCGAAAAGGGCAATGGCGCATTGTCCCTGGGTCTGTCACTAACTTCAAAATATTTTACTTTAATATGGATTCTTTAAGTAACCTCTTTTCTTTTCAATTTACAATCTACAAATTATTTATGATTCTATTCCATTTAACATTTGATTATTAAATGTGTCGGGTGACTTTTTGTATTACAATTTGTAATGTCATCTTTGGTGAGTATGACGGTAAGAATTCTTCACGTGTAAGCCATCTTGAACACTGTTTATATTTTAAACTAATGTTTTTGTATACAGGGTGATCGGCCAACCATTACCCAGCGGCTAACTGTAGATTGTACAGATAATTCTGAGCAACTTTTTCCTCTGAAAAAATTTCCGGGAAGGTAGAGTTTTTAAGTTATTCGACACTAAAATTTAGGGGGAAAAAATCACTTTTTTTGAAATATCTCGGCTCTGTATGAAGGTATCTTAACGAACCGAAGTTCATTTTAAAGACATTTTCAAGCTATATAAGTATATCTGTTGATTTTTGACATGCAATGAATATTTCTCTTGTTATAGCCATAAAAACGGGGGTAAATACCGATTTTTCAGGTTTTTCGCGTCTAACTCATTTGGACACATAGCTATCGAAATATCACACTGGAAAAAGTTGTAGGCCTTGAGAACACAAACATTTTTTGGCCTCTAATACGATGCGATTAAATTAAAACTGAACCCTATTTGTACTCGTTTTCATAACATTTTGTTATTAATATCGATTTATTTGTCGAACTCTATTTTGTCAACTTTACGAGGCTCTTGTAGGGTTCAGTTTTAATTTAATCGCATCGTATTAGAGGACAAAAAATGTTTGTTTTTTCAAGGCCTACAACTTTTTTCTGTGTGATATTTCGGTAACTATGTGTCGAAACGAGTTAAACGCGAAAATCCTGAAAAATCGGCATTTATCCCGTTTTTCTGGCTATAACAAGAGAGATATTCATTATAGATCAAAAACCAATAGAAACAATTTATAGACCTTTAAAATATCTTTAAAATGAGCTCCGGTTCGTTAAGGTACCTTTAAACCGAGTCGAGATATTTCAACAAATGTGATTTTTTCACCTAAATTTTAGTGTTGAATAACTTAAAAACTCTACCTTCCCGAACATTTTTTTAGAGGAAACAGTTGTTCAGAATTATCTGTAGAATCTAGAGTTAGCCGCTGGGTAATGGTTGGCCGATCACCCTGTATATGCTATGACAGAAAAGTAAAAGAACCGAAAGAAAATGAATTTGGTCAAAAGAAAATGGGTGATCTATTCTTTCAAGATATAAAATCTGTGATTCGTGATTGACCATAATAAGGAGAAACGATTTATAGGAAGGAAGGGAGCCCGTTGTGATGTTCCGCCGGTAGCTGCGCTATCAATATCGAATAGGTACATTCATGATGAAGGGGACTTCATCGCCCAATCAAAAAGTTTGAGGTTTTAATGGAAACCAACTTTCCAATTGTAGTCGACGTATCAGACGTTTGAAGATATTCCTTTGGGAGGTGTGCTGAACATTTAACTACTTGTTATATTTTTAACGTGAATTTTTAACGTTATTATTGTACATCCATGAATACGAAGTCAACTACCATAAAATAGAAAGTATTACGCATGAATATCATTTTTGTAAATAATAAATAATAAATAATATATTTAACTATGACATGTATCATAAAAGGATTTGTGCGTTATTCAGTTCAATAAAGACCGTCAAAACTCACTAACTTTTTTTCAAAATCTGAGTTTTTTCTTGAGCATCAAATCACCATCTACATAACTCGAACTCCTCTTGGGCTACATGGAGTTTCCTTTTTTATATAAAGTCCACTTCCCATGAACTATTAAAAATCCTTATGTTGAATATTTTCATGAAAACTCGTTTCACAACCCTGATCAATATACCAATATACGGAAGACAATAATAACATCTGCTCGTTTAGATTGTACTGATTTGGAGATGGAGTTTTGAAGTGTTGCCACCTATCCAATATTGTATTTTTATTTCATGTTCTTTACTTTAAAAGTTACTATCGCATTTGAAACCAATGAACCTCAAGAGATTTAAACAAATAAAAAAGACTCTTTTTTTACTAGTTAGTAAAGTTTAATGACTTTATTTATTTTGATGGGGAGGAAGGGGAGAGGAAGCATCATATGTTGTCAGTTTCCTTTGAAATAATATTAATGAGTCATGCTAGAAACCGCACCACTCTGATAAAAACTATTTTTTTTTTCATTTTTGTATTTTTTTTTTAAAAGTTAAATTATTTATATGAGTGGCTTCTTCTAAAGCAAGGCTAAGAAAAGACATTAATTGTTTGTAATCTTTCATTGTCATTTAAAGTGGAAGAAAGCTGTATCATTTGTTTCCAAGGTCATATTATGAGTTATTACACGGACGCAAAGAAACAGTTGGTTTTATTATTTACGTAGCAGAATTTGTTACAACTTCATTTTTTTTGTCGGTTTCACCATTTAACTAGTGGGCTTGATTACCAAGTTTATCGAGGTCATTATACAGATAGTAAAATTAACTAAAAAATGTAGTTAGAAGTTCCAACCATCTTATTTTTTCCATGCAGCTGCACGAATTAACGATGTTCACCACTACATTAGGAGATACCCTTAGATAAAAGCAGAATACAATTTATTTTCAATTTTTATATTAATGTTGATATTTCTATTTTTGTCGATTAGATTCTTTTTTTCAATAAAGTTGAAAAATATTCAATGCAAGGTATTCACCAAAAGAAAAATGATCATTGCTTAATTAACAATATTTTTTTTTTCTAAAATAAACTGTACGAGCATACATGTAGTATTGTTTTTTTTTAGATAATTTTCTTCACAAAATATTGAAAGCGGTATGAACGAACAAAGTGACCATAAAATTGCTCCACATTGCAATCAATACGAGAAATGCGGATAAAGTAAGTAATGTGTGTAAAGTGAGGTGGCAAAAAGCCATAAGTAAAGCGAATCCACAAGTAAAGAGTGCGAAAGAATGAAAACACGCAAATTAAGCAAATACACCGAAATTAATTAATGTTGCGAGAAAAGCGAGTTATCGATATACTTTTACAGCTATTGCAGATGGAACTAATATTGGGTTCGACCAATACCAGGATGTAAACCGGGTAAATGGTCAAGATCAAAGGCCAAGATGAAACACTAAGACCAAGATTAAGACCTTGCTCAATGCTGAGATCGAGACCAAACTGAAGCTTGAAGTCTTGGTACTTGTGTACCCTCATCATAAGGATAATATCCTACATAAAATTAATTGAAACTGTTAAAGATGCCGCATACAGATTACCGCAAAAAAATTCAATAATTCCTAACCATGCAATCCGATAATCACTTGCCAAATCAAGCGAAATTCATCTGGGAAGCCGAGTAAACCGCCCTTTTCAGGGCCAAATAATTTACATTATTATTATATACAAAAACTTTTGGAAAAAAGGAAATGTGTAATGAATTAGCAACTCGCTTGTCAATAGTTTAATAGCGACTTGAAAAACTATATACTCTTCCTTTTTAGAAATTGTCACAATGCTTTATTACTTCGACCCAGACCTTAGGCCTGGACGAAGTATTGAATTTGGTCACTTCGGGCATAAAAATGACCCTACAGTTTTTTATCAAATGTCGACGTTTCAGACCGTAAGGAGCTGAATTCAACAATAAAAAAATTTGTGTTCGTGATCTTGTACGTACGTACGTCCGTATTATCTTCGAAAATTGAAATTTAAAACATTTTTGAAGCGACTATTGGACAATACTTTTTCAGAAGAATCCACGCGTCAGCACTTTTTATCGCCAGAGGTTCAATAAAAAACTTATGCAGTCAAAGTCTAATCATATATTGCATTGATTCGCAGTATGTCAGTACAGTTTCAAAATAGTAAAATGAAATTTATTATTTTTAACCGCGACATTGGATCCGCCATTTTGATTTTCTAAAAATTACTCCTATTTCGTAATGCGAGACCTCAAAACCCCGATTTACCAAGGTTCGTAAAAATAATATGAAATTTTTAATTTTCGACCGCCATATTGGATTCGCCATTTTGAATTTTTTAAAAGTGACTTCATTTTCATAACCAGCGACCTAAAACACCCCCATATAGTAATTTGCATGAAAATAAAAAAAAAATTCATTTTTTATCGCCATATTGCATCCGCGATTATACTTTTTTGATCAATAACGTGAAACTAATCCTCGGAGATCCCAAAAATATATGGGTACTAAGTTTTATCAATATCGAATAATTTTTAAAGATTTGGTAAACTAAGCTAAACTTTACAAAATAAATAGCTTCAGTCGCCATTTTGGAGCCGCCATCTTAAATTTTCCTATACGTGATTACGAATATTTATAGTTGAGACATTAAAGACACGATATTTTAAGGCTTTGACCTAATGACTTTTCTTGTTCGACATAGAAATAATGATTCAAGAATGTTTGTGAAGAAAAAAGTCGCGTTTTTTTGGTGAATAATTGTTTATAACTTTTTACACTTTAATTAGGGACAAATTTTGATAAAAAAATCTGAAAGAGCGTTCAATTCTACGTCGATAATGTTCTGTCGGAAATTTTTTGAATTGGGTTTAAATGACAAGAAAAATTCCCAAAATCTTGGTGACATTTGTGTCCTCTTGGGCGTTGTAGGATGAAGTTTCATGAAAATGTATGTAAATCGATTTTTCGTTACTGAATTATAATTTTTATGAATTCTTAAAATTGATCCATGAATTGAATTTCATTGAAATGTACCAAAATATGAATTTAATGCACAGTTTTATTAAATTGAATCCACTTTTGTACATTAAAAATACATTAAATACCAGGATGTTTTTTTCAGTGTACTAGAGACATTTTGTCAGTTGGATGGGTACTTGTTCCCTACACAATGTCAATGTTAGAGTCAGCGAAAGTATTTGACCGTTTAACGCCATTACCACGGTTATTGCAAAAAAATATCAATATCGTTTCGAATGGCGGACCGATTTTGCTGCAGAGAGGGTCGCAGGGACGGTATCGTTAGAGCATGAAGCTGCAAGGTACATGGGTGTATGCTGCGTTGCCGACAATAGGCGCTTTGTGCTCCCGCCATAACCAGAAACCGAACGCGACAGCACAACCGTGGTATTATTCGAGTGTCGTGGTCGCCTCTTACCCGGAGGAGTATCGTTCTCCACCTAACACTCGCGAATATGTACGAAATCCACCTCTCTGCAAGCTGAAATGAATTTCAAAATTCCTATGCCTTTTCCAAAAATGATCATGGTATTTGTTCCTACAAAGTTAAAAAAAATATTAAATGTTACTTTTCTGGAGCGCTACGTCAGCAATCTTCAAAATATTATGTCTCGCAACTTGTCTTTAACCCTTTGCGGCATATATTTTTCTTTACACGAAAAACAGCTGAAAATTGTTACTCGGGGGTTTTCGGAGTCGCTGATTACGAATCTGAAGTCAGATTTTGAAAATTCAAAATGGCGGATTCAAGATGGCCGACCAAAATGCGAAAAATTACACAAACTTGATGAAACTGGGTGAAAATTTACTTGATCTAGATAACATTGGGTACTCTATGTACTCTGAATGTTAAATGTATAAACTGTGATCATATTCGTAATCAGCGACGTCGAAATTCCACGAAAAACCCACTTTCATCAATATCCGGTAATTTTTCACTTTTCGGTCGGCCATTTTGGATCGGCCATTTTGAATTTCTCAAAGCCGACTTCAAATTCGTAATCAGCGATCCCAAAAACCTCCGAGTACCAAATTTGGTTCTAATTTACCCTTTAGTTCGTTCAAAAATGATTTCTTTCTAAAAAATCGACGTTTTTTTAAATTTATTTATTTATAATTGTTAATAATTTTGCGTAATTACATTTATTATCCTTTTCGTTACGTACCAAAAAGCCCCATCTATCATTATAAAAAGATTTTTTGAATATCGCTTTGAAAGCATTGAAACTATAGAGAAAAGTTGTGAATAAAAAAGGTGGTAATCTGGGCTACCACCATGCCGCAAAGGGTTAATGTAATATTAATATATTTTATAAATATTAAAAAAAAATTGTTTAGTAATGCTAATGCCAGCTACACGGAAAAACAATCTAATTGTTACATTTCTAAATATGTATGTGACAACCACATAAAATAGTAAAATTTGGTACAATTAAATTTGTGGTTACCAGGGTCGGATTATCCATTAGGCACACAAGGCACGTGGCTAGGCCTCCACCTAAAGGGGAGCACTCAAATTTTGACAATTAAACAAAATTACGCAAAAAGATTAAGTGTTTAGAATGATTCCAATAAATGAGGTTTAATATAATAGAAACTGAGCATCTCCACCCATATAAACATTTACAGAGACAATCATATCCAAAAGATTTCTGTATGCATCGACATTAATATTTCGCTACCGACAGATCTTCTTGCGATAAAGTAGTCGTCGACTGTATTATTATTACACTTTAAAATATAAAACAAATATAATAATAAATAAATTATACCCTATAGAAGATCGGAAATGCAAACATATCTAGAAACATAAATGACAAGAAAATTACGATAATTTGGAACAATCTATAATATTTATTTTAATTCTTGTAGAATTATTTATTCGAACAAGCGTTCATCGAGAGTTTTTAATGGAATATTATAATAATGTTATTTAACATCCTTTTGTGTGTTTTTAGATAAAAAATTCCATTTAAGGAGGTAGTCATGGGTAAAATTTCCGAAAGCTTGACCAGAGGATAATTGATATAATCATCTTCAAAGTTTTACTCTTTAACATGCATACCAAGCCTTTGGTAAAATGATAAATTAATTTTTTAGAAAAAAAAATGTATAAATCTTAAAAGAATATGTGGAAAATAAAAAAATAAAATAAAAAATATAAAAGGATTGAGAAAAACAAAATCAAACTTCATCTACGACGGGTTACCACCTTGGTGGGGTGATGGAGCTTACATTCCCATGACTTTGATTAATTTATAAATCGCGTCAGAAACAAAACCTTTGGGAGCGAGAAATGTAATTTTGACACAACATTTTTAAGTCATTTTCCTGTACTTTGTTCTCAGAATGACCAATATTGTCATTTTGGTAGTTTCATAATCACTATTTATATGTTTATTCTAAAAGTATATTTTTTGGACGTATTTATAAAAAATGAATTGTTCCTTTGTTGTGTGTTTATAATGAGATATCGTACCTGGAAGTCCAAATGATACTTTGGAATCTCTTTTCCGGGATGTCTTTTTTCCGTGATCATTTTTTAATTTAGAGTAACTAAATATGAAGGTAAAACAGGTGATCCTGATATAATACGAGTATTCAAAGCTTCCGAAGATGCAAATTCTTTTCTTGCTGATGTTGGAAACTTTGATATATCTATGAAGAGGTTCTTTCCGCCATAGTGGAAATTTTATTTTTATTAAAACAAACAATAAAAACTTAAAAGATTATGACTTGCAGTTAATTTTATGATTTTCGTCTGAGAGACTTCTAAAAATAAGGATTCGCCACTTCACCCCGATATCCCCCCGTGTTTTTTATGGTTTTTAAATTGGCCATAGCTGGCCATCTGTAAAACATGTACCATAAGTAACAGGTATGTAAATATTGACTATGAAATTACCTATCAAATGATACTTCGCATCATCCTAAATACGAAATTCCAGGAGAGATATGATACACGGAAAAAATCCTCGCTGCTTTGCCCCGCCTTCCATTATATCTATTTTTTTTTCATGGTTAAATACTTTCTCTGTTAATATATAAGAAATATATGTCATTGCTTGGAATAATGACAATGGGGTGCAATGTATTCTCATGTAAAAAAAAGACAAAAATGTTAACCCCTTCACCCGACAAAGTTATTCGCAAATATTTGTTTTAAAAATTGAAAATCAAGTTGTGTTTCATAGACAAGAATGAATGAGAATATCTGACACAAATTTCTTTACTTGATTGAAACAATATTTTTACTACTTCTCGCGGTATCTATTTTTTAATATTACTTACTGACGGGAAATAATGTGTCATAAGCCTTATGTTTGACCAATTCCGTGCAGGAATAATATTAGGCGTGAATGTATAGAGAACGTGATAGGTTGGCAGATAGGCGCTGGTGACATATGTATTGTTGCACTAAGGCCGTAGGGCGTAAGCCCTATGAGAGCAATCCATAACGTATGAATTGATCGCGTGCACATGTAGACACTACACATTATGTTTAATAATCAAATGTGGTGATTACACTATTGAAAATATAGTTAAACTATCATCTAAATACGAGTTTTATATTTAGATTATATTTTTATTTGTATAATTTAATATTTCTGTTTACTTCAAATTAAATTTAAACCTATATTTCCAGAGTTGCAGATTTCAGGCCCAGAACATGACAAGTGATTTTAAGCTTTTTATAACTAAACAAATTCTGTAATATTTTATCCCTAGTAAAAGAATTCATCAGAATTTGATCAAATATGGTTAAAAGCGGTCAATGCCGCAAAAAAAATGTTTCCACACGGACGACAATTGAAATTCCAACTGAACCGACTAAGCCATTGACAAATTAAGATACATGGAAAATGGAAACTATCCTTAAAAATAAAATAGATCCACAGAAATCCGACTTGAACGAATTAGCGTTAAGTGAGTCAAATTATGGAATGTTTTATACTCGATTAGTTTCACATTTTAGTATATTTCGTGCCGAATCGTGTCCAATTAGACGCTATCGTCCGAATCAATCTAAGATGAATTTGATTGGACTTCTGTGAAAATAATCCAATGCTGTTCGACATCTGATACAATTTGGAACCATGCAATACCATTCCAATTGAGTGTATACAAAACAAATAAAAAACGAATCAATTAGGTATCTGATAGAGACCTCATTGGAGTGTAGTTTTCATCTCCCATTCATTGTCAAACAATTTCACGTTCAAAAATATTTGAACAAAATTATCTTATTTTGATTATTTTTCGCGACTGGATTTCAGCCAATCAGATCGCGATATTCAAAAGGTTCTATGGTCATTTGTTTAAAATTATACCGGAAATTCCACGGCAGCTCCTGGAAATTGCATTCGGAAATTGCATACTCGCTACTCATTTGTTAAAACTTCTAAATTCATATATTCGTCCCCTCTCTGCTCAGCTGTAACCTCAAATACCGGTCACAAAAAAAAATCTGCCGAATACCCCTCGACCTTCAAAATTAATCGCAATATTTCCCTCTAACTTTCCTGCGAACAAATAAATATGTCAAGTTTTGCAGGTTAAAGACCCCGAGTGCGTAGCACGAAGCTATCGGGAAATATTCCGATAATTTTGAAGGTCTCGGGATATTACAACTGATAATTTTTCGATTCATTCGCTTTAGGTCAAAATGCTTACCAAATGTTTTGGTAACCTAATTAACTCAGAGAGCACACACTTTCGAGGCATATAACGATGTTCCTATAAAAATTGAGGAATACTGAAGACGGAACATGTTGAATACCCATTAAGGACGCAGCAATACGATATAATTTATCAAATGAATAGCAGTGTACAATCTAGTTTAAACAATACTTATGTATCTATTATAAACTATGTAAAAAAACGATAGTCGCTTAAAACTTTAGAAGTTATGTGTCACCAGTATCTTTAAAAATATATTTTGTTTTCTTTGTAAAGATTTTTGTTCTCTACAGGTTCAAACATATAGGCCAATCTACGGAACCGGCCGATCTCCAGATTTCTGTGTGAAGTTTCAAAATGGCAAGCACACCCTTTACGGACTATTTTGTTGAAAATGTCTTTAAATACGGTAATCTCCTTGCGTGATTCATTTTTGTTAATTCTGTAAGAATTGCCTATTTTATTAATGCAAATACATTTCAGGATTAACCTTTACCAATAAGAAATTATTGTATTGTTAAATTATAGATGTTAAAATCTGCAATAAGGTGACGTTTTTATGTAAAAATAGTAGGTCTATTTAAATCATAATACAGGGTTCCAGCTCGCTATATTTTATTATATCGATGTGATAGAAACTAAACAAAAGGCTAAATTTTAAACCATTCACGATCAAACATGAGATGACAAAAGATGTGATATTTTTTTTATTGCTGGTAGTACATTATTTAGTAAGACTTGAATGTGATCATCTACTCATAAACTATAAATGCCATTTTAAAAAGTTGCATTTAAGTGATCGCTGTCGAAGATATTATATACCTATACGATACCTGCAATTTTCAATGTTCAAAGATAATTAATAACGCTGGTTTTGGCAGCAGCCATTTCTTTTTTATTAAACGTATTTTGTTAGCCTTCAATACGTTCCACAATGATACAACTATAATTCCTGATTTGATGAAGTTATTTGGTTCTATGCGAAAAAAGTTACATCATCGTAATGTACCGCGCTGAAAATTTAAGTTTCTTAATTAAATAACTCTATTTCATTTTGTATATAAAGCAGGTGCGTTAAAATTTATTTGATTTTCTTAGTTCAATTGGTCCATTACAAATATTGTAAAGTAGTCGAAATATGAAAATTATTAATAGGATGTTCTGAAAACGGTAAGATATGGGAGTAACATTAAATCAACCGGTTTCGTGGATTAGCCCATGCGTATAGATGGATATAGTCATTCACGAATTTGGATTAAATGCACACGGCCGCAGAGCCTTTAAATTCGTCATTTTCTGCTTTGATATCGGTGATTGACTTTGGTTTTATTTATCATTTCGATGCAGTTCGCAGTGGATTTGAAATTCGACGGATATTTCTTTCGAATTCTTCCTCCCTGATTTTTCCTCAACTTTTATAGGGAAATCATCTTGTGCCCTGATACACCTCACAATACTTTCGATACTTATAAACATTAACTGTAGGTATTTACTCGGGCTCTCAAATGCTATGTAAAAAGGGTGGGCGCTCGCTGAACGAAACATTGGATACTATTTCACAGACCGACAAATTTGAGAACCAAGAACCAGAACATACTTTTCCGAAGGTATTTGACGCGCTGAATTCGTATCCGACCCCAGAATAGACCTATACGTCAGGTTTTTGAGATATTTTAACCTAAAAGTGCAAAAAGTACGTTTTCGAGCACATTTGAGGTGCTGTAACTTCGAGACGGATTTTTTGTTCAAAACGATATCTCAAAGTACGGTTTTTGCCCTTCAAAATCCGTGTTTAAACTTAGAAAAATCTTTATTGGTCACTGAGATATCGCCTGTTGAATTTTCTGAAACTTTATCTGATTCTCCTCAGTTTCTGAATATCGCCGAAAACTCAGAAACTTCAACAGGCTATATCTCAGTGACAATAAAGATTTTTCTAAGTTTAAACACAGATTTTGAAGGGCAAAAACAGTACTTTAAAATACCGTAACGATCGTTTTGAAAAAAAAAATCTGTCTTGAAGTTACAGCACCTCAAATGTACCCAAAAACGTACTTTTGCACTTTTACGTTAAAATATCTCAAAAACCTGACGTTATAGGGTACATTCTGAGGTTGGATTCGAATTCAGCACGTCAAATACCTTTGGAAAATATGCTCTGGTTCTTGGTTCCGCAATTTTCTCAAATGTTATCGTTTTCTCAAACCTGTGTTTTATACACTACTCAATATTTTCCACAATACTCGTTCCCAAAGTATTTCCTCATAGCATCTACGTTTCTTGTTTTTTCTTCTGCTTTAATTTCAAGCATCTCCAATACTTTGTCCAAAGTATGGGGTAACTTTGGGCGAGATAATTAACTATGTCATACATTAGTCATTAGTTCCTCGCATATTCTTTCCCAGAGTATGCCAGATAGTGTTTCCAAGTCTTATTTTTCTGTGTTCAGAATTTCCTTTAAATATTACAAAGCGAAATCTTGATGGAAATTCTGCCCATTTTTATTGGATTCAGTCCATTTTCTGACCAAACTATATGGTATACAATTATGTACAGCAACAGATCCTATAAGTAAGTATGTATATACAAAACTGTCTTATTTTTTTTACGCGGGCTGGTCAATCACTTTGGAATGCCCGTCAATTGTATCGACTACTCTATGTTATAAAATACGAAACAACTTGAACAAACATTTCCATTCCTTGTGCGTACGCAGTTTGTTAGCAACAGAAAAAAAATCACTTATTAAAGTGTCTCTTAATTTCTATGTAGCAGTTTGCAACAAATTGAATAAAAGTTGATTCTTAGTCAGGGGATAAAGCAGATCAATCGTTTAGATCGAAGGGACAATGCTTGTTGGAAATTCCTCGAAATGTGAACAAGAGCGCGAATCAATCGACCATCGCGTACAAAATTGTAATTTAAAACCTTCAGACCTCTTCTACCTTAATTTTCAAAGGATGAGAAAATCGAAGCGGCAAGGAAACGAACTACACAAGATTGAGCTTAAAGCGAGCTCTCGGAATACCCTGGGGATTGGCGTGTATCGTGCGCGAGGCGAATAGAGTCAGAAGCAGCACTTAGAAAGGAGAAGGAGGAAAGAGTGTCGACTATCAGCTGGAGCGAGATGCCCTACCTGGAGGGAGAGATCTCATCAGAGCGTCGACACTTAAATTCCCTATTTCGTTCGGCGTTTTCAATATTGCTGTAGTCTGTTGACTGCGTCGAGTTGTCGTCCTACTCGCAATTCCTTGGTTAATGTCGCGTTTTCGGCTGGTGTGAGTGGCGATAGTATTAAAAAGAAGTAAGATATCACCCAGAAAAGGAGAGATGACAACAAATAGCCCATACATCCTACGCAGAAATTTCCTTCAAAGCAGTACTTTTATTGTCTGATGTTTTTAGCGTATGCAGACTATGATCTTGAATTTGACAAATAGAAAGGAGACATTTTTTGAAGAATGCCGGATAAAATTCGCGCGAGAATGTGAACAGGGATTTCTTATCGTTAAGTGTCAGGTTCAGCCATTGCAAGAGTTCTTCCGGCTCCAGCTCCTCACCCTTTCTGGTTTCCTTCTCTCGACCTTTTCGTTTTATCGGCGTTCTTGGCACATTCACTAAGAAATCTTCAGTTCGTCACCTTCCATTCGCTTCTTTCAGGAACTCTTCGTATGGTGAATGTGCGAACACAAACGCAGCGGAAATCCCGCAGTAATACAGATATTATAGACCTTCAGAGAGAGGAGGAATGTTAATGGAATCCATTCTGTGTCAAATTGAAAAGCGATTGGTAACTGGTGCTGATTTTGATAACGCTACCGTCAGTTTTCCCGTAAGCTGAAATCAGAACGACGCAGGTTCAACACAGCTTGCGACGAGTTATTTGTATGTTCTGACAGCATGGACGATTTCAACATAGGACCATTGAAAATTCGACATTTAATTACACAACGGCAAAGTTACTTCCGGCTTTTAAATAATTTTCGATGTTATACAACTATGCTCATTGTGTACACGAATATCGTACCTTCAATAACAATACTAAGAAAATCGGCGCATGAAGAAGTACTGAATATTTAAAACAGTCAACAATCGTTCAACTCCTTAATTTAAAAGTCACTTCAGTTTTTGTGTTAGGAAAGTTTGCCGTGCACGAGGGAGCCCGCAGCTTATTCTTTAAACTGTATATGTTGGCTCATTGGCCTGACTGTGTGAGGGTAAATTAATAGCCGGACATTTTTCCGCAAGGAAGTGCAAGGAGAAGCGGGTTTCGAAGGGAGGTAAAGAAAGAAAGACGATTATAAAATCCTGGGATGGCGTGCCAGTTGAAAAACTCGGAGGCTCGGTTGCACGAGACTGTAGAAAGCTCACGTTTTCTTCACTCGGAGATTGCAGCTTTGTTGCGTGTCTCCAGGTGTACGCCCATTTATTATTCGCTCGGTAATTTTTATATAAGGAAGCATTATCGCTTTTTAATCACCAGTGCTCGCTCTTGCCGCATACCCCTCACTACTGAAAGCTTTCGTTTCAACACCCAATAGATTCCTCGATCATGAACACGTCATCGTAAGTTTGCTTTTATCAATCTTTTCATCTTAACGTAGAGGTTAGCAAGAAACTCAAAATTGCTAACAAAGGATGAAGAAGACTTACATTAATGCTGGGTCTTGCCTTGGTTCAATAAAGCGCAATTTCAATTAATTATGGAAATACTCAGGTCAAGTTTTAAAGAAGACCAGCAATAATGACACCTAAATAACGACTGCTCGAAATTTCAAATCATCTGTAAGGAACATTTAAACCCTGAATTTACAATTGTTTACAAAAAAGACAATAAAATTCTGTCCATTCCATACAATATTCACCGATTCATTTTGATTCACTGTACCCGAAAAACACGTTGAGTTTTTTTTTCTATCAATAGGTTTTCAGTATCTAAATTTTCAAACGAATTTTTTCTAAACCAGCTTCACATCATTCGCCACATCTCGAGTAAAAATAGTCTGACTGGGTTGCACAAAACATGAAATAAAATATAAGTTCCGATAAATATGTCCATAGGTTTCTCAACCTGTTCAGTAGTTTAATTCTTTAATGTGCAGAATTTTTGAGGTAGCTTTTTCGAATCACGCATACGTAATTGAAAAAATGCCAGTTTTCAAATGAATAACATATTTTTTGTAAATGTCATATTCCATCACCAGCACTACCTTATAGCGGTCCTCCCTATTCCTCATTCACAATTGTAAAATTTTAGGTAATATCTAATTGGGGGGTAGCTGGAGGACGGGCTGGAAAAAGCGACTTGACTGACATTCTCAGACGGATTTTTCAAAATTCAGATGGGTCTTCTCCATTTCTAACCATTGTATATAATCTCATCGAGTTTTCTCAGAGATATTTGACGTTTCTTTATTGCTGAAAATACTCGGTTATTTCTCAACGAATTTTTTGATATTTTATAAAAGTGTACTTGTTATGGTGATTAAAAAAGGGAAGAAATGTATCTGAATTTTGAAAAATCGATATCAATTATTTTAAATTCACATTTTTTAGCGTAACTTACTTAAGGTAGTAACCTTAAGTATACATTTTACAAATTATATGGAATACAAAAAAATTGTTTCCTTTATTACTTCGACCCAGACCTTAGGTCTGATCGAAGTATAATTGACCATGGACACCTCTCTCGCCAAAAATACATTACCCTATAGTTTTTCATCAAATTTCGACGTTTTCGTATTTTTTGATTTTAATATTTATTAATTTTAGATTTTTCCGGGAGAAACTCGGAGACGAAAGCGATAATACCTCGTTGAGGGGTTTCAAAGGGGTTACAAAAACGTGAGCACTACCAAGTATATTAGGACGAAAGAATGTTCACATTCTATATTCGGATTTTCATTAGGGAAACAGTACACGAGAACAACACAGTACACATCAAGAGACAACATTATTTCCGTTCGGATGTTGTAATATCGGAATTCAAAAAACAAAAACAAACCTGGTAAATAAATATGTTTATGAGAAGAAATTTTAGATATTCGACTAATAGCTCACTTTGAAGGGTGACATTTGTACTAAATGGTACAACTAGTAAAAAGAAAGTTTCTTGCATTCGGTAGATACATTGTACAATTATTTTAAGTATCAACCAATTTAAATTTAATTTAAAGTATTGGTATTATATTGATCAGTTTTTTAAAAAAAAATTGAAGGATAATAATAAGTAAAAAAAAGGAGTGTAATAAAATAAAATGGATAAAAAAAGAAAATGTTTAAATAAATAATAAAATGACGTTTTGACCCTGATTCGGGTCCTCTTCAGAAAGAGTGTGAAAACCCGGTAGAAATTTGCCGTATTTATACAAATCACAGAACATAGGGATGTGTATGTATTGGTGTTTAGTACCGAGAAATGTAAATACACCGTTCAGTAGCTAACTGCAAAAACAGCAAAAAACATGCTTTAAGATGAGTACATCACCTCAAATTTCTGAAAATCCTGACGTAGTGGTCTGATTTTAACCCTCGATTCGCATCAAAACAGTTCGGAAATGATTCATAGCTTTCAACGCTGAAAAGTCATGTGCTCTCAAGAAAATGATTGAAACCTCATAAAATAACGTTCTTGGCCATTATTTTTAACGGAAAAACCTGACATGTTATGAAATTTATTAATATTAGAAAGTGAAAACTTATCTATTTAGTTTTGAATAATCCCTCTAATTGGTCGCCAGTGCTCTTGACCATGGCGTGTATTTTCTAGGGGTACGAAAAAAAATTATCTAATGGATTTTAAGGTACTTAAACGAACGGCTAGACATAGGAAACGTATCTGCCATTTGGAATTCTTAAAATCTACTTTTTAAGCAGCAGCCCCCCAAACCCCCCGAATAACTATCTTTAGAGGACTCTTTCACCACATTCGATCTGACACATTCAATTTTCAAACCTGACTACTGATAACTGGCATAAACATACTTCGGACCACTTTTCATTAGGACTAGATGAGAATTTAAGTAAGATACGATTCATTAGATTGTAGGGGTTCTCCCTTGTTTAACTGCTCGGTTAATTGTAAAGCGTGTTAGTGGCGCCATCGGTATATATTGTAAAATATCACAATTAGTTTATAAGGTCATCAGATTCGAATACAAATAAATAAGTGATACGCCTTCTCTTGCGCCGGGAAGGGTAAAAATAAACGGTTATAAACCAAAAGCGTGCAAAGTGTGACTCTCTTCCGTGTGAAATCGAATAGGAAGCACTTCGTGGTAGATCAATCGAATGAAGGTTTTGCCGATCATTCTGGTGAGAGTACGCTGCTTAATTCCCATCGGGGGTCGATCAGTGATTTAAGAGTGAACCCAAATCAAAAATATAAGTGGAAACCATCTTCTCCAACGGTATTGGGAGAAACGATCTTCAGTTGGTGGACTAAAGTCTCAGACTTCCGTGGAATAACAATTGAAGGAAGTCCACCTCTCGATGATTCCACTTATTGAATATAAGTGTCAATGATCTCATCGAAGAGTATCCCAATCAAGACAGGAGGAATGTTTCCACACGAGTTTCTAAGTGCGATGGAAATCACTCGATAGTTTTCATATGAAGAATATCGTCATTGGAGAAGAGGACACGGAGGAACATCGTTACTTATCACCAGAGATCGTAAAGTAATCACGACGAGGTAACATCTCGAATAGTCGATTAACTATATAGACTTATAGAAGTGACAGTGACGGAAGAACATAGTCATAAGTTAAAGAAGTATAGGCACCCGGTGTTTCCTTTTGTTTTTTGTGTGTAATTATCGGATGTGTGTGTATGTGTGTGGGTGCTGTGCGAGTCAAAAGAAAAGATCTGTTTTAATAAATTGTCAAAAGAATTTGTGACCCGATAATGTCGAGAACCTACAGATGTATTCTGTAAAATTATAACCGATTTTTGTGGAAAATAAAAGAAGATAATAAAAAATAACTACAATACATTTATTTTCGCATCCTTAAATGTAAATACACCGTTCTCTAAGAGCGCATGTGATCAATTTAGGTAAAGGATGATTTGTAAAGGTGTAATATTAACAAATCTTTTAGTTCTAAAATTCTTAAAAAATGGATAAAAACGTTTTTTTTCGAAAACGTGTCCTGATTTGAAATTTCGGCCCCAGCTTCGTTTTCAGCATGAAAAGTACGTTCGGAAAAGATAAATGTCATCTTATTCGCACCAAGAAAATTAAAATATGTTGGGCATCGTATGTGAATACCTAATCTTGTTACGGTTCAATCATAAAAACCAATTGGACGTGTATACTGCGTACATATATTACAGGGTTTTATCTAGTCTTTGACCAGTTTTCAAACAACCGATGTTTGACTTTCAGTACGAACGGGTGAAATTGAAAATTACCATACGTACGACTTCTGTATTTCTCTCTATAAATGTCACGGAGTAAAAATTTACTCTTTATATAGTGACAATTGAGCTAATTTAGTGAAGGGACGAATTCTTACTACTAAAGAGTGAATTTTCACTCCATGTCGGGTGAGCTTTTGATCCACAAAGAGTGAATTTTTAATCCTGTGGCTCAATGGTCACCCCAAGAAATTTACAAAGTATATTTTATTAAATTACAGACACTCACTGTTTAGTCCTCTAAAGGCATTTTTCCATCTTTCATGAAACTATAAAAAAAGATATATTTTTACTAATTCTTGAACTTATAATATATAAAAATCCAATTCTAAAACCAAGCCTTTTCATGTAAATTTAGCAAAGTGCACAACAATCATTTAGGTAGATCGACGAGACTTTTTTTGTCTTTACAACGCTAAAAAGCGTATAGTGCATAACGCAGATTACCACGATAACTACCGGGTGGAGCGAATGCGTGAAAATACCATCCAGCGATAAGAATAATAAATTTCTGCACCGTGACAACGTTAAATTAATTCAGGCTGAGGTTGAAAGTAGTGCACAATATCAACAATATTAATTATCCGTAAACATACAAACTTTGAAATAACATAGTGTATAGGTTACCAGATCACATAAAAATACACGATAACGTGAGATAAATGTTAATTTATTAGATTTTCTGAAAAATAGGATCTAGGCGGTTTTAGTAATAATTTATATAAGCTGGTAGTTGAACCTGCCTCGGATTTTGATCAGATTCGTTCGGAATAACGGGGGTCACTTGTTTAAAATATCAGATTTGTACAGTGTTTATTTTATTCCAGAAAGTTTTATCGTATAGTGGTGCTCGTTTGGAGTACATTTCTAATAGTTATCGTTTATATATGAGTAGTATCGCTTAAAATGTTAGAACATATGTCTTCCCTTTTTGTACCGTTCCGTTAACCCTTTTCGTCCCGAAAGTTTGGAATTTGGACACAACTTTCAACGCTATATCTTTTGTTCCAAACGGCGTTAGAAAAAATTGAAATTAGTGAAAATCGATAGATTTTGACCTGCGCTTTCAAATGCTGTAGTCAGAATCAGCAGGCGACTTAAAAAAAAAAGTTTCTTCGCAAGAATCGCTTTTTTGGCGGTGAAAAGAGCAATGCTGACCAATGCAAAATGTACTAATCGCGTCTTTTTGTTCAGCCCATTGTTGTCCTGTCAGATTTTTTTCAAACAACAAAATGGCGGCTTCAATATGGCTTCTACAAGTTGTCATTTTGCATTTTATGGCACAAATATCGAGTATTTGACCGTTTAACGGTTGAAATAATGGAGAATTGGGGTGAAAAAGTAATTATTAGTAATCGTTTATGAATCCCTAATCTCATCACGATTCATTTCACTCCAGTGTGGGTTTGTATATCTACAGAGAGTACATGTTTAATACTCTTTGAAGGACCCATCACGCCGCGATGACTAAAGAACCACTATAAAGAAGACTCTATCATTCCCCATCGTCATCGTCATCATCTCTGTTGAGTATAAAAACAAACTCGATCGATGGAACGGAACACGAAAAGGGGATACGGAATCTAAAAAGGCGGGGAAAATTCATCGATGTATTCCGCATTAATGAGGCCACAATTTTATGCTCAATAGAAAACTAGTTAAATTTATCCTTGTCAAACGAAAGGTTCTAGAATAATATGAACGTTCTCATTGACAAATGTCCATCCGGTACATTTTCTATTCGTTTCTCCTTTCGTTACTTTATATACAGTAGAGTCCCGGTATAAATGCATCTCGCAATATTTACATCCCAGCATATTTGTCTGGTTTCGTCCGTTATATTTGGCTGTCACCGCTTCCTTTTCCCCCACCTTCCCTACGTTACGAACATAACGTGATTCAGGAGAGTGGAGAAGCAGCGCTCCCCTTCTTTTGGAAAATATAACGAGACGGAAGGGAAGGCGAGGAACCGAGCGGGCAAATATACTGAGACTCTACTGTATTGATGCAGGAAAACTCACTTGTCAGAGAGTAGTTTCTATATAATCCATTGCAAAAATGCAAGTTTTGAAATTGTAATCGTACCCAGCCTACCTCCTATTTTATGGATTGAAAATTTACTCAAACAGTTTTCGAGTGTAAAATGTTTTTTTACTTTTATGAACTTTTAAATTGTTAATCTGGTTTTGATTCACCAAGAAGAATTCGCATTCTCCTGTCATAAAAATAAATTAACAATAACTTTCTCGCACTCTCTCTCTCTCTCTCTCTCTCTGTCCTTTTCTCTCTCAACCAGGTTTTAGAATTTATTCCACGAATGACAATGCTGTTTTATGATTGACCAGTGGAATAAATCAGAAATTTGGTAGGAAACACGTAAAACTGACAAACCCAGAAGTCGATTGTCGGTTTCCAGCTGCGACTGCGTGTTTGAGAGACACCCTGTAGACTCGTAGCCGGGAAAGGGTCCGCCGTGGTGGGCAATTACCCCACTAAATATTCACAAGTTCATTACGAACAGAGTTGGACACCCCTGTTCCCCTGGTCGTCCCGCGCTACCCATACCCGAGCCTGTTCTCTCGCTCTTTTCATCACCGCCCAACCCCTTCATCGGACGACGTCGAGCTTTACCTCTTCGAGCTTCCAGCACCGCAAAACCGCAGCTTTTCGCGGCCTTCGCTGGCAGCTTCTGCCGCCGCGACGCCAGAAACCAGACCTTTATGCGAGAGGAGCGATGAAATATTTTAAGCAGCTCAATCTTCATGATTGGAGTCGCGCGTTAATTACGGAATTCACTGTATCTGTCTCGTGTGAAATGCTCAAAGATGACAGCACCCGGATGAGACCCGAACGGATTAACGGCGAGGGAAACTGCCGGATTATGGGAGTTTTGCATATTTTATAATTCAGCCGAGGAGCCCGTGGAAAGTTACGGGGAGGTGCTGCCATTTTGATACCCGGCTCTTCAACGAGATTGCGTACGTGTGAATTTTTATCTAATTTACCGGCTTACTACGACAGTGCTGTAAAGTTACGGGGAAATTTTAGAATGTTTACATTTACTGGCTAATATTAAGATACTTGTTCGATGCGAACAATGCACTGCTTGATTTGGTCTGATAAGTGGAGTAGGGACACTGAAAATTTGAAGGTGACAATAAATGACAGCTGAACCATTATCTCGGTAGCAAACTTGTGGATTGGTTGCAACTTCAATCTCATAAAACCCCAGAATCATGACATTCTCGGCTGCAAGCAAGAAGCATTCTATTTCTGTGTGGCATTAAAGATAGTTGTATCCGCGAGAAATATTTTGGGGGGTTTTTCGTTGGGTTGCAGAAGCAAGCCACCATTTCAGCTTAAATTAAAATAAAATTGTCGTAGTGAAAGAGTATTAATAAATAAGTAAAATGTACTCACACGTTGCGCGCAGAGTATCACTGAGAGAAATGTTTGTTTACAGTTAATGTAATAGCTTCATAGTGAAGCTTACAGAATTTAAATTTTGATCTTAACCCTTTAAGGACGGAAGGTACATATTTTCAACACCGGTTTGAACATCGATAATTTGTATGTAAACGCATTTCGAAAAATGTTATCTCCACGGGTTCTAACGTAAAAGTTTATCCTCTTTCACAATCTTTTAATAAAATTTTGAGAAAATGAACCGCATAAAAGTTTTTACATTTTCTTTTTTATTAAAACATCACTTTCACCACGAAATGGCGTTAGGAAATATGTCTATGGTGAATATATTGCGTCCGTGGACTCTCAGGATTAATATGTCCCGTGCGTCAATTTGTATTCAAGATGGCGTCTTCCAAAATGGCGCCTGGAACATTTTTTTCTTTATAAGAACAATAAATAATACTTTGAAATGAGTTACAGAATGCTCTCAAATTTTATCACAGTGAATTCATACACTTTCTGAGTTTTTAAAAATTCGAAAAATCGAAATTTTTAAAAAAGTTGTTTAAAAAATCTCAAAAAATTTGATAAGGTTTACCAACCAATTGTAAGATATTTTCGTTGTAAGGAAATATTCTCTATAGTCTATAGTTTACGTGAAAATAATTCAATAGTTTTGAAATCAAGAAAAGTTTAATAATTTATTTTCATGAAAACTATAGACTGTAGAAAAAATGTTCTTACAACAAAAATGTCTTAGAGTTGGTTGGTAAACCTTATCAAATTTTTTCAAATTTTCAATTTTTAAAAAATCAAAAGTATACCAATTCTTTCTGATAAAATTTAAGAGCATTCATTAACTCATTGAAAAGCATTATTGTTCTTAGAAAATTTGCTGTTAAGTCGAAAGTTTTAAGATAAAAATTTGTTAAGTTTTAAAAGGAATTTTGAACTTCCAGGCGCCATTTTGGAAGACGACATCTTGAATACAAATTGGCGTACATACATATTATTCCTGAGGGTCCACGGATGCGATATTTTCACCATAGACATATTTCCTAACGCAATTTCGTGGTGAAAGTGATGTTTTAATAAAAAAGAAAAAGCAAAAAACCATGTTTGTTTACAAAAAAAACGCGTATAACTTTTTTGCGGTTCATTTTATCAAAATTTTATTGAAAGATTTGGAAAGAGGATAAAATATTACGTTAGAACCCGTGGAGATAAATTTGTTCCAAAGGCGTTTATATATCAATTATCGACGTTCAAATCGGTGTTGAAAATATATCACTCCCGTCCTCAAAGGGTTAAGAGAAGGTACTTTACCCTGAAGTTACCGTAATTTGAGATTCGATTAAATTTGTTATGTTGATAGTTAATATAAGAATTTTAAATATTAATGTTAATTGGGATAATTACGTGACATATTTACTCGCTTACAGTTTCACCGAAACTGAGATAAACAAACATACCCAGACGCAGCCATTCGATTTTCTGCGAATTTTTCGACGCATTGTTGACATGCGCAGTTCAATCGACAGAAGTCAGATTTTTATAGTTAACGGTCGCTCATTGAATGTTAAAATATGTGCGTTAATATACAATAACATTTCAAGAAAATGCTAGTCTTTTCATCTCAAACATATCTGTCATTTTTAATTTTACAATTACTGTTATATCTTTACAGTTGATGTAAGAGCCTGGAAATTAGCTTACATTAAGTATTAGTAAATAATTTCTGTCAGTATAAAAAAATAGTTTATGGAAATAGTAAAAGGTAGAAATGATTGTAACATCTACACTGACAAAGGGAAGTTTAAGAGGTCATCTGTAATGGGCATGGCGGAGCAATAAGTTGTCGTTTATACTACGTTACCTTCACAATTCTTAATATCATAAAATATAGCATATAATAACTGTTAAATACTCACCTGTACTCGGACAAGCTCCTTGAGAGCACTCGGGACACCTCGATCGAGGTGGAAGGTAGAGGGTAATAAAAAACAAAAATAACATATGTTTATATGTTAATAAGTTTATTACATTTATGTTACTATTGCGGGATATTTTAAGGTACTATTGAGGTTTGCGGTACACTTGAGGTTATGTACTCTACTGCATATTTACGGAACAACGCCATGGTCGTGTTTACTACCAAAAAATTTAGTTGAACTATATTTTTAATTCTATGGTTTACTGCTGTAAAATGGTTTTATAAAATATATTACTTCTGTATGTGTACTATTCCAATAAAAGGAATACAGAAAGTATTTTTTGAAACAACATTATTTTATGTTCTAACCGTTTCGGCCTTAAGGTGATGTCATCTTCAGAACTTAATCAATATTAGATATTGGGGACTTTTAAAATGATTTAATAGTACCAGATAAATATTACGGCTAAATTTGTATTTACTAGTCCAATCATCATATTAATATTACACAAGCTTTGAGATCTTTACGATTTTAAAACAAGGTATTTAACAGTAAATAAAAAATGAAAGCGATCCGCCGATAAGCCACCTAGGTAGAGAAATTACTGAATCAATTTTTTTAAAATTTTGATTCTGTATAGCAAATCTAAATTATTATATATGGTCATGTAAAAACCATACGTGATAGCCGAGTAGATGGACGCTACAGACATTTTTTGACAATTGCATGAAAAACTTTAGAACGAATAAAAAATGACATGTCTTCAGAAGTTGTTAGCTGGTTCTCAACTATTTTTTTACCATCCTTCGCCGTATATAGTAAATAGAATTTATCCTCACAGAGTCCTAGAATTTAGAAGCAGTGATTGTGATATTTTTAACTTACGCTTTTGGTTACCTTTCAAGTTGATGTCAGTACTTTCGATTGTCTGCAATATTATGCCATACGTTAATTTGATATCTATTTTAATTAGTGCAGTCTAAAAAGTATAATTGCGTTTTTTAGCAAACTCCATTAATTACTTTTAAATGATAGGTACATATGAACAGGTTACATAAGTAGTTTTTTTTTATATGAAATATTTTGTACAGATCGTTGCAAAAATAATTGTTTCTATTTTTGCGTTTTATGGTGATAATTTTGATCTTGTTTAGACTTTTTTCATGCCAATTTTAATGCACTGTTTGAATTCATCAAAGAATTCAGTGGAAATTTTTCAGATTTTTGTTTAAATTTATGAAAAAATTCGACAATTAAAATTTTCAAAATTCTCTCCGAAAATTCTAGTTTTTTAGTTAAAACGTCTTAAACATAATGAGTGAAAGTTCTCGTTTCGGACGACATTTTGCGCCATTCAGGTACCGAAATTAATTTTCCAAATACAGTTTTTTGAAGTTCAGACATTACCTCCACTATCTGAATTGGTTTCAAGATGATTTCATAACGTATAGTTGATACGAAATCCATTAAAAGAAAAAAAGGTATTTTTTACTACATTTTTTTCTAATTTTGGATATCACCATTGGAAAGATCGGTAAAAAATCAATCAATTTCATGTGTTCATAAATATTTGAGGCCCAAATTTATCCCATCTGGAAAGCTCTGAGAAAGTGGTGAAAACATGCCCCTGAGGGCATTAATGGGTTGAATTATATTGAAATAATGCATTTCTGTCGGTCTATATAAATTGACTGATCTGGAAATATTTCCAAATGTGTACGATGAATAAATATTTTAAATATACAGGAACAAAAATATTGACTGCCAGTAAAATTGCTAAAGTAAATATTTCTTTATTACTGGATCTATGATTGTCAAACAAATGCCACACGTTTTATTAAAAATATTGACAATGTTTTACAATATTTTTTCCAACGGTTTTAAAAACGCATGTAACTTTATTTCCAATAAATTAGAACAATCTTTAATCATATTCTACAAAATATTAAATATTCCATTTTTTCAAATAGAAAATATTAATATCAAATACTATTATCGGACAATCGTTGAGAGGATGAAATAAATCTTTATCAACTCACTTGTTTGCCTACGTCTCTGCAGCTAATACGTTTCTTCTGTGTACATGGTTGCTCAATATCAGGGGCGTATAGTTTCATATAAGAAAATAAATACATAGATTGATTCAAACAAATTGTATTTTCTTTCAATAAAGACATTTTATACGGACATTCGAGAGATACCTGCTCTGTTTTAAAAATATTTAAAATTTTGTAACAAAATTTGAACATTTCTTAAAATGTGATATGACTATTACGTTAAATAGAAAAAGGAATTACTTAATGTTCAGAGCAAAAACGTTTTAAACTCCTTTTGCATTTACAAAAAAATAACCCATTTCTGCCCTGACTCAAAAGTAACCCACTTTTACTAATTATCAA
This sequence comes from Trichopria drosophilae, assembly GCA_030407085.1. Classification (NCBI taxonomy): domain Eukaryota; kingdom Metazoa; phylum Arthropoda; class Insecta; order Hymenoptera; family Diapriidae; genus Trichopria; species Trichopria drosophilae. The sequence continues at coordinate 16,768,386 of CM059587.1, read as the reverse complement.
ACATAATTTTTAAGTTCCATTAATGGAAAAACGAAGCGGCAAAAATAAAAAATTATAATTTCCATGCGAGCAAAATTTACGTAAAATTGTTGAATTTTCGAGAACAAATTGTCGAACCAGACATTTTTGCTCTCACAATATTTGAATTCATGTTTGAGTTCCAAATCATAATTTGTTTCGTCTTTGCTCGCGCGCAATATAAAAATTCACCACGTCAAACATGATAATATATAATGAAGGGAGATGGATATGCAGTTAGCATTTAATTTTATCTGAGCCTTATTTCTGTTCGAAACCCGAAAAACGTGATCTAAATAAAGCATAAATAAATATTTATCTTTACTATTATTGAAACAATTACAATAATATTCATAAAAGTCGTTCTAATTTGTATAGAACAGTTTTTGATTTTAAAAGGGAAATAATAGAAAATGTATAGTATGAAATATTAATTTTGTATATATATTTTTATAATGATATATGCATTCATAACAATTTGAATTACAATAACAAAATATGCTATTATTATCAGATTGGTCAGGGTAATACCTTGAAATAAAATTATTAGTTGGGTTTTTTATCCGCAAAGTGCTATTAGACGAGAAATTTATGAGGGAAAAATAAGAAAAATATGGCATTTTGATACAATTTTAAATGAAAAGAGTGAGCTTCTAAGAAAGTGCTTTTCTACGCGCCTTCAAATTAGAATGTACATCTGACAAATGAAAATTCTACGAAGCTGTATCGAATTAAGCGGGTTTTAAAGTGATACACCGATAAGGTAGGAAATTTCAGCAAAAAACGTAAATAAAAGATGACCGAATAACATTCTTTAAATTCGGGCTCTGTAAGGGCAATTCTAAGCACTATAAAAAGTTCCCTATAAAAGTAAATGATTTTTATTTATTTCCGAAAATTCTCGGCCAGTTCTCAATTAATTTCCTTGGCATTTTCTAGGATACCTTCTATAGTAATTAAAATTGCCCTTTCAAAGCCCGAATTTTGAAAAATCGATTCAATCATTTTTTATTTACGGTTTTTAATGAAAATTCCTACTTTATCGGCGTATCACTTTAGGACCCCCTTACGGAATAGTTTTCATGGAATTCGAAATACATAATTTATTGAAACCATTAATCATTTAAATATTGAAGGTGACATTCAAAGGTAACTATGTTTTTTACGTGAACACTTGGCATATGAGTATCTAAGTAAAATTTAACCCGTCTTAGGATAATAACTATTAAGGACTGAAGTCAAAATACTAAACAATAGGCAGTTATATAACGAAGGAAATACTATGGCAGATAAAACAAAAATAAGCATAGGTCCAAATCAAATGAAAGCAAGCAATATTTTTTGAAAAAGTGCTACTCATTCTTGAAAAATAACAAAGAAGCTACGGTGCATAAGACAAATATATAGGAAGCTAAGTACCCCGATAATAGATTTAAATACCAGCTTGGTCAAAGTATGAAATCTTACAGCAATTTGTTGGGCTTTCACTGAACCAAAGCCCTAGAATTGTGAAAAGCATTTTCGCCAATAGTCTCGATGGACATTGAGAAAAAAGTAGTCGAGTTCGTGCGAGCCATGTAGTAGATTCGAAAAGCTCGAAACTCTGGTGAACTGCAGCTTTTTTAGAGGGCTGTAAAAGTTTAATAGATCATTCGGTTCTGCCCGAATGAAAGCACAACGTGAAAAGCCACCCGCGCGAGCGCCTTGCTCATCGAAAAACAATGTCGATGCTGAGAGATCCAAATTTCCGTACTTGATAGCTGGGTTTGTTTTCGGAGTATCCCGTTACATTTATATTCAATTGGCTTGAATTTTTGTTATATTATTTTACAAATGAATTGATGAAAATCGTCTTCGACGAGATATTACCCCCTACCGTATTTTTTGTGTACAAGTTCTTTATTATAATTGCAAAGCTTAATAGACGGATCGTTGCTACTGATATTTTCGAAAATAGTTGTAAACCACGAATACAATTATAACTGAATTAATCGAATTAATCGAATGGTTAAAACATTCGACCGGAAATCGAAAGGTTCCAGGATCGTACCCTGGTATCTGCCGAATGTTCTTCCAAGTTCCCCGTTATTTTTTCTGAATTTTTCACATATTTTCGGATTCTTCATATTTTTCATATAATTAACATCTCCAATCAGCATTTTTAACATTTTTCTTTAAAAATGTTTTTTCAAAATAAGCCGCTGGCTCGGGAATCGGAAGGATTCCGACAGATGGCGCTTGGAAAATATTTCAACAATGTTGAAATGTTTGATTGATGCAATCACCACCAATTACGCTGCAGGAAGAACCCACCAAATTTAAATAACTGAATTAAATTAAACGTTTAAATTCCATATTTCATCCATTGTTCGTCCGCATTTTTTCCCGCCCAAAGATGTACATCCATTGGACGTACATACCAGTGACATTTGGACGTAACTTGGATGTGCCATGGACTTAAACCGAACGAATTCCGGACGTCTAATGGAACGGCAAACTTGTTAGCGGATGAATATATTTGTGCGGTATCATAAGCGTTTAAGAAGAATAGAGTGATCTGGGAATAGGACTGCATGTGTGAAGTACAGCTTTTCAGTTGTTACTTCGACAGGCCGGGAATCTTTCGAGTTCGGCCCTCCATTTTTTCGAAAATCGAGAACAATCCAAAAAACAGTTTCGTGAAAAATTCCATCCTTTCCATCTTTACGAATTAAAATTTTCTCTGACATATTTGCAATTCTTCTAATGAATCCAGGCGAGTTTCTGGCTTTAGAAGCAAACGTTAGAGAAACTTTAAAAAATTATTAGTGCAAAAAACATACCATCTAAACGGTTCATCTACAGCCTTAAATCTTTATATTTAATAATTATTACTACGAAGTGAACCAAAAAACTTTAATGAAAAATGTATAATGATTTGGATTTCCTATATTATAATTCAGTTACATGTAAACCTATAGTTCAGAACAATACAGATGAAAAAAAATAAAAGAAAATGAAAAATAAAATAATGGGTGTTTTATGGTTGCTTGAACGCTTCCGGCTGTATAAGTCATCACTTGATCAACGACCAGCAGTAATCAGCAAGCACGTTGATTGAGCTCTTCCCTTGGAAATGTTCTTCAATAGTTTTTTTTTCTTGGTTAAATCTTTCGCCTTGTTCGTAACTCAGTTGGCCGAGCGATTTTTAGAGGTGCTATATTCGAGATTAAAAAATTTGTTATACCTATCACCCACGGCTGTATTATTTTCTAGCGGTAAGCGAAGGGTCTGATCCATAAACAAACCACATATAAAGTAAAATTTATTACGATTGTCACACATTTTTATGGAAATTTAATCCAAGTATTGAAACTTTAAATAATGCCGCGTATTACGAAACAACTTTGTTTTTGTTATGAAGGTACAGAGTGTAGGCACCGTGCTAATGATTTGTTTATAAATATAATTTCGAAACGTTGATATTTCGGAAAGTACGATTTCAGGTCATATGCAGCGACCGAGTCAAAATTTATTATTAATATGTATCTATTTGAATTTCTCCTTTGTTTACTTCCTCTCGTTTATTGACTGCCGCGATTTGAGACTTTATTTTTGTTTATATTGCGGTCGTAAAATTGTAAATTACTTTGTACCTATATAAAAAATTGGCGAAAAATTAATACAATTTTAAGACCGCATAACTTTCTCAATTTTCATTCAATTTCGTTCAACAAAGACTTATTCGACGCGGAGTTAAATATACTTTCAACCCATTATGGTGCAAAAAATTTCCACGGTCGAATAATATTGTAAAATGAACGTTGAAGTTGAAAAAAAATGAAAAAAAGTAAACAAATCACAGATACTTTCAACTATAGTTTCGTCAGTTTTCACGTAATCAATATAAGGCTCGAATAGTCTGAAAAGTGAGCTTTTTGGCAATCAAGTTAAAAAAACAAGGTGTAAATCGAATAAAAATTAGGGTAGTTATGCGTGATTATTTACACAAACCTGCCTAAAATCGGTTTTTAACCATAAAATGAGATTTTGGGGGTGTGTGGGGAAATTATACCATACCATGTTGCTGAGTTTGACCAAGTCTACAGCTTGTTTCAGGTCGCTATAAAAGTGCCTGCCGATTTTTTTATTTTGTAACACTGTGTTATTATCAAATATAAAAATTACGCAAAAAGTAATCAAATTGCATGCAAAAAAGGGCATATAAAATGGTCATATTTTATAATTAGGCCATCAGTTCCAAAAAGACAATGCTTCTCTTATTTATTTATTTAATTTAATGTCACACTGCGTGTGTTACATAACTTCCGTAACAGATAGAATACAATACATATGATAATACTAAATACACAATACAAAATTAAATACTACATTACTCTTTCCCTGTCTCTCTCTCTCTCATTCCCCCTCTCTCTCTCTCGCCCTCTCTTCTAAGACAATTCTTCTTATTTAATTTGATAAACAGTCCAAAAAATCACGCTTCTATTATATGTATATAAATGCTTCGGCTGAGATGTGCTGAGAGTCGAAGTTTTAAAAATAATCATTTTCAGTTTTTCTATTGTTAATTAAAGGTCCCAGGGTCGAAGCCACTACTTTTGTAATAGAATTCTTAAGATTCCTCTGATTTGTTCAGGTATATGTTTTAAAATAAGTACAAAAATGGCTGGCACAGCGATAATTTTTCGATAATCTATTTGTTGTTTTGTTTCTCAAACTTCTTCAGAACCATACAATATTTCAAGATAGTCAGATAAAGTAAAGAAAAAGTCCGGCGTATTTAGCCAGCATTTGCTCCAAAATCCATATTATAATAATTTAGGTAAGAAACGTGTTCATCTAAAAAGAGATTACGTACCTTATATTAAACGGACAACTTGCCATTCTATTGTTGTTGAAAAGAATATTTTTATTTATGGAGAACTTACCGTATTCTGAACTATGCTGAGCAGGAGATATACCTGCCACCGTAAACTCTTCACGTAAAGGTCATAAAAGGTCGCATAAAGTAGGTATATAGACCGGTCCGCTTTGGGAATTGACATAAACGAAAGATTCTGATTGGCGTTGGTTCGCAGAGGATGCAGCGTCGACGAAAGGAAATGAAGCGAAGCAACTATCATACGAAAGTTATCGAAAAACCGCGAATTCGAATCCAACCGTGAAACCGAATGCATTTAGGAATACCATCGATCAACTGCATTCCAGGTTCCAGCCAGTATTTACGATCATACGCGTGCAGAACCGCAGGTCCCCGAGGATGGAACGGGGGAATAAACAGATTAAAAATCGGCCTGTTATCGGGAAAGCTTTGGCGCCGGCTACGTTGAATTTTTATGTATAACATACCGATAACAATCCGCAGGATTATCGAATGCGATAGGTCGATCGCCCGAGACGATATCCGAAATTGGTTCGGTGTTACCCCCCGTTGCCGTTGCAATACGGACCGGGAAATACTTTATCGCGTGAAACATAAATACAGACTGGAGCTTTCGAACCAACGCCGTTTTTTACTCGACGCGATTAACATCTAGATATTTTTAAATATTGCTTATTTCAATCAGACGGATTTTATCCGATTCATGTTTTAAACTTTTTTTAGTACTGATTTTAATTTTCGATAACGCGAAATTCCCGATTGATGTTCCAGATTTTGGCCCAAATGACGAGCATATCTCTAATAATACATTCCTACAAAAATGTGTGCACTCCGGTATTGACGAGTATTTCCGGTATTTATTTTCATATAATAATATCAAAGTTGAGTTTGTAAATTCCCTACGTTGCGATGTAATCGAGACTGGCTAAACGTAATGGTATGTACATGTCGGGGTAAACATATCCCATGGAAAAGAGACCTTGAAA